>CM064529.1:24159682-24278972 GCA_032716605.1 Paralithodes platypus | reverse complement strand
GCTGATCGTTCTCGCGCCAAATTTGTTACGTATTTAATTAAGATAGTATAAACGGCCTGTACTGTACAGTTATGTTCAAGAATGAAGAGTCGTCGAGCAATACGAAAAGTTATAGGAGCCAAATGTTACTTACCGTACAATTGTGACCACGCATACCTACCCAAACACTCATGTTATAAAAGAGTGAGGTTAAAGAAAATTAATGACATACACAGACATACATACACACACACATAAACCCCTCATTTCCATGTTTATGTAAGGTAATTAAAATAAGCGTGACAAAGGGAGACGTGTGTGTGTGTGTGTGTGTGAAGTGAAGTTTCCTTAATCATTGCTCATTGTCTCAATTGTAACGTCATCGTCATCGACTATTACTGACAATATTGGTGTGTAACAGTTGTACTGTACAAATAATAGGTTAGATATTTGGAAAACAAAATGCTCTAATATCGATCATGTCCACGCCGATAATTCGATATCTGAGCAGATTCGAGTGGAATCCGAAGCTTCATAAAACGCCTCGAATAATATGTCAAAACTGTA
The DNA here is from genome assembly GCA_032716605.1 of Paralithodes platypus. Classification (NCBI taxonomy): domain Eukaryota; kingdom Metazoa; phylum Arthropoda; class Malacostraca; order Decapoda; family Lithodidae; genus Paralithodes; species Paralithodes platypus. The sequence continues at coordinate 24,278,426 of CM064529.1, read as the reverse complement.
TTACATCATGTTACGTCCGGGGATATATAAACACTGGGCTCTTTCTATTGGACTAGGTATGCGGTAACAAGCAACAACGGAAAACGCTAGATCCAACCCTTATCTATAAACCCAGGCAACAAACCACCCTAAACCGTCAAGAGTCCTGCCTGGACAACAAGGTATCCTATGACTCGGTTACAGGGTGCACGCACTATAGACTGCTGATAGTCAAGCAGGCTATATAAAAGATCACACAATTAAGTTGACTTAACACCTAACGAGCAGCCTAGGCGGTATATAATATGTACCGCCCCCAGCGGTGTGTTTTTAGCCAAAATATGGCTGTTTACGCGTTATCATGATTCCTGCCTAAATAAGACCCAGAGCGTAAAACAAGTATCTAATCCCTGAAAAGGGCATAAACAGAGCTTTTCAATGACAACCATCACGATCCCTTTTTATGATGGCGGAGTTTTTCTTGCAACAACCGCGCAACTCGAGTGGCAAAAAGCATGTAATTCGGCACTTTCCCCCTACCATTCCGTATATAACGAGGGAGAGATGGAGGAGAGTGGGATGCGTGTCAGTAGGTTCGCCGCGTTGGTCTGTAGCAGTCATACAGCGCTCGCTACTCTCCTGCCACCACTTGTCTCTCTCTCTCAGTCACATTACGTGACTGAAATTGCCACACGACCTATGTCGAGCGCCGCCAGATAGTCCAATTTCTTTAACTCGACTTTATTTGCGCCCCGCAGTAAGGGGTTTAAAGCTTCAAGGAAAAGATAGATAACGGAATTACATTTGCCGAAACAATTTAATCACAAACTAGAATAAAGTACCTTTAACGTTCCGATAATTAATACAACTAATCACCCCTGCGTGAAAGAAGGTGAAAGCAAACATTCCACAAAACCTCGTACAGGTAGCAAAGATGCAGGTTTCTAAACTGCAATGCGGCTACTGGTATGTGGGGGATCTTATGCTTAGCAAAGAAAGTAAGTTACGGAATTTAGAGAACTCTTAACCTAATAAGCAGGAATAAATACTAGTTGACTCTGTGTTTGGGGGGATGGTTGTGTTTTAGGCCCTACAGTGTATAATGGCAGAGGTCTAATTAAATAAAGGCAGCAACTCGCAACATGAAAGCCACATACATTGTTGCTTCTCACTCTTAGTCCCAGGCAAGCCGGTTCGGAACAGAGTCTGCATCAGCCACACCCTGACATCACAATGCTCCACAAAGACGGTAAACCGGTGGCCCAATAACAAGCCTAACAGATATAATAAACCGCTAGCTGTTAATCTGCCCAGGTGTCAGAGGTCTAGCCGGAAGGATATAGGCTTCGGATACCCTGGCTGAGCCACCTGTCCCCCCCCCCCCCCTTTTCAGAAGCCTAGGGGACGTTCCCAAGTCTGTTCGACCAAATTACGTGTTCTATTGGAAAGGGAGTTCTGTTCTGTCTCTTGAGAGACTCCGATCCCAAGTCGATCTGACTCCTCTCCTGGCGACCCTAAAACAAACGCAAAGACGTGCTAGCGCAGTTCTGAGGTGGGAACTAGGCAAGGGCCCTCACACAACACCACACATTAGACACGCGGTCGCTGTAAGGTGTCGGCTAGCGCGGCCCGGAGGGTGGTTTCGCACACAGACACGAAAATGCGCCCCAGACTCCCACGGGTATCCTAGTAAAGTCGTGCAGGTCCACAAGACTCGCACCAGCAGACTTTAGTTACAGGATCTCACAAGCCACCCCTCCGGTCTCGCCCCTGCTCACCTGCCACAAGAACACACTAGCAAGCATGAAACCACCAAATATGAGACAACAAAAAGCTTCCTAGGTCTCATTAACAATTACATCTCTGCATAAGGCCCAAAATCCTATCTAATTATCTGAGAGCTCGTCATTAATACAATAATAGATATAAGGTCTATCAAGGGGATGGGATAATTAAATAGATTGGTGAAGTAGTGGAAAGAAGGTATACAAAGTAAGAGAGAAAGTTTCTAAGTGGGGTTGAGAGGGATAGATATCAAGGGGGTCCGAAGGGTACGACAGTTAGGTGAGCTCTGAGTCTTGAATCTGCTGGACCCCACCCTAGGCATGCGAAATACATCCCGCCATTCATGGGAACACTCAACACCGTTGCCGGGTCAACAACCTCTACCCCTTGCGTGAGTCGAAACTAAGCCTAACGTTGCGATCAAATGGCAACATCAGGCTCGTCCCAAGCTAGTCTCTCCACGCCCGCGCAAAGCAATGTCCCCCAGCCGGTCTCTCTCTCCCGCTCGTCTCCTCCCACTCTCACTAGACTTACATCTTATATATTATAATGAAACAATCAACTATCGAGAATAAAATATACTAAGATGTGTTGGTTAAGAATAGGGGCAGCTACAAGCTGTGAAACAACATAAGAATATCCCAGACATTAGTTACATTGTCGTAGGATATATACTAAGGAAAAGCCGGCCGGTTTCTAAACGGCGGGGCAGCCGACACTCGCGCATGGCTACTCGCGCACGTGGCTACTATGCAGGAGCGTCACACCTCCCCCAAGATATAAGACACTTGACTAAGTTCTTCATATCTAACAGAAAGCTTCTCATAGTACCACACACTGTTGCGACACAAGGCACTATATATAACAAAAATAAAGACTGTTGCACTCCACCGAGCAAGTTCAACTAACTTAGCGACAATAAGCGAAAACATTCAACTTAGATACTGCTACAACATCTTATACAAAATTCGACACGTTATAAAAATAAAGAGTTTTTATAAGGTTTTTGCTTTTTTAATTGTTTTTTTCCGGCTGAACTACAGTGACAGCCTATTTTCCTCCACTCTCAACACACACTGACTGAACGGCGAGGGTTCTCCTACAACCAAAGCCTCCTGTGACAAACAATCAGCCAAAACATTATCAGTGCCCTTAGCATGCCACACATCCAACTTGTGTCCCGGCAGCAAAACAACACCTGGCACTGATAAACTGCCCAGTTCATCACAAGACTGGCATTTCTCTTCGCTCTTTCCGGTAACGGGGCCTGCCAATAACCTTTCACTAGTTCTACCTTCGTGATAGGCGATGCAGCCCCGAGGCGGTCTATGGTGTCGTCAACTCTCGATAAGGTATAGGCGTCTGTCAGGGATAATGCACACACACTCTCGCAATCAACACACTCACTGATCTTGCCACTTAACACAGGTTGCAAAGTTACAGGCAACGACCACTCACGACAGTCCTTATCCCTCTGTCCCATCTTCTACACGTATTCCAGCTCTGCTTGTCACCACAGGCTGTCGAGCAGGATTTATACGGTAGGGAATTAAACTGAGCCTTGCACTATCTCCAGCCTGCATGTCGGATTCTACCCCGTACATCAGGCCTGGAGAAGCAACAAACATGCGGATGCACTGCCACAGCCTAGTAAACAACTTATCTCGCAGAATAACAATCCTAGTGCCCTTCCACAACCCAGCCGAGACCGCAGCTTCTAACCTGTAGTCTCCCTCCTTCTCCACCTTCGTCCCTAGAACAGCCAGGTCATGAGAGGGACAATCAGTACCACCTGTGCAGTCACTCCCATAGTTCATTATTGCTAAGGCTTCCCCGCCGATACCGTACATGCACACCCACGCATTCCTTACGACTACATCTGCCTGCGCAGCATCACCGCTTTTAGCGACATGGCCAGATACAGTCGGTCTATGGTAGCGCTGTTGCAATTGACTAGAGCAGCATTGGGAGGCTAAGCGACGACTGGGCACTTCTATGCCACAGCCAACCTCACCAATCTGCTCAAAGTCCTCCTTTGACCCTTGGCAGCCATGGGTCGACCATGACCTGGCAACCATGCCAAAGCATCGTCGCCCACCTTGAACCACCGAAACAACGAGGCTAACGGTCTTTCAACATTCCCGTGACCTGCCAGCGGAACATCTTGCACCGCCCGAGTTGTGAGGCTCAGGGGCTCGGCACGACCAGTGGGGTATGAACCGAGCTGGTGCTGGAGCGCTGCACACTGCTGCTCAGGCAGGTGCTCTAGCGCTTCCACAGCCACCAGACTCGTGTCCGCCGCCCACAGCTCCGCCGAGACATGACAATCCCTACTCTCCTCCACCTGTGCCCTACTGCCCCCCTCTCCTTCTCCACCTTGGCCGCTGCAGACCAACGCAGGGACAGTAGGCTGCTCAGGTGGTTGCCTCACAAACTCCTCCAACAGGTTCACATGACATGTGTCCCCGTCCTCGTGTTTGATCTCGACAGCACCATTACCACACTTCTGAACCTCCGGATCCTCCAACTGCAGTTTACAAATATCTGAGGGAACCAACCTGTCCAGATGCTTCCGAAGCAACCCAAGTCCTCCCCCAACATCAAACTGAGCAACCCTTTGTTCTCTCCGTGTGTAACGTTGCTGCCTCGGAGTCTCTTCCTGCCTTAACTCCTCACTAGCTGTGACAGATCCTGGGGCCTCTCCAGACTCCAATATAGGTGCCAATAATGAGTCACCAAGAAACACTGCCGGCTCAAAACTCTCCAATTGACCAACACTTCCCGTTGTCTTGTGACCTTTCCTCCGCGGTTTGATAGACTGAGGTGGCGGCTGCAAGGCTTCGGATGTCTGAGAATGCGTCACAACAACGCACGCCATGGTTTGTATGCTACACTTCTCAACCCACTCCCGTTCCTCCCTACTAACGTCGGCCGCCGTCTCGGCAACGACCAAGGGTGAAACCTTAGAAGCAGGCACCGCAAAGTCGTTACCGAAGAGGAGGTCGACACCCCCAACAGGCAAGTTCTCTACAATTCCGACATCCAGCTCCTTCGCCACACCACCCACCTCCAGCTCCATCCGCACCAGCGGGTAGGACTTCGTAGCATTGATCCCCTGAACTACCACCACCCGAGCAGCGTTAATCGGCCTACCAGTAAAGTTCTTTAACAAGGTCTGAGAAGCCCCCGTATCACGCAATAGCTTAACTCCTCGCCTTTCGCCAGCCCACCTCACAAAACCATGCCCTCTATGACCCCCAAAGACGTCGCGGACAGGGTTCGAGCCTTCCGGACTCTTGAACACAGGCTGTGTCCCAACCTCCGACGAACTACCCTTGGAAAACTCAGAAGATATAGGCGACACCCCTATGCTGCGGGCCAATGACACAACCTTGTTTGGTGGCTTGTTCGGACAAGCATTTGCAAAGTGACCCTCCTTGTGACATGCAAAGCACTCTTTACTCTTTGGTTTCCCTTGGGAGTGGGAGGTACCATTAGACTTCTTATACGGGACGGTATTTGGTTTATGTTCAGTTTTATTGTCAGTGCTACATGGTTTTGTGTATTTATGTGTATCATCAAAATTCTTGGGAGGGGGAGGGGTACGATCCTTTGCACCCGACTCACTCCTAGCTGCTGCTTCGCACCCTCGAATTAATGACAGTCGGCGGTCAGCCATTTCTGCTGCCTCCTGGAGAGTTCTAGGATTTTTTTCCTTTATATTTAATGTTAAGTCCCCGCCTGTGCATTTAAAGAACTGCTCCAAGAGAACCAGCTCACTCAACTCCTCAAAAGTAGCTGCCCTCTCAGAACGCAGCCAATGTCGTAGTGCATCAGACAAGTCACGGGCGTGTTCTAGGAAGGGACTATCCTTGCCATTAGTAACACCCCGAAACTTCAAGCGGTAAGTTTCTGGTTGTAACTCATAGGCCCGTAGCACAGCCTTCTTTAGCTCATCATAAACTACACAGGACTCTAAAGGTAGTGCATCATACGCTTTTAGCCCCTTTCCTAGAAGTCTTGATGAAACTAATGCTGCCCACTTTTCCTGAGGCCACTGGTGTTCCTGACACTTCTTCTCAAATCGCATAAAAAACTCAGTCACACATGATTCATCGAACACAGGAACTAGTTTAAGCAGGTGCGACAATGATTGGTCCCGCTGTCATTTACCTCCCCCAATATTACGCCCTGTTACCTCCACTCGAGATCTCTCCAGCTCCCTGTCAGCCCGATACCTAGTAGACTCTGCCTGCAGTTCAGCTTCTCGTATAGCTGTTCTCTCTGCAGCCTCAGCCTGAGCTCTAGCAGCCTCAGCCTGCACACTAGCCTGTCTCTCGGCAGCCTCAACCCGAACTCTAACCTGTCTTTCGGCGGCCTCAACCTTGGCCATCTCAAGCCGAAACAACAAATCTGGGGTCAACCCTTGAGGAGGGGAAGGTGCATTTAATGGGGAGGGTCCTTGTGATTGAATTCCACGCTGCCATTGACCATCAACTTGGGGGTATGTACTAAATTCAGGCACCCTGACATTTGATTTGGGGGTAGAGTGGAGGGGGGGCTGGGGACCGGGGCCCCCAGTCGCCTCTCTACCCAGGTCTCTCCCTTCTAAACCCAATATCAAAGTCCTCAGCTGATCTTTCCTCATGCCACTTAAACCCTGGTGACCCTGAAGACCTGCCACACACTTTAAGCCATACTTATTCAGCTTCAACACCCTGGCAGCGGTAAGGGGCACCTCTAAAAATCTTCTAGCACCCTCCTCGCTATCGACTAGCCACTCCACAGGTCTTTCTCCCTCCGAGCCCGTATCGTGACCTGACCCACCACTGTGTTCTGATGTATTAGACATGTTTGTGTACTGCAGTAATTATCACGGTTATAGAATGTGCCTTATCTCCTATGCAAGTAATGTAATACTAATGTTATTTAAAGTCCTTTAATGTGTTATATTGGTTTGCTCCAAAAAAAAACTATGTCCACTGTATTCCTCTAATCATAAGGAATCTCAAAACAAATGACCACTATATTGCTCTGTTCAGTAAATCCTGGCAAGGTCGCCATTTGTTACGTCCTGGGATATATAAACACTGGGCTCTTTCTATTGGACTAGGTATGCGGCAACAAGCAACATCGGAAAACGCTAGATCCCACCCTTATCTATAAACCCAGGCAACAAACCACCCTAAACCGTCAAGAGTCCTGCCTGGACAACAAGGTATCCTATGACTCGGTTACAGGGTGCACACACTATAGATTGCTGATAGTCAAGCAGGCTATATAAAAGATCACACAATTAAGTTGACTTAAAGCTTCAAGGAAAAGATAGATAACGGAATTAAATTGCAGAAACAATTTAATAACAAACTAGAAGAAAGTACATTTAACGTAACGTTAATTAATACAACTAATCACCCCTGCGTGAAAGAAGGTGAAAGCAAACAGTCCACAAAACATCGTACAGGTAGACAAGATGCAGGTTTCTAACCTGCATGCGGCTACTGTAGGATCTGATGCTTAGCAAAGAAAGTAAGTTACGGATTTAGAGAACTCTTAACTAATAAGCAGGAATAAATACTAGTGATATACAGTGTATAATGGCATAGGTATAATTAAATAAAGGCAGCAACTCGCAACATAACCACATACAGGTGTGCTTCTCACTCTTAGTCAGGCAAGCCTGCTCGGACAGAGTCTCTAAGCCACACCCTGACTCACAATGCTCACAAAGACGGTAAACTGTGGCACAATAACAAGCATACAGATATAATAAACCGCTAGCTGTTAATCTGCCAGGTGGCAGAGGTCTAGCCGGAAGGATATAGGCTTCGGATACCCGGGCTGAGCCACCTGCTCTAGCCTAGGGACGTTCCCAAGTCTGTGCGCCAAATTACTCTAATTGAAAGGGTGCTCTCTTGAGAGACTCAGATCCCAAGTATCGGACTCTCTCCTGGCGACCCTAAAACAAACGCAAGACGTGCTGGCGCAGTGCTGAGTGGACTAGGCAAGGGCCCTCACACAACACAACACTAGACCAACAGGCACACAGACAAGAAAATGCCCCCAGACTCCCACGGGTATCCTAGTAAAGTCGTGCAGGTCCACAGGACTCGCACCAGCAGACTTTACTTAAAGGATCGCAAAAAGCCTCCCCTCCGGTCTAGCCCCTGCTCACCTGCCACAAGAACACACTAGCAAGCATGAAACCACCAAATATGAGACAACAAAAAAGCTTCCTAGGTCTCATTAACAATTACATCTCTGCATAAGGCCCAAAATCCTATCTAATTATCTGAGAGCTCGTCGTTAATACAATAAATAGATATAAGGTCTATCAAGGGGATGGGATAATTAAATAGATGGTGAAGTAGTGGAAAGAAGGTATACAAAGTAAGAGAGAAAGTTTCTAAGTGGGGTTGAGAGGGATAGATATCAAGGGGGTCCGAAGGGTACAACAGTGAGGTGAGCTCTGAGTCTTGAATCTGTCTGGACCCCACCCTAGGCATGCGAAATACATCCCATGCTTGGCAACACTCAACACCGTTGCCGGGTCAAAATCCTCTAGCCCTTGCGTGAGTCGAAACTAAGCCTAACGTTGCGATCAAATGGCAACATCAGGCTCGTCCCAAGCTAGTCTCTCCACGCCCGCGCAAAGCAACGTCCCCCAGCCGGTCTCTCTCTCCCGCTCGTCTCCTCCCACTCTCACTAGACTTACATCTTATATATTATAATGAAACAATCAACTATCGAGAATAAAATATACTAAGATGTGTTGGTTAAGAATAGGGGCAGCTACAAGCTGTGAAACAACATAAGAATATCCCAGACATTAGTTACATTGTCGTAGGATATATAATAAGGAAAAGCCGGCCGGCCGGCTGCCGCCAGCCGGTTTCTAAACGGCTGGGCAGCCGACACTCGCGCATGACCCGCACGTGGCTACTATGCAGGAGCGTCACAATCACTTGGTGGGAATTATACAGTATTTGTTTCAATTAATCTTCTTATTACGTTGTAATGACCATATACAGTCACAAGCATAAATACTGCGACACCAACCAAATAATGTTCGCCCCTTTGTCTCCAAAAGTATTGCAAAACTTTGTATTCAAACTCACAATTATTTCTGTATTTCATTCTAGCTACCGTCAAACGATTTTATTCAGCTTAGTATAAACCCCTAGTGATGAAGGAGTTGACGTTATCTAGTTGATGTCGCAGCATTTATGCTCGTAACTGTACAGCAGTGGTAATTAATTCAGATCGATTTAGAAGTGTCGAACTGATTAAAAGAATCTCTGAAATTCAAATACCAGTATAAATTAGTTAGGAGATTTAATTCAATCCGAGACCACTTCGAACATGTTTGTATGTGAAAAAAAGTTCACAACTGTACAATACATTAAATAACATTGGGCAATAACTTCGTAATGCCCACATTGTGTGGTTCTATTTATCATTCAACATTGGTAATAATTACTAACATATGACAGTAATATATGCAGACCACTTGAAGATCGTAATTTGTTTCATCCAGGATACCTTCGGTGTTTCCTATGTTGAAAGAAAGAATTAACAGAAAATAATATTAGTTGTAAACGGTTTATAAAGGGAACATAAATTAGAATATGTCAACCCGAAAACTAATTATGTTTATAATTCAACATTCCTGGGTATAAACTTGGAAATTGGGGGGAGGAAGGGGGCGGGGCGGAGGGGCATGAAGGGGGAGACCAATGCCAGTGTTCGGCTTATAGCACATGCTTGGACGACACTGATTATTTTACTGTATATCCTATAAATCATTAATGCTTAATTATTTTATATTTCATTATAGAATAAAGTGAACTTGTTTTTTAATCTGTACTTAGCACTTGAAGTCTGTAAGTGTTGTTTCAATACACCCTACATCCTAATTTGAACAAAATCACTTCGGTGTCTTAACTTTATCTAATGAATAATTAATAGAAGTATATTGAATGAGGGAAGAAGAGAAAATGAGAATGAATATGGGAGGTAAAAGAGGTCATACACGCTTATCAACCAAGCTGTCCAATATCAGCTGCTAATGTGTTTACAGAAGCCTGTGTGAAGGATCGCAGGGTCGCCAAGAATGGTGGACTACAGGTCGCTCATACTGTATACTGGTTTGAGTATAGTACTATTTTGAGTCACTTTAACATTGGAGTCGGAAACTAGACTGAAGGTACATTATGTTAGGTAGTATAATTCTTATGAAACTTACAATTTGAAACTGCCAGACTACAATTACCCATAACAATTGTCAGAAAAATCAGCTGTGTGAAACTGGTTTAAATTTGGACTATCTGTTATTGTTATCATTATAATTATATTGCTTAAGGTTAAACACATGTTACTTCATATTTACTTAACATGATAATAGAACGATAATACTTGTTAATATTACACACAACTTCAAGCTAATAACAACCACATACAGGTGTTGATAACCAAAGTAGTGCTTACGTACCACCAGAACATTTTGACATTCATTATATTTGGTTAAAATTAGCAATTGTAATCACTCAAACCTTTACAAACATTAATGGAATTATATACTGGTATCACAATTATATACTATAATTATTATACTCTACAGGGTATCAGAGGGCTCTGACGATGATGCCCGTGGGAATTCTGGTGTTACATCAAAGACATCATGGCTGTGCTTATCCATGTTGATAAAATGAAGCTGAGGCTAGTGTGAGTTGAAGCAAGCGAGGGTAGAGTCAATACCATTATCTTCAGGTAGCTCTGCCCCCCCCCCCCCCCCTCCCCCCCTTTTGCCCCCAACATGGCCTGCGCTAGGGCAAGGCCACCTCTACACAAGGCCTGTTCGATGGGCTCTACGTCATAGTAGTAGTACGCGATGGGAGGCGGAGTCAGGGCGATTTCTCTCAAAGAGTGATGGGAGTAGCGATTAGTTACCTCATTACTGGAGAAAGAAAAAACCTTAGGAGTTGGAACTGACCTCTGTGAACCTGTTACTGTGGCCTTGAATGTAAATTATTGATATATGAATATTTAAGATTTTATGAGCCCTAGTAACTTCACCTAACGATGCCGTATTTATATTGTGTGCCCAACTGCAAGGGGAATTTAAAAAAAAAAAAAAAAAGTACATCTATTCAATATTCCCAAAAATTAAAAGTTATTGTTTGCTTGGATACAGGCTATCATATATGATAATTGCAAACCCACCCTGTACAACCGAGTAGGTAATTATAGTTTTTATTTGCTATGATTAGACCATAAGGATGCATCAGTAGATAATGTGCATGTTAAAGAAAGATTACGCAGAGACTGATATACAGAAAAAGGGTTATGAAGGCTCTATTCTTTTGAACTTGGGCTTTCGTTCATAATATGTAAGCCTCTTTTTTTTCTTCGTTGGGTTGATTATTAGGATTCATTGGCATGCATGGTAAAGAGAGAGAGATAAAAATTATATATATTTATATATATATATATATATATATATATATATATATATATATATATATATATATATATATATTGTATTATATAAAGGAACAGACTGATATACGGAGACGGATGCAGTCCAAATATGGTTTTCAATTGTACAGACTCGTATTGTTACTGTAATGTTACATTGTATATTATTTGTACAATATAATTGCAAACTATTATTGTTGTACATTTGTCTGTGCATGTGTGCCGACTGCATGTAGCATATTAACTTATATACATTAGATATATATTTAATCTGCTAGGCCAAACAGATAATTGGTAGTTACACATTGACCTAATGATCACTTATTACCGTATATAATATTCTCAACACAACGATTTTTTTAATGGTGGCCACAATACTGAAAAAGATGAACAATTATTGTGTGGGCTTCTACCAATGTTCTTCTTTAAATTTGTGTGTAAGGGAAAATGTCTTCATACATTTTAACAAAGGCTCAGGAAAAATAAGAAAACTATATACTTTGACCTAAATAGATTAAGCTACTGATAATTGTATTAGCCCCTTCAGTCAGATGACGGCAATTTTGTTTCATTTTAGCTACTTACAGACGATATTATTCAGCTTAGGAACGACCTCTATGTATCAAAGACGTAAAGACTAACACAAATAATCCTCTAACTCTGAAATCTCCTAAGTCGAATAAAATCTGCAAGAGGTAGCTAGAATGAAACAAAAAGTGACGTCATCTGATTGAAAGGGTTAAAGAAACTAGTCAGCGTAAAAACTAGCCGTATAAAGTAATATGTAACCTAACCCAAGTAAACCTCACTAATTCCAACATACAATGGTGTAATATAACCTAATGTAATATATATTAACTTCTAATAATATAAGGTAACGTGTACTGTATATATATATATATATATATATATATATATATATATATATATATATACTGTATATATATATATTATATTGTAATGAGAGAAGCAGCGTGGTAGCAGAGAAAGAGGCGATCCGAGTTTAATCTACCCCAATAGCAGCGGTGTCGAGTAACGCAAACAACGAGCCTGGGAACCTCCACCCACCTGCCCACGTGGACTAGATGGCTGGGAAAGTCCAGCTCCACGACAACATGGAGGCCTTTATCAGATATTCTGTGTGACTCTGTTATTTAGACTAGTGTGATTCCATTTTCTTGTCGAAAGTTAGGGTTGCGGGAAGAGATTGTGTTGGGAGGGAAGAGAGGTAAAGCACCCGTCACACCTAGCCGAGTTTAGGCCAATTCTGTCCGCGACCTAAGGGTCATGGACAGTCTTGGTCTACGTCGCCGCGCATCATTTTTTTTTTTTTTTTTAAGAGACAATGAACGGAGGAAGGAAAAACACAGATAAAACAAAAAGGTCCATGTGCCTAAAGGCATCCTCCATTCATAAAATGTTTGTAACAACTGGATTTAAACATTTGTTGATTGTAAGTTTGTGGAAAGCAATTCGAGGGAAGTGAATTCCAAAGAGTAGTAGCTCTGGGGATAAATTAATTCTGATAAGCAGAAGTTCTGCATTGTGGAGGAGAAAGTGTAAATTCATGGGCGCTCTCAGCTGCCCTAGTTCTACGGGGAAAGATGTGGAGAGGCGGCATCATGGGCCGTCGCCAACATAACAAACAGGTCGGGATGGGTCTTCACATACCCCCTAAAAAATTCAACATGCACAACTTTGAAAATCAAGTCAGCGTGGAGGGAGGTCAAAAAATGGGACGTGAATGGGACGGGAGGCTGATGGCGTGTGACGGCGCTTGACGGGAAAAGGTAGGCATCAGTGCGGTGGCACACGGCGGCACACGGCACCATAAATGAGGTCTGCGTCAGGCGGCGTCACCATAACAACCTGCGGGGATCAGCGGTGGCTTGCGGCGAGCCAACGATGCCCTAACGGTCAATATATAAATAAACGACATAATAAAATAATTAAATAATAAATATATTATCAATAATAAGTAGGGTTAATTTAATAGGGTTATTTAATTAAGGGGGGTGACCTGTTTTTGTTCTGTCCTCTTTTATCTTTCTCTGGCTTGTATCCATTTGGCCCCATTCAGCCTACTGTTTTAAGACGTTTATCCCCATCCAGGTGTAAATTTTTTACTGGTGAGCGGTAGCGAGCCAGCATATTTTTTATTTTTGTTTGACAGCAGGCTAAATTTGTACATTTTTCCATAGAACAATTTCTGCGGCGAAGCCGGATTTCTTCATATAATATATAAATAATATATAATATATAAATATAATATATAAATAAACGACATAATTAAATAATTAAATAATATATATATTATCAATAACCATCAAAATATAAGATTAGGTATATTAATTACAGAAAAAATGAAAAATAACAACATTCAATACATAATTAAATTAATAATAATAATAAAAAAACAGAATTAACTGAAATAATCAGTTAATAATCAGCCGTCCATACTGAAGGGGTCGCCGTCCATCGGCACAGTAATGCATATTGACGCCGCCCTACCTCCTGTCGACGCCGTTCGTCGGGTCGTTGTCAACGCGCTACGCCGCAGATCGGCACTCCAGCGGCGACCTAGGTCTCACCTTCAGTCCTGCATGGGCGCCGCTCTACCCCGTCAGGTCGCCGTTAGGCGGCGTGGCCATCCATACTGCGTCCCATCCAAAACTCACCCCCCCAAATCCTTAAGCTCTCCGCCGAAGGTCGGCACTCCTGGCCACGACTAAAGGTCGTGGTCAGTCTTGGCTCAAGTCGGCATGGTGTGACGCCTGCTTAAGGTTAGTCTATGCCCGAGCGCCTGAGGAGACGGAGGTGGAAGAGACCCCTTCGCTCTGGTCTGGGTACACCCCTGGGCATGCGTGACGTGCTGTCTCCTACTTTGTGAGTTAGTTCAAAGTAAGTGAGTGTTCTGTTTTGTCCTTTGAAGGGGAGATGAGACAGCATAGGTACATTATTGTGTATGTGTAATGAGCCCTAGTGTGTGTGAGGAGCTCTGTGTATTGTGGTGTATTGTGTATTGTGTAACGAAAACTGATTCGTGTTCTTGAGTGCAAACGTCGTCCGAGCGTTATCTGGCGATAATTATCTGAGCATGGCAGCTTGTCAATCAATGTTAAATAAATGTCCGTGAGGTTGCGTATGCGTGTGTCGCTCCTTGGTGATATTATATGGTAACATATGTCGGTCTGTAATTGAGTGTGATTCAGTTTACTATTCAGTGTGCTAAGTGTTGATTAACCGTTGTCTTCAAATGTTCTTTTTGTGTAGCGATCATTCCTTGTAACGAGTGCATTTACTCAAGTATAAACGATGGTGAAATAAACATTCAAGGTTTCAACATGATTAGGAATGATCGCAATAGGCATGGGGGAGGAGTATGTCTGTATGTAAAAAACAACCTCACACACACAACTAGGACCGACCTCCATGTAGAAAATCACGAAGCTCTGTGGATCAACCTACACCTGCCGAGGACAAGATCCATCACAATTGGGGTATGCTATAAGGCCACCAGCCGACACACAATTCTTGACCAAATTTAAACGAACTTTGTCATCGCTAGACCCTCGGAATGAATCCATCATACTAGGGGATTTTAACCTGTGTTACAAACAACGAAATGATAGGCTTGTACGAGAATATAGGCATATTCTGACAATGCACAATCACAAACAACTCATCACAACCCCCACACATATCTCTGAGAACAGTGCCACAATATTAGACCACATAAACTGTAACAGAGAGGACAAAATATCCCAATCAGGGGTTATACAGACTGGGATAAGTGATCACTTCGTCACATATTGCACACGGAAAACCACAAAAATTTCCCTAGAGAATCACAAGATTATCAAAACAAGGTCACTCAGAAACTACAATAAGGAAACATTTCTGGACATTTTATGGAATACAGACTGGTCTCCAGTGTTTGGAAGTACAAACGTTAATGACGCATGGGTTGGCTTCAGAACCATCATCACAAACATCCTAGACGAAATAGCTCCTCTGAAAGACATACGAATTAAAGCAAGGTCAGACCCATGGATCAACAATGACATACTACACCATCTGGAACACAGAGACAATCTGTTAAAAAGGCTAGCGAAACATAGACAGGATCAAGGTCTGAAACATGAGTTCAACAGGGCCAGGAATAAACTAAGTAGGAAAATGAAATCAGCGAAAAATAATTATTTTCACAATAAGGCAGAGGAATATCAGAATAACCCAAAGAAACTATGGAGGCACCTAAAAACAACAGGCTACAGCAACAAGACAAGGGATTCGTCTAACACTAATATTGCTCTCACCATTAATGATCAGGTTTGCCACGATAAACGACAAATTTCAACCTACTTCAACTCCTTCTTCACTTCCATAGCAAACACACTTGCACAGAACCTACCTCAACCTCTCAATAAATACACGACAACAACGGCCACCTTTCGTAATTTCTACAGAGATAAAGACATACACCCGAACACATTTAGATTGCAAAATGTTACACCAAAATACACTTTTGACGAGCTGTCTAACCTAAATGTACATAAGAGCACAGGACCAGACAAAATTCCTGCCAAATTTCTACGAGATGGAGCCATTGGTATAGCAGGCCCCCTAACCCACATCATCAACTTGTCAATTAACACCAACACAGTACCTGCTGAACTGAAGGAAGCAATTGTAACCCCTCTATTCAAGATAGGAAATAAACTAGAAGTTGGCAACTACAGACCAGTTAGCATATTATGTATTGTATCTAAAATCCTTGAAAGAGCGGTGTACACCCAAATTGAACACTACCTCAAACAAAATGATCTATTCTATAAGTTTCAATCAGGTTTCAGATGCATGTACTCGACAGACTCCTGTCTCATCCACTTAACAGATCACATTCGTAAAGAAATGTCTAAAGGTAACTACACCGGTATGGTTCTTCTTGATCTACAAAAAGCGTTTGACACAGTAGACCATTATATCCTATGTAATAAACTACAAGCAATGGGCATAGGGTCTGTGAACTGGTTTAAATCTTATCTTAGTGGTAGAACCCAAAGAGTCAAAATTGATGATAATATATCTGATCCTATGCCAATTAACTGTGGGGTCCCGCAGGGAAGCATCCTTGGTCCCTTACTCTTTCTCTGTTATGTGAACGACATGGAACTGAGCGTCTCATGTAAATTATTACTGTATGCAGACGACAGCATGCTTCTGGTTTCAGGAAAAGACCCAATAAGTATTGCCGCTTCATGTAGTGAATGGCTAGTGGACAATAGACTATCTCTTCAGCTGGGCAAGACGGAAGCCATCTTATGTGGAACAAAACGCAAACTGAAAGACATTGTGGGCTTCTCGGTCAACTGTAATGATATTCCTATAACAACAGTGTCACAAGTTAAATATCTCGGACTGAAACTGGACGCGAGTTTGTCCGGTGAAACAATTTTGGAATCTATCCTGAGTAAGTGTAGAGCACGTATAAAATACCTGTATAGACAGGTGGGATGCTTGCCCGCGGCGACCAAAAAGACCCTCTGCCAAGCGCTTGTTCAATGTCATTTTGACTATTCTGTGTCATCCTGGTACTCTGCATCATCTAAATCAGCACAGCACAAACTTCAGGTCACTCAAAATAAAATGGTTAGGTTCATGCTGAACCTAGGACCCAGATCACATGCTGGCCAGGAACAACTTCAGTCACTAGGTATGCTCAATGTCTCTGACAGGGCCAAACAAATCAGGCTAACTAATGCCTTCAAAATTTTCTATGACAGAGTTCCAGAGTATCTAAAGAATGATTTTGTTAAAGTAAATGAGAGGAGTGGACATAATACAAGAAACATGATGTTTAATTTTAAGGTCCCGAGAATCCAAGGACAGGGTAAGCAAACATTCTTCTTCACTGCCATCAAAGACTGGAACGACTGGAGCCCCTGGTCCTGATGTGGCGGCGTCTACGCCGTGGGACCACCTCCCGGAGCTGCCAACCGCGGATGGCTGCCGACCCTCCGCGGCCGGAGACAAGATCAGTCGACCAGTGGAGGACAACCGGATGCCGGCCGCGGGGAGCAGTTTCGGGAGCCAAACCGTCACAACTATCCCCTGCCCCCCCCCTGGGGGCACGGGTCCTTGGAGTGGCTTCGGTCGCGCCGGGAATTTCCACACCTCTCACACCACACACACACATCACACAGTTTTTCCTACACCGAGAAATGACTCTCCGGCTGTCATTTCTCGAAGACTTCTTCTAGCCGGAGACATTGAGAGCAACCCAGGACCCACGTACACATACATATGTCCAACTTGCTCAAAACCCATCACTTCGAGTCGCCACACTAAGGGTTCAGTTCTCTGCAATTCATGCAGGAACTGGACCCACTTCACCTGTACAACACTTGCCTCCAAGAAACACTACACGAACACCTGGACCTGTTCCTCATGCCCCTCCCTCTCCCAGTCAAATCCCTCGCCTAAAACCCGTCCACCTCTCCTCCCCAACCCACCTAACCTTCCCATATCATCCACTCCCCCCCCTAAAACCCGTCCACCTCTCCTCCCTAACCCACCTAACTTTCCCATACCATCCACATCCTCAACTCAACACACAACACCCAATCCTAATCCATTCCAACCCCCATCTCCTGCTCCCCAATCCCCACCCCCACCTCACCCATCCCAACCTCCAGCCCCTCCCTCACCCCCACCCTCCCCCCCCCCCCCTCCCCGTGGAGCAGCACCCAACATACATCGTGCACATAACATTAACATTCTCCAATTGAACATAGATGGCATTAACACAAAGAAACACAAACTCTCACACTTCATCAAACAACACAACATACACATTGCCATCTTACAAGAAAGAAAACTCCGCACATCACAAAAAACACCCACATTTCATAATTTCACCACCATCAGACAAGACCGGGCTGTCGGCGGGGGCGGTGGACTCATCACCCTGGTACACAATGAAATATCATACATAGTAACCAGTGTACAAACCAAATCCCTCCTCCCCCCAAATGATAACACAACAGAAATACAATCAATTAAAATACGCACTGGCAACAAATCCAACATAACCATCATAAACACATACATCCCTCCCCAAACATCCCCTACAGTACCAAATGAATACAGACCACACTTACAACACATCACAAACACCCCACACATCATCCTGGGTGGTGACTTCAACGCCAAGACGTCGGCCTGGTTTGTCGACAACCCCGACACAGACAGAGGGCTGGTACTACAAAACCAAACAGATAACCTCATCATCCTTAACGACATCCATCAACATACCCATATTCCTCACCAAGCCCTCTATAACCCATCATCTCCAGACATCACCTTTTGCTCCCCAGAACTCGCCCCCACAACATCCTGGAGGGTGGTCAGAACCTTAGGCTCTGACCACCTCCCGATCATTATCACCACCAAAACCAGACTCACCCCAGCTAGCCACAAACACACATACACCAATTATAAAAGAGCTAACTGGGAAGCATTTACAAATGAGACAGAACAACACTTCACAACTCTAAACAGTACACCCATCACTAACATCAACAATGCTGTACACATACTCAATAAAACTATCCAAAACGCTGACAAGAAACACATTCCAAGAGGTAACAGAAAAGACACAACCCCAACTTCACACCAGAAATTCAAAACCTCATCAGACAACGCGACACACTGAAACACTCCCCAGCACCCCACACACAAGACATCACACAACAAATTCAAGCACTCAACACCCAAACTAACAACAAAATACAAGAACAACAAAAACTAAATTGGAATAACTTCCTACAAACACTTGATCACAAAACAAACCCCAAAAAACTCTACAAAACACTAAACAGGATCACACTTTCCAACAGCAACACAACACAATCACATGCTGCAATCACAACAACAGACTCTACTCCTTCATGTAAACAACAAGCAAACACTCTCATCAATCACTTCTCACATGTCAGCCACCTAAAACCTCACAAACACGACCGACGTGTCATCCGACGTAAGAGACAATTCCCCACAGACCCTGACTATACACCCTTCACCAATCACCAGACAAAGCATATCATCAACAATCTCAAGCACTCACCCGCCTGTGGCCTAGACAACATAAGCAACATACACCTCAGACACCTGGGACCACAAGGCATACAAACACTCACTAACATATCAAACTACAGCTATTCACACAACACAATACCAGACATTTGGAAGCATGGTATCATCATCACATTCCCCAAACCCAACAAAGACCCCACGCTACCCTCTTCGCACCGCCCCATCACACTCCTTTGCTCCCCCTCCAAAGTCATGGAACGCCTAGTATTACAACTAATTACACCCGACCTACCCCTAGCTCCAACACAACATGGCTTTAGGCCACTGCACTCCACAAACACTCTTCTCACAGACCTTACACAAAGAGCTTTTGACGGCATCAACTCAGCTAGACCACCACACAGATCACTATTAGCCACACTCGACATTAGTAAAGCCTTCGATGCCATCCCCCGCCACAACCTAACAAACAAAATCTACAACACAAACATGCACAACAACACAAAAAGGTGGCTGGCCAACTTCCTAGCAGGCAGAAGTGCACACGTATCTTTTGCCGGTCAGTCATCTAAAATCAGAAACTTTCCAAACGGAGTCCCACAGGGATCCGTCCTATCGCCCGCACTCTTCAATCTGTACATGCACGATATAACTACACCCAATACTCCCCAAATAAACTTAGCCTCCTATGCAGATGACAAAACACTCACATGCACACACCATGACCCAAGAAGAGCAACAGATCTCCTTCAACCCTATCTCAACACACTACATGGCTGGTGCACTACAAACAGACTGAATCTAGCCCCAGCCAAATCCACCGCAACCCTGCTCACAAGCTGGACAGGTGAACACGAATACATCCCTCAACTCAGCATAAACAACACACCCCTAACACATACACACACACCCAAAATCCTAGGAGTAACATATGATACTCATATGACATTCAAACAGCACACCACAAACATTAAAAAGAAACTGACACCCAGACTTATCGCCCTCAGGTCACTTGCTCACACAAAATTTGGACACAACAAAGAAACTACCACCACAGTATATAAACAATACATAAGATCAGTAATGGAATACGCAAGCCCAGCCTGGGCTTCTAACCTAGCTGAAACACATCAAAAGACCTTACAGACTATCCAAAACAAAGCCCTGAAGATCATTACAGGCTGCACAGCTACTGCACCCACAGATCATCTACATCAAGAAACCAAAATCCTCAAAGTCAAAGACCATCTGGACATGAGAGGCACTCAATTCCTGGCAGCAGCCTCCACGAACCAAGACCACCCACTAAACTACATGGCAACACACCCACAGACACCAAGAAATATCAAAACAACACCCAGCACACGGTATCACACACAGTTATTGTCCTCTCTCCCTCCCTGCCCACCCCGAACCAACTTCCAGAAGCACATCCATACTCACATCTCTCGCCAATCCATCCACTCACTCACAGACAACACGCAGCTGCATGCACGACCTCCCGAAATCCATCCTTCCGAATCCTCCCTCCCTCGCGAGGACAGAGTCCACCTGGCCAGGCTGAGATGCGGACACCATCCAGCTCTCCTGAGCTATCAGAAGAGACTGGATGACTACGTTGTCGACGCCTGCCCGGGATGTAACACAGCACCCCATACCATTAAACACATCATAGAAGACTGCATTTCACACAACCACTTACGCCAACAACACAACCTACACTCAATGAGAGCTCTGTGGGAAAGCCCGATCGTGGCCATGGCCTTCCTCAGGGACTCGGGGCTGTTCGGCCAGGCAGCTTA
This sequence comes from Paralithodes platypus, assembly GCA_032716605.1. Classification (NCBI taxonomy): domain Eukaryota; kingdom Metazoa; phylum Arthropoda; class Malacostraca; order Decapoda; family Lithodidae; genus Paralithodes; species Paralithodes platypus. Next base: position 24,257,286 of record CM064529.1, on the reverse strand, counting down.
GGGAACAACAACAACAACAACAACAACGACCTACCCCAGTCAGTCCGTGAAAAGAGAACACTGTATTCCTTCAGACGTAGCCTGAAGGAACACCTGAACCGGACAGCTGCGAGAAGGGAGCACCAAGCTTATGTCTACTACTAAATACGACATAAGAGATAGACAAACCAAATTGAAATGATTACTGATTACGGATTACTGATATTTACTATAGGATGTAAGGTATCTTAAAATAACCCCCTAGAAATACTTTCTCTAAAGTATCTATTTCTTTATTCTCCCCTTTTCCCCAGCTAACCTAATCCCACAAGGACCCCAATGGAAATACGCCTAACGGCCTTATTGGGCTATCCTTAGTTGGAATTTGCAAGGCTGGTACATGTCATATTTATAACAAACTATGTGGTACCAACTCTGTAAATTGCTAACTGAATAAATATTATTATTATTATTATTATTATTATTATTACTCGAAGCCTTCACTCGACGCTTAGTCAACTATTATTCACTGCCTTGATTAACTGAATTATTGTGCTTATCAACCTGTTCGTTTTCCCTAGTTAATAGTAATATAATTAATACGAAAATTAGTGGTGTTTGATATCATCCTTCTCCATTATTTATCATAATAATCCTTTTTGCCTTCTGATCGCAACTGCATGTCGTTGCCAGTGCTTGAATTTTAATCTCTTGGGTTAAGCACTGCGGGCCGTAACAATATATATATACAGTATATCATTTTTATATATATATATATATATATATATATATATATATATATTCGCATCACCTTTACAATATTAGAATACAATTACTAAATCAACAGTTTTCTTCGTCACCTTTACAATATCAAAACACAATTACTAAATCAACAGGTATCTTCGTCACCTTTACAATATTAGAACGCTATGTTCTGCAGGTCAATTTACAAGATCTCAAATGATTACTCAATCAATTACCTCCTTAAAACTAGTTGGCTAGATATTTATGCGCAATCAAAAGCATGCTATGAACGAGGTGAATATCTAATTAATACCGATTGTTTCCTTATAACAAAAAGAGTACTTCATGGGTATGGGCTGAAGCCCTTCTCTAACTATTCCTTTAGCTAGGTCTAACATACTCTTCAAATACTAAACCCCGCAAAGCTGCTCAGGTAAATCCCTCAAAGTCTCTCAGGTAAATCCCGTTATCTCAGTTACCTGCACATAATCAGTTATTTCCCTGCTTAGAACATTATCCCGAAAAACTCCAACTTAATATCTGATTAACTATCTTACTTAATATCCTATAAGATCCTATACTATTACTAGCTATTTGGCTGGATGCCTTTACTAACAACAACAACTATATCTCACAACACTTCATCTCTTTATTTCATCATTTGTCTAGTCAATCTCTCTTTGATTGTTCTATAAGAACACATATAATTTATAGCTGGAACACACTAGTTAGTCTTAGCATTTACTTTTTTGGTAAGTCTGTTCGGGCCATTAAGGGTCCTTTAATAAAATATTGTGTAGCCTCTCCTGGATTGCTTCATCTCTTCATAGCAAGCCAGTATACTATCTCCATCTCTTCTGTCCCATCTACCACCCGGTGACCATCTTGAATCGCTTGACTTATTGTGTGAAGACTAGCGATGTGTCTGCAGGCATCAGGATACTGAAGGTGTATCTGAGCCGTGGGTGGGTAATGTACTATGTCCTGGTTCGTCTGGCATTCAGTCGTGCAAGGTTGCTGGAGGACAGGAACAGGCTTAGTTGATTCCCCATAAGTGCCAAAAAAGGCACTCAAAAGGCAAAAAAGGTGAGGCTCAGGGTCGTATTTGCTAAGAGCGTCCAGGTGTGATCCACTCAGGCACCTGTGGCTGAGTGTATCCTGTGTTATTTTTGTTGAAATAGAACTTCAGAGGCTATTAACTCTAATGGATTATTAAGCCAACACACTGTAAGTCAAGAAAAACGTCAAGACTGGAGCCTCACTGCGAGAACTCCAGTCCCTTGTGTCTCCTGTGTAATGAATGAATAAGAATATAGAAAAGGTGGGTGAGGGTGAAAGAAGGGAAGTTTTTATTGGTGTAGTAAGAGAGAAAGTGTCAAAGTAGGAGGATAAGAATGTCGGGGCTTGACCCAACGTGCGTGAGTTGTTTTGATTTTAGTTTGGGGGTTTAGAGGAGGGCTGTGACTGTTAGTATTATTGAGACATATTTTTGAGAGCTTCAGTAATGGCATGCCAAGAAGGGATGGAGATAAAAAAAAATGGGTGGTAAAGGCAAAAGAGAATTAATTTTGGGTGGTAAAAGTAAAGTTGTGGTGAAGTGAGATTCAGAGGCTCTGATCGGTCAAGAGTGGTATAGAGGCTGGACTGTGGACGGGCCGGCATGCCCCACCGTCTCTACCAGTCTGGACGAATCAGATGAGTCTGGGTGAATTTGAATATAAAATTTGGTAATGGAGAAGGTTTTAATGATGGTCTGGCAATTTTGGATGGTAAGGGTCTAAAGTGGGGCAGCAAAGCATGGCTGTCAACTGCCGAGTTTAGAGATGATTGCACTGTCTTATGAAGAGCTTAATTTACTTTAGTTTTTATTGTGTATTTGTGAAAGAATTTGAAATTTTGGCTGGTAGGTGAGTAAAAGGAATGGTGAAAATTGAGTGTGAGTTTGTGGTGTAACAAAGTTATTATGTGAATAGGGGATTGGGAGCCTCTCTGTTAATTGGATGCAAGAGGTTCGACCAGGGACGGATGGGTTGAGTGATATTATTAAAAATTTGGACAAAGTGATCAAAGGTCTCAAGTTTTTCAAGTTGTTTAGTAGCCAGAAAGTTGTTGTAGACATTAAGTGGAGGGATGTGGGAGAGTTCATGCAGGTGTTCCGATGTTTGGAACTCATACCACCGAGTTCCATGGATCCACCTCAGTGCTTTGTTCTGTATTCTTTGGAGTTAAATTTTGTGGGAGTTTGCCAAAAGAGTGCTGGTCAGTGGGGCATATGAAAGTAGCGGTCTAATTAGGGCTTTGTACAAATGGGTTTTAGTTTTGATGGAGGCATTTCGAAAACGGAAAATTTATTGAAGAGATTTTGAAGCAATGGGGATAATCTGATTTGCATGACGATGAAAGTGAAGTTTTTGTCAAGGGTTAGGCCGAGTACTTTGTTAGTGGGTGAGACAGTTACTGGGGTGCGATCGGGAGGAGGTGCGCGGGAGTTGAGGAATAGTGGTCTAGGACGTAGGTAACCAGTGGATATGTAGGTGATAAAGGATTTTCGAGGATGAGCCTGAATCCGCCATTTCTGTTCCTATTGTGCTATTCGGTCAAGCTCTCTCTTGGCTTTGTTTGTCAAACCGTCTAGGGTAGTTGCCCTAACAAGTTGCGTCACGTCGTCAACGTAGGAAATTGTGAGAGAGTCATTATTGATTGGATCTGGCATGTCATTAGTGTAGAGAATGTACAGTGTAGGTGCGAGCACGGAGCCCTGAGGTACGCCTGCATGAAGTGGAAATGAGTCTGAATAGAAATTTGAAAATTTATATTTTGGCTGATCTGTTATCTAAGAAGTTGCAGAGAAGTTTTTTAATTGGTAAGGGGAAATTGAAGTTTTCACAGATTTTGTACTTCAGGCCTACGTGCCATACAGTGTCAAATGCTTTTTTGATGTCTTTTGTGATGAGTGCTGTTTTGTGTCCGCGTCTGGAGTGTTTGTTAATGTGAATGTAGTTGGTGATTATGTTAAGTGCTTCCTGAGAGGATCTGCGGGGTCTAAAACCAAACTGTTTGTCAGTGAGAAGTCCTTCGTCTTCGAGGTACAGTCTGAGTCGGCGATTTATGATTGTTTCAAAAGTCTTCCCAAGAGTCTCAAGTAGACTAATGGGTCTGTAGTTCAGTGGGTCTTTGCTATTTTGATTTTTCTTGGGAATAAGGATGATTGTTGCAGTCTTAAAGCAGACGGGGAAGTAGCCTGATGCCAGGATGGCATTGTATAAGCAAGTGAGTGCATTAATAAATGTGTTTGGGAGGTGCTTTACAATGTGATGGTTTATTCCTGTGGCACCAGGCGCCTTCCTCCGTGTTTTAGAGAGAATGAGCTTAACTTCGTCAGGCACAATGGGAGCAGTGAGGTAGTTGTCGGGGTTAAGTGAGTCTGTGTTGATGTGTGTGTCGTGAGAGATGTTGTCTGCAATATTATTAACATGTTGTTCAATGTCTCGAATGTGTTGTTTAGCAGGTCTTTCAGGAGGGTGTGGGTGGTATAGTTGGGCCCATGTGTCTTTGAAGATGTCTGTGATTTCCCTGGGATCGGTAATGGTGTTACCGTTTACAATGAGTGAAGATGTTGTAGGTTTATTGTGGCCTTTTAAACGGTTTATGTGTCTCCAAAATTCCCAGGGTTTAGTTTTCCTGTGTTGTTCAGCAGTGCGTATGAGGTGTGTCCAGTGGCTGTCATGGTCAGATTGCAGGCTGTCTAGGATATGATTTCTGAGATGTGAGAGGTCATGTTGTACTCGGCCTAAGGTGTGGTTTTGTTTATTTTGTTCAAATCGACGACGATAGCACACAAGGTGTCTTTGTGAACGTATAGAAGGTCTGAATGTGTGTCTGACTTTGTAGGATGTTTTAGGTATGGTAGAGTTTGCAGCGTTGATGATTGTGTTGTGTAATTGTTCTATTTGTTGATATAGATTTGTGTAGTGGAGTCCCTCATAGTCAGTTGTGTAATCTTGTTGTGATAGGATGTGTTGAAATTCATCCCAGTTAGCCTGGGAGTAATTGTAATGTGATGTAGAAGGAACTAAAATGGGATTTGAAGATATTTGCATGAAAATGGGGATGTGATAGGATCCTGATAAAGGCCCAGGGGAAATTTGATGGTGAAAAAGGTTAAATGCTCGGTTAGAGAAGATGAGATCAGGTTTGCCAGACCCATTGTGTACGAAAACTGTGTCAAAATCTGGGCCAAGGAAATTTAGTCTTTTTATGTCGTGTAGTGCTAGAAGTTGTGGTCCGTGTTGGTTGTTGGTAGTGTGTTGAAAAGCATGATGTTTAGCATTAACACCTTATTGGCGGGCTAGGCGGTATTTTACACCGAGCCGCCCAGCGGGCACAATCCCGAAATATTCGCTCACTTTCACTCGCCCTAGCGCCGTAACTATGGCTCCAATCGGAACGAAACGATCATTTTTGGAACGAGCAACTTTCCGTCTCCCCATAGAAGTCTATTCTGAATGAAGTGAGCGAGTGTGGAGGGTGGGAGGAGGTGAGGAAGAGAGGCTACTTTTTGGTCTATTTCCCAGGCGCGTTTGGATGCGTTCCCTTTGTCCTGACTTCGGCCTCACTCGCGTCTATTATTCCTTCGGTAAGCCCTCTTATTTTTCTTGTTTCTCCTTATTTCTGTATTCTCTGTATTCTCGCTCTCTCTCTCTCTCTCTCTCTCTCTCTCTCTCTCTCTCACTCCTCTTGTCTGTCTGTCTGACTCTCTCTCTCTCTCTCTCTGGCTAGCTCGCTTTCTCTCTCTCTCCTCCTTTCTCCTTCGTACGCGCTGTCTCCCTTCCTCCCTTTCTCTCTTCTCTATATTTCTCCCTTTCGTATATGTAATTCTCATTATTCTTTTCTCTAATCCCTCTTTCTTTATTTGCTTGTAATATTTCTGTATTATTATATCTTTTTCACTCTTTTTTCAGTTCAGTTTCTGTATTCTCTTTCATTTATCACTAATAAATTTCATTCCTTACAAGCTACCGTACAAATACGGTATATATATATATATATATATATATATATACTGTATATTGGTGTATATTGATATCAATCATTTGATAGGCGTATATATCACGGTATACGGTAGATTTCTGTCCCTACAATGTACCGTACATGGTGATATGTATGCCTATCAAATGATTGATATCAATATACGGTATATATATATATATATATATATATATATATACTGTATATTGGTGAATATTGATATAAATCATTTGATAGGCGTATATATGTCAGCATGTACCGTATATTTGTTTCCTTACGAAGGTGACCTTGAAATTGCTATGACTCTTCTCTCTCCTTTCGTAAGGAGAGAAATGTACCGTATACCGTGATATATACGCCTATCAAATGATTGATATCAATATATATATACTGTATATTGGTCTATATTGATTTCAATCATTTGATAGGCGTATATATCACGGTATACGGTAGATTTCTGTCCCTACAATGTACCGTACATGGTGATATGTATGCCTATCAAATGATTGATATCAATATACGGTATATATATATATATATATATACTGTATATTGGTGAATATTGATATAAATCATTTGATAGGCGTATATATATCACCATGTACGGTTTATTTGTTTCCTTACGAAGGCGACCTTGAAATTGCTATGACTCTTCTCTCTCCTTTCGTAAGGAGAGAAATGTACCGTATACCGTGATATATACGCCTATCAAATGATTGATATCAATATATATATACTGTATATTGGTCTAAATTGATTTCAATCATTTGATAGGCGTATATATCACGGTATACGGTACATTTCTGTCCCTACAATGTACCGTACATGTGACCTTGACATTGCTATGACTCTTCTCTCTCCTTTCGTAAGGACAGAAATTTACCGTATACCGTGATATATACGCCTATCAAATGATTGATATCAATATATATATATACTGTATATTGGTGTATATTGATTTCAATCATTTGATAGGCGTATATATATATATATATATATATATATATACCGGTATATATATATATGTATATATATATATATATATATATATATATATATATATATATATATATATATACATATATATAGGCGTGCATTTTCACTCTCTCTCTCTGTTTCGCTTGCTTTGCAGGAATTTTTGTTTTGTTTTATAAATAATATTATTTCAACACATTTCCAAATCACCCTATGGGGTAGTGTTGACGACTCATTTTTTTTTGTGGTGTTCCCAGGAGGTGTAATCCACATTTCATTGAGGTAGAAAAGGCAGTTATAGGATTGAGGTAGATAAAAGGCAGTTATATGATTGAGGTAGACAAATTACATGGATGTATGAGGTAGACCAAGAAGCAGATGGATGGATGAGATTAGAAACTTATGGATGTAATGGGTGATGTTGCTGATGATGATGAATGCACTTGTGTTTGGGTAGTGTGCTATTCCACCATATGAATGATTGAATGACATGAATTCATGAGGTAGTTTGAAATAGATGAATAAATGATTGAATGAACTTATGAATGATTGGCAAGAGGTCTAGAGGAGGAACAGGTCTTGGAAGAGGTCTAGAAGTGTTCCAGTGTGTGGTACTCGGTGTAACATGGAGAAGCGCTTAGTCCCACATTGCAATAACTACACATGAACGTGGTTTCCTTCCTGATTTGGTTCCTCCTTGTTGTGTGTCTGCAGACGTGGAACTGCTTCAGTCCGTGCTTCCGGTTGGCTGCGATTTGTGATGCTGAGCGGGGGCAAAACACAAGCATGTGGGTCGAGAAGTAGTCCCGGCTCTCAAGGCGGGCAGGCATATTCACGATCGGCCTCTGAGGTGGTAGCATACGTGTGGTTCCGTGCTTCCTGAAGATGGAGTCGATGATTTCCTTCGCGAACAGCCTTACCGAGCTCTTCTTTCCTGTCCGCGTCATCCACAGGTTGTACGCGTTCAGGATAGTGACATCAAGAAGATGGAGTACCACCTTCTTATACCACTTACACGTCTTCCTGAGGCAGTCAACAGCAGTGATTTGCATGTCACTCTTATCCACCAACCGCATGTTTATGTTGTAGTCCATAACAAGGTCAGGTTTGGAGATAGGTACTAGATGCTTCTCGCGGGTGACAGGGTCCATGTGGTATCTCTTCTTCCCGCTATCTCGCATTGTGGACTTGTGGAAGGTGGAGAGGACATTGACTGGCTTTGTGTCATGCCAACAAATAGCCAGTATACTGTCACTGCTGCTCTTCTTCCGGAAGATGTCTCCTTTCTGTGTAGCATGAAACTTGGGCCAGTGTTTCCTGTTTGCCCTGACAGTTCCACAGCTTCCCGTGCTCCTTGCAAGGAGATACCTGGCAAGGAGAGGAGAGGTGTAGAAATTGTCGGTGTACAAGATACGGTTGGCATCCAGATACGGCTCCATCAGTGTCTTCACAACCGCCCCTGAAAGACCCAGTGGGTCGTTTGGAATGTCCACATCAGTAGCGGTGTAGATGATGAGGTCCAGCACGTATCCTGTCTCGCAGTCACACAGTACAAAGAACTTGATCCCGAAGCGGTGACGCTTCGACGGAATGTACTGCCTGAAAGAGAGACGTCCACGGAAGAGGATCAAGGACTCATCGATCACAACATTCTGAAAAGGTTTGAAAAACCGGCGATACCTGTTCAGGAGGGAGTTCAGGAATGGCCGGATTTTCCAAAGCTTGTCAGCTCCGTGTGCGGCAGTGTTGTCGACAAAGTGCAAGCACTTGAGAATTTGTCGGTATTGGTCCCTGGGCATGTACATGTTGAAGACTGGCGTTGATCTAATGTCATGCATCAGCCAATAATCCAGCATGTTGTGCTTTCTCATGTGGGGCATTAGCATGGTGAGGGCCAAAAACACGAGGAGCTCAGGGATATCGATGGGCGTCCATCTCCTCATGTGGGGAGAGGCCATCTCTTCGGAGTGCTGGCTTGCGTAGAGGTTTGTCTCCCTTACCATGTCCCCGAGCAATTCATCGTCAAAGAATGCTCGGAAGTAGTCATAAGGGGTATCATTTTCGGTACAGGGAAAGGCAGGCTGGACGCCATTTGGCCCCTTATCAAAATTGGGTGGAACCCCAGGCATATCCCGAGGCTCGCAGTGCTCCCACTGAAAGATAGGTGGCTCGTCCGGCCTCCTGCCCCTCCCGACCACTCGTGGGGCACCTCCTGGGGCACCTCCCGGGGCACCTCCCGGGGCACCTCCCGGGGCACCTCCCGGGGCACCTCCTGGGGCACCTCCTGGGGCACCTCCCCAAGCACGTACCCGAGCACCTCTTCCGGCACTTCCTCGGGCCCTTCCTCGGGCCCTTCCCCGGGCACCTTGCTGTGGCTGTCCCTGTTGTGGCGGTCCCTGCTGTGGCTGTGGCTGTGCCTGCCCGCCATTAGAGTCGCTTGCTGGCGTGGGGGATATCCTGGCTTCAGGCGAATCGGGAGAGCTTGAGCCGGTGCCGGCATCACTCTCAGACATCGTCAGCCGACGCCTGGTCCTCCTGATCCTCCTCATCCGCTGCAGCCCGGGTGGCGTTGACAACCTGGGAGGAGCAACAACAGCTGGTGTTAACGTCGCTGGTCCTGGTTGTCCATGGGCGGGGGTTAGTGGTAGCTGCACTACCCCCGAGATGTTCCCTAGCTCACCGGGCATCACTGGAAGCTCTGACGAAGCTCGCTGCCTGGATGTGGATGGGCGTGGCTGTGGGGATGACGATCTTCGTCGTTTGGCCTGTCTTGTGTTGCCTATGAAAATTGTGGGAATGGTATTTCGTATGAGGGATGTGCAGACTCAAACTTGACAACTAAGACATGATTGATTTGAGAGAGAGAGAGAGAGAGAGAGAGTCCTAGCAATTTCAAGGTCACCTGCGTAAGGAAACAAATGAACCGTATACCGTGATATATACGCCTATCAAATGATTGCAAGCAATATACACCAATATACAGTATATATATATATATATATATATATATATATATATATATATATATATATATATATATATATATATATATATATATATATATATATACTGTATATTGGTGTATATTGCTTGCAATCATTTGATAGGCGTATATATAACGTGTACAGTACATTTCTTTCCTTACGAAAAGAGAGAGAAAAGTCCTAGCAATTTCAAGGTCACCTTCGTAAGGAAACAAATGTACAGTATACCGTGATATACGCCTATGAAATGAATGAAAACTCGCAAACAATAAATAATATCATTACCATCATTTGATAGGCGTATATATCACGGTGTAGGGTTGATTTCATACTATGAAATCAATCCTACACCGTGATATACGCCTATCAAATGATTGCAAGCAACATGGAGTCACGCGAAGAAATTATAAATACATGAATACATGAAGGTAGAGAAAGAATATACTACATGATGGTAGTGTCTGGGGCTAATTGTCAAAAGGGTATTCTGGGTATTGACCTGGTAAACAGTGAGTCACACAAACAGATGGGAAGAAGGAAAGAGAGAGAGAGAGAGAGAGAGAGAAAGTAAATTTCTCCAAAATATCATATATAGAACAATAAATATACGTATATATTTATATATATATATGTATATATATATATATATATACATTCACCAGTAAAATCCATGGGTTTCAACACTTTAACTACTGGGAGAGACTTAAGGAGCTGCAGCTGTACTCACTTCAAAGACGTAGGGAGAGATACATCATCATCTACGTCTGGAAGATTTTGGAACAAAAGGTACCAAATCCAAACATCCAAGAGACTCAGCACCAAAGGCGAGGGAGGCTGTGCTATGTGAGGACTACGCCGGGATCAACACAAAAAATCATATCCCTGATCCATCACAGCTTTATACAATGGAACCAGACTGTTCAATGTATACCAGCCCCTCTCAGGAACATGACCGGGGTTCTCCAGACACCTTCAAGAAACACTTGGACATGTGGCTGCCAAAATACCGGACCACCAACACCAGGATACCCCAGCACCAACTCCAACCGACTTCTGGAATGGAGAGTGGAAGAAAGGGAGCTGCCTGGTCGCAGTGGAGCCCCAGCTCAACTGTGTCACTAACGGACGGAATACAACTAAGTGTAACTAAGTGTAAGTGTAAGTGTATATATATATATATATATATATATATATATATATATATATATATATATATATATATATATATATATATATATATACACCGTATATTGATATCATCATTTTTTATAGGTGTATGTATCACGGTGTAGGGTTGATTTCATACTATGAAATCAACCCTACACCGTGATATACGCCTATCAAATGATTGCAAGCAACATGGAGTCACGCGAAGAAATGAATAAATACATGAATACATGAAGGTAGAGAAAGAATATCCTACTTGGTGGTACTGCCCGGGTGGCTGTGAGGGTTGTTTGAGGAGTGGCCTACAGTAATCAGTAAGTCACACAAACAAAGATAGGAAGAAGGAAAGAGAGAGAGAGAGAGAGAGAGAGAGAGAAAGAGAGAGAAAGTAAATTTCTCCAAAATATCATATATGGAACAATAAATATACGTATATATATATATATATATATATATATATATATATATACCGTATATTGATATCATCATTTGATAGGCGTATATCACGGTGTAGGGTTGATTTCATACTATGAAATCAACCCTACACCGTGATATACGCCTATAAAATGAATGGAAACGTAATATATGAAGACCAACACCACAATCTTCAATCGCTTGCAATCAAACTTGCAAGCAATTTCAGTCACATGCGTAAGGAATGTATTCTACTGTACACCGATATATATGTATTATATAGCCTACGCCTATAATAATGAATGGAAACGTAATATATGAAGACCAACACCACAATCTTCAATCGCTTGCAATCAAACTTGCAAGCAATTTCAGTCACATGCGTAAGGAAATAATGAATGGAAACGTAATATATGAAGACCAATACCACAATCTTCAATCGCTTGCAATCAAACTTGCAAGCAATTTCAGTCACATGCGTAAGGAATGTATTCTACTGTACACCGATATATATGTATTATATAGCCTACGCCTATAATAATGAATGGAAACGTAATATATGAAGACCAACACCACAATCTTCAATCGCTTGCAATCAAACTTGCAAGCAATTTCAGTCACATGCGTAAGGAATATATTCTACTGTACACCGATATATATAATATATATAATCTCTATCAATCTCTCAAATAATATAAATGTACATTGTACTTACCAACACCCACACCAGTGTGTTCACCAAGCTCCTCGTCACCATCTTCACTATCTTCGCCTTCTTCGCCGCCCCGCAAGTTATGGCGTCTGTGAAAACCGATGACAGGTTTATCTTCCAGTTCTTCTTCCTCCTCACTTCCCCCACTCTCACCAAGCCCTTCCATGCTTTCATTCAATGATATTCTAGATACCGCTGAAGAGTTCATCAGCAGAACTAACTCCTCGGCTGAGAGCGGGGCCCTACGCCTTGGCTGGCGCGACGTACTGGGGCCGGGCACCGAATCGAACACGGGCAAATCTTGTCTCTCCATTGTGGCGGCTAGAGCGGTACTGAGCCAAGCTCACGCGGTGGGGATGTGTGGGTGGGACTTAGTAGTACACTGCCTGACCGCTAGATTTTGCTTTCCACTTAAATTAGGGCGGGAAATACCAACTCGACTTATGTCGCGCGCCGCCAGATAGTCCAGATTTATGATATTCGACTTATGTTGCGCGCCGCTAGTTAGGGGTTAAAGTCTGCAAGGATGAGTGTGGGTACATTGTTGTTAAATAATGTGTTCATATCAGTGTAAGGAATGTGTGTGTTGGGTCTGACATATGTAGTGGCGACTATGAGGGGACCAAGTGTTGTGTGTGTTTTTACTGCTAAGAAGTGTTTATATGTCCAGTCTGTCATGAATTCATGTTGTATTGTGCTTTTAATCATGATGGCAACTCCGTTGTGTGCATCGTCGTCAGATTGTCGTGTTGTGTAGCCAAATAATTTTATTTTGTGTGTGTTGTGTATACAAGTGATGTTGAGTAATATAATGTCTGGGTCATTATCTAGTATTAATTGTGTGAGTAAGTGTCTGTTTGGGTAGTAATGTCTAATGTTGAATTGAATTACTTTGAGCATGATGGATGATTGTTGGGTGAGTTGGGTGAGTTGGTGATAATGGGGTGGTAGGGTAATGTCTGGGTCATTATCTAGTATTAATTGTGTGAGTAAGTGTCTGTTTGGGTAGTAATGTCTAATGTTGAATTGTATTACTTTGAGCATGATGGATGATTGTCGGGTGAGTTGGGTGAGTTGGTGATAATGGGGTGGTGGGATAAGGTTGGTGGGCGGGATGGGGAGGGTGAGGTGTGAGGAGAGGAAGGATGGCTAGAACGGGAGGAGCCTTGTCCAAATGACACGGATGGGAGGTCACGTGAGGCGTTTCTTATGGGGTTTCTGTCTTGCGGGATTTGGATCGAGAGCGGTGGGAATTGGGAGAGGTTGCATCAGCAGGGCCGCTAGGTTTGCATTTTAGGGGGGATTGAGGGGGGATGAATGGTGTTTTGGGGATAGAGGTAGAGGTAGACGGGGGAGGCATGGATGTTGGTGAGGTAAGGGTGGGGTCAGGAGTGTGGATGGGCATGTCTACTTTGAGGGGGGAAGGGTTCTCGGCAGGAGTAATTTGGGTTGTGACTTCTCGAGAGTTGGGAGTATGAGTTTTGGAATTGAGGGTGGATGTGGAGAGGGTGGAGGTGCTGGCAGAGGGTGTGGCTGAGGTGGGGTAGGAGATAGAGAATGATGAGGTATTGGGGGAGGAGATGGTTGTAGGGTTTGGGGGTGGTTGTGGGGGTTTGGGAGGATTTTGTTTCGTTGAATTGGTACCAGGATTCAGGAATAGAGATGGAAGGGAGATTGTGGGCAGTGAGGCCGTCATTGAGAAGTTTGTTGAACATTGGAGTAACTTGTTGGTCTGTTAAATGGAGAGCTATATTTACCAGCACCGAAGTTTTGGCAAGAATTTCTTGGTTGAAGAAAGGGTTTGGTGGGTTGGAGCTGGTGAAGGAGGAGGAAGGTTGGGGGTGGGAGCTGGTGGAGGGGGAGGAGGTCATGGGTAGGGATTGAGGGGGGAGTGATGGGGTGGCAGCTGAGGCATATGATATGTTGGTGACTGGATGGGACGAGAAGAGAGGGCGGGGGTTGTTGGAAGATGTTGGAGAGGTCTTCAAGTTTTTTCGGGTTTGTTTGAGAACATTGAGGCGGAAGGGGCATTCTGAACTTATGGCAATGTGGGGGCCATTACAATTATTGCACTTCAGGGAGCTTGAGGAGCAAGTTGTGAATGAGTGGTCGTCACCACAGCGTGAGCATAGTTGCTCATTTTTGCAGGTAGATGTTATGTGCCCATACTGGTAGCACTTAAAACACTGTTGGAGGTTAACCCCTGATTCAGGAGAGAGGAACTCAGGTGGTATGATCACATGGAAGGCTTTGAGACCTGACGTGAGGAGTTTGCTGGCTTCCTGAGGGGAGGCACAGGGAATTTTGATGGCTTTTTTTGGAGTCTTTGATACATCACAAACTGTGATGTTGTTTCTTTGTGAAATTTCTGTAGCTATGTCATTCTCATCCCTGTTGAAGATGTTATCAGGGTGAGCAATCTTGACAATGCAAGCAGGTTTTAACTCGGGAGAGACTACTAATTCATACCCTGCATTTTTGAGTTTATATACGTTATCAGGGGCTAGGTATGCATTAAGATCTTTCTGAGAGGCAAGGCGAACTTTTAGGGTATTATGTGGATTTTTGAAGACTTTAACAATTTGGGTCTGGGTGATGCTGAATATGTGTGAGCCAGGATCATCAGGGGGAGGAGAGTTACATTTAAATTTCACATACAGTGCCATACTGAAACATTAAGAGAGCTAATTTTAAAGGATTAAATTTTGAAAATGGGGAGATGGGGAGAGATAATTAAAATTATAAAGCTAAACTGTACCCATGGGGCACCCCTACGGAGTGTCCCCAGAAAAAAAACTAATTCCTACATATGCCCTTGGACTAAGTCTGTCACAGGGCCCTAAACCTACTTGGAGCTTAAACCCTACCCACTTGCCTCCTATAACCAGGGGCGAATCCCCCCCCCCCCACCGTGCCCTCGGGGTTCGGCGTCGTACTACAAGTGGGTTTCTACTGGGCGGGAGCGGGTACACACATTTAATAAATTTGGAACAAAAAAGCTGGAAAGAAATTGGGGAAAGAAGAGAATATAGGAAAGTAATGACAATGGAGGAGGATGATGATGATGTATGAGGCGAGATGCAGGGAGCTGATTGGCCGGGCGAGCTCAGATCGAGGTGTTGATTGGAGGAGAGAGAACCGATGGAGGAAGCTAGGGGGCTAGGTTTGGCTGGTCCTCAATACTTCCATCTTCTATCTTCTGCTGCTTGAAGATTCTTCTTTCTTCTGCCATTTGAAGATGGGTGGGGGGGGGGCTACAGGCCTGTAAGAGAGACCAGAGCGTCACCAAGTACCACCACCTCGAAGTGCCTCCTGATGATGATGATGATGATCATCATCATCATCAGGAGGCACTTCGGGGGGCACCGCCCACCTCCCTTTATACCCCTCCCTTATGGCCCGGAGCCCTGTGATTGGCTGAGCTGCGCGCCCGGGAGGAGCTTGCCTAGCCCGCTCGCTTTGAATCTCCCATTTCTTCTCCTGCTTCATTCCATTTTCGTAATATTCTCCTGGAAGCTTGTCCTGTAGTGGCTGACGGGAGTGAGAAGGTTGCACCATGGGAATAGGACATCTGCGACCAGGATAGAATATACGTGTGTGAACTGGGAGCGAAGTTAGTGGCGAGCGTTTAAAGGGAGATATCACCGGCTCTACTCGTTGCGTCACAGAGAGTCGCTGATTGGTGGAGAGTGAGGGTGTGGCACGAGTCTTGTGGCAAAGTTTAAAGGTTAAACCTTGCCTCTTCACCTGGGCTAATCCCGTCCCCTGATTGGCGGAAGGAATTGCTCCTTTAATAATAATATTAATAATAATAGTAATGCTACTAATAATATTAATAATAATAATATAATATACAATATAATTAAATAATAATAAGAGAGCACCTACTGTACACTGTAAAAATGTCCACTTCCTTGTAACATTAATGGTTCACATAAGCAGTGTATTAATCGTGTATGTGTTCTGAATAGCTAAACCAAGAACACTTTTGTTGTGAATATTCAAATGGCCAAGTGGTAACAACACAGGATGTACTGATGCGGGCTGATAGCAAAATAACTTGAACAGATAGATTGAAATTGGATCAATTTCACTTCAGAAAGATATTGGCAAGTGCTGGTTTGATACAAAAGTTGTAGATGTGTGGAATAAATTACCAATTGCTATCGTGGATCAAAAACGCACGGAGCTCCAAAATATAGTTAAATACGCACATATTATATCTATAATTATATAGAAGGAAGGAAAAAAACAAAAAATGACTGAAAACAAAGTCCATGTGCCTAATGACATCCTCTTCTCATAAAGAGTCTGTAACAATTGGATTAAAACTGCTATTGGTTGAAGATTGCTGGAAAATTACTCTGAGAAAGGAAGTTCCACAGAGAGGTGGTTTGGGGGGAAAGATGTGAAGAAGTGTCAAAATTGAGGCAAGTTCATCTAACCATTTACCATGATATAAAATGTGATTTTTGTTTTATAAAGTATCTATAAAATAATAAAGGATGCAACGTTTCTTTGCATGCATAAGGGAGGTAAATGATCTGTGTTTAAAGTTAAATGATTGACAGATGTGACTAGAAAATATACATGTTTAAATGTTGTGTAATATTCATGATAATAAATGTCTTCAATTAAAGTGTGATTGATAATTCGGATTGCTCTATTAAGAATGTTGTCCAATTGCCTTAAAGTCACCTCTCCACAACCACTCCATGGAGGCGAGCAATAGTCCATCTGAGAATGCACATTACTTTTATATAATTAGCTAACTGCTCGTCAGTGAAGAATTCCTGAACTCTGAAAAGAATTCCTAGTTACTTTGAGGCATTTTTTGTTTACAATAGATCTCCTAGCCTAGAGCGCGTTCAGTCTACCCTATCAGGCAATCCTGTTTATGATCGCGCAGACTGAACGACATTGATAGGCAAACATTGATTCTCGTCGCTGATTGGTTAGTGGCTATGAGCACGAAAATCAAATCATGTTGGCGATGTCTGCGAAGGTTTTTAGGCCTGTTACAGTGCTTCTTCGGTCTAATAAATTCAATCAAAGTCAAATGGTTTTGTCAAATCAATACATTTTAATATTGGATATTATTATCCATCAATATAGACTATTGGCTAAGGTAGTCACACTCTCAGCTACAGTCGGCAGTCTTTTGTTCAAGCTCAAGACAGACGGTAGGCTAGGCTACCATCAGGCTATTATATCTTATAATCTTATAAGGAAATGTTCACAGAGTTATTACGGTTCTTATCTGGCAAAGGTAGCTCTTTATTCCCGGTGTAATTTTCAAACAATTCTCCGTTAGTCTATTGGGGAAATAAAGAGTAGATGTTCTTTTCCTGGCGATGTAGGACTATGAATAGGCTAAATTATATAGTTTATATATATTGTTCTTTCCCTGGCGATGTAGCCAGGCTGAATGGCTACAGTTAGCTCAGTTCATGGCTCAGTTCAGTTCAGTCAGTGACAGGAGGAGGTTGTGTTAATCTGAGTTCCTGCCCGGACCACCTGCTCATGACCCAGTGACCATACGCACCTACCTGTGTTTGGAGGCAGTGCACTCGTGTATATATAAAAGTGTTTTAGCTCAGTTTTTAGCTGTTAGTTGACTTATTTGTTTTTGTTTTCTGTACTTAGTTGTTTGCTCCTCGCTAAGCTTTTTGGGATCATGTCAGGTATGGAGTGCGAGTCCTTTACTGAACTGCATCATCTTATTCTCCAGGTAAGGGAAGAGATGGTTGTGGTGAAGGAAGAGGTCTTGGCTCTAAGGGAGGTTAATGTTAAACTTCAGAGGGAAGTGGATTTGATTAAAGACGAAAATCTAGCTTTCAAGCTTAGCCAAGAGGAAATTAAGTCGAGTAAGGGGAAAAGGGAGGAAGTTGATGAAAAATTGTATTCATGGCAGGTTGTTAAAAATACGGGTGGGAAAGTCACACTCAAGAAGCAGGATAGTAGAATAGGTATGAGTGTGACAAATACATTCTCTCCTTTGCGAGACGAATGTGAGGGAAAAGATAGCCATGATAAGGGAGGATTAGACGAAGTGCCTGCCGCCGACTCAGCTCCTACCGCTGACTCTGTGCTACCTACCACCACCACCACCCCCACCACCACCACCACCACCAAGGGAGCTTCTGCCACCACCAGGGGTTCTCCACTTGCAGCTGTTGGATCCTCCCGAGGGAAAGGTAAGTCTGTGTCCCGAGAAGGTAAGTCTGTGTCGATTGTGGGCGACTCCATGCTAAGACATAACATTTTAGTTAGGGCTACCTGCACTAAACTTAGGAAGGTTGTGTGTCTGCCTGGCCATGGAGTTGGGAGGGTTTTTAGAGAAGATGGACCACATCTTGGAAGATAGTGGAGATAACCCCATTTTCTGTCTCAGTGCCGGGAGTAACGATGTTGGTAAGGGTAGAAGTGAGGAACTGCTGCAGCAGTATCGGGATGTGTTAGATAAGGTTAGGATGAAGGGAGGGATCCCTGCAGTGCATTGTATCCTACCCAGAAGAGGAGTTCCCAAGGAATGGACATCCAGGGCGATTGGTATCAATTGCTGGTTGGAGAAATATTGCAAAGAAAAAGCAATACATTCATTGATAACTGGGATACTTTCTATGGTAGAGATAGGATGTACGCAAGGGATGGGGTTCATCTTTCACGGTTAGGGTTTTCCACATTAGCTAGTTCTTTAGACAGGGTGGTTGTGGGGTTTTGAACAGAAATATTGAGAGTGTAAAAGAGAGGTTAAATGGATTTTTTTTTAGCGTCAGGCGAAAGCGAAAGCGATAAGGATATTCAGTCTCATGCTAAAATATATGACAATATTGCTAATGATAGTAGTGATGGTGCAACGGAAGATGGAAATGTAGTTAGAAATAAAGGTAAATTAGGTATAAATAAAAGAAGTAAATTGAGAGTATATTACACAAACTGTAGGAGTCTATGTAACAAAATGAACGAACTTAGAGCCCTTGTTATCAAAGAAAATATAGACATAATAGCGCTAACTGAAACGTGGATTAATACAGAAACCAGGCATTTTTTAGCAGAATTTGATATACCAGGATATAGTTTGTTTAAATATGACCGAACAAGTATAGTGGCGGTATAGCAGTGTTTGTCAGGAGTACATTAAAAAGCTGTATTAAATCAGGTATTAGAGTAAATAACGATAATGAAAGTGTTTGGGTAGAGGTAAACGAAGGTAGTGAGACCATAGTTATTGGGGTTATGAATAGACCGCCAAATACGAGTAGAAATGATGGAACGTCATTTTGGGAGGAAATTAAAATGGCATCAAGGTTTAGCAATGTGTGCATTATGGGGGATTTTAATTTTCCGAATATAGATTGGCAGCATCAAATAGGCGACTCTGATCCTGAGGAGTTTATTGAGGTAGTACAAGATAGTTTTTTATTTCAATTCATAGATACGCCGACCAGAGGTAATAATATTCTCGATTTAGTTTTCAGTAACAATGAACATATGATAAATAATGTAGAGATAGGGGACCACCTAGGAAATAGTGACCACAATTCTGTGTATTTTAATATACAATGGAAAGGTAATGCCGGAGAGAATACAACATTAATACCTGACTTCAGAAAAGCCAATTATGGGGGGTTAAGAAGAGCCCTATTAGCGGACCCTATGGTCAAAAAATTAAGTCGATCCAGGTGTCCAAATGAGTGTATCCCTTCTCAGGCACCTGTCATCTTAAGTCAGGAAGAGACGTCAAACTTGGTAGATACATACGATAATTTTATCAAGTCAGTATTCAATGCGCAAAATAAATATATCCCCAAAAGAAAATTTAGATCAACACAGAACCAACCCAAATGGATGAATAATAGACTATTAGATCTTCTAGGAAAAAAGAGAGGAATATATAGAAAAATTTAGAAAGGCGAAATTCACCTACTTGCTTACTATCAGAATCTATCACGACAGGTAAAAAAGGATATTAGGAAAGAAAAAAGAAATTATGAAATTAAGGTTGCCAATGACTCAAAAAATAATCCTAAAGCTTTTTACCAACTATATAAATGCAAGGTTAGAGATGTAATTGGTCCCCTTAAAACTTCGATAGGAGAAATGACAGACAATTATTTAGAAATGTGCAGTACATTAAATAGTCAATTTCTTTCCGTTTTCACAAATGAAAATTTGGCACAGTTTCCAGAAGTTCGTAAGGTATATAGCGATAGTATAGAAAATAGGTTAAGTACGGTTACTATATGTAGAAATGATGTGCTTAAGGAAATTGACAGACTAAAACCTCATAAATCGCCTGGTCCTGATGAGGTATATGCTAGAGTATTAAAATAATGCAGAGATGAGTTAAGTTACCCATTAACATTTCTATTTAACAAGTCATTAGAAACAGGTATAGTTCCAGAAGCTTGGAAGCTTGCAAATGTAGTTCCGATCTTCAAAAAAGGTGATAAATCAATATCATCCAATTACCGTCCCATTAGTCTCACTTCAATCATAGGAAAGCTACTAGAGTCAATTATTGCTAGGAAAATGAGAAACCACTTAGAAACATTTAACTTAATCAATTCTTCTCAGCATGGATTCACTCAGGGACGGTCTTGCCTTACAAATGTGCTTAGTTTTTTTTCAGAGGTATATGAAGCAGTAGATAATGACAAGTCATATGATATTATATATTTAGATTTCAGTAAAGCTTTCGACAGAGTCCCTCATGAGAGATTGATGAGAAAGGTTGAGGCACATGGAATAGGTGGGGTGTTGTTAGGATGGATTAGGTCATGGCTAACTGGTAGAAAGCAGAGAGTCAGCATAAATGGTACGAAGTCAGAATGGGGAGCAGTCAAAAGTGGTGTCCCCCAGGGATCTGTATTAGGTCCTCTGTTGTTTATTATATATATAAATGACCTTGATTTAGGTATAACTAGTAGGATTAGTAAATTTGCAGACGATACCAAAATGGAGAGAAAAATTTATTCAGATAGAGATATAGAGTGTCTGCAAAGGGATCTAGATACCTTACACGAATGGTCAGTACATTGGCAGATGAAGTTTAACATTGACAAATGCAAGGTATTAAAGATAGGGAAGATGCATGCAAATGTTAAATATAAACTAGCTAATATGGAATTAGAAAACTCAGACTGTGAGAAAGATCTAGGTGTGCTTTTTAGCAATTATTTGAAGCCTAGAAAACAATGTATAAGCGTTCGTAACATGGCAAACAGGATTCTCGGGTTCATATCTAGGAGTGTGAGTAACAGAACTGCTGATGTTATCTTAAAACTTTACTTGTCATTAGTGAGACCCCATATGGATTATGCTGTTCAATTTTGGTGTCCTTATATGGACATAGATTATATATGTCCTTATATGGACATAGATTCATTGGAGAGAGTACAACGTAGAATGACAAAAATATCCATAATATTAGAAATCTTCCGTATGAAGAAAGGTTGAAGAAATTAGGCTTACATTCGTTAGAGAGACGCAGAGTTAGAGGTGACATGATAGAGGTATTCAAGTGGGTTAGTGGCATTAATAAAGGAGACATGAAAAATGTACTAAAGCTCAGTGAAAGCGAAATAACTTGTTTCAAATTAGATACATTTCGTTTCAGAAAAGATATAGGCAAATATTGGTTTGGTAACAGAGTTGTAGATGGGTGGAATAGGCTACCAAGTGATATAGTGGGATCAAGAACAATAGGGAGCCTTAAGATAAAATTAGATAGGCATATGGACGAGATGGGTTGGGTGTGAGGGGGATCTTCCAGGTGTGGGCCAATCGGCGCTCAGCAGACCCCGTAATCTTGTGTTAATCTCTGACCATTTTGGTGGGGTCAGTACTCAAGGTATTAGTGAGATGGGTCTATAATTGGGCCTTGTAATTGGGGTTGTGTGTGACAGGGATCTGCCTTGTATGGGCCGATCGGCTTTTTGCAGACTCCCATTTTCTTATGTTCTTATGTTCTTATGAATGAAATAGTAGCCTATATATATTATCTCTTCCTCGCGATGTATTTATAGGCATACTTTCTTTTCCTGACGATCTTTGTGTATATAGGCTATTTGCAAGCTTATATTTGTGGAAGGTTCATAAATGTTATTTTTTAACCATTAGATTACCTTTGGAAATTTAACTATAGCGTGGATAGGCTACCTTACTAAACATAGCTTAACTGACCTATCATACTTCGATGCAATTATGCCTCAGAAATTGTTTTTAAGAAATCTAAATAGAGTAATCGATCAATTATAGACAAGCGCCGAAAAACCTGTACAGCAAGCTAGGCTATAACCCGTTCAAATATAGGCTATCATTCAATTGGCACAGTAACAACTGTAACATTACCGATATATAACTATAAAAATGAAATACAATCCGCATAAAACACATAATAATCAATCAATAATATAGACAAACGCTCAAAAACCTGTACAGCAAGTTATAACCCATTACAATACATCATTAGCATAGTAACATTACCAATATTTAACGATACAAATTAAATATTAACTGCAAAAAAAAAAAAATCATTAGCTCATCGAGCCTCGAACCCTTGCGAGTAGGCTTCTGATTTAAAAGCGAAGTCGTTACCAACTAAGCTACGCTTACCGCACTGAAGGCCTGGCGAAGTAGCTGTGAGACTTGCGCTCCAAGCTGCTTGTTTTATGTTATATATAGCAAAATGGTCACGATAACTATGATTTTTATAGGTGTGCCACCTTATAATTGAGATTGCGACACATAAATAACATGGAGGGAGGCTAATTAAGCTTAATTATGATAATATAATGTCGAGGTGAGATTTAGGCCTACTGTTATGATAGCTTCGCTAGTCACCTCCAGGGCGTGTTAGCGTGATCGCCATCTGATTGCAAACAATCACAAACGTGATTCGTCGAATCAGAGGCGATCACGTTCAGTAGAGCTATCCCGTTTGCGTGTTTGGGTAGACTGAACGCGATCCCCAGCTGACATACAGGCTGACATACGATATACGGGACGGGGTGGGTGTAAGAGGGTTCTGGCTAGTGAGGGCCAGACTCTCGTATTCTTATATTTCTATGTCCTCATTCCTACTCACACATTTGAATCAGAATAGAACCATTAGGATAGGGTACACAAACATACAAACACGCACTAATCAGTCTCACATATATACACACACTTATATCAGTCAGATCTAAATATACATACATACTCTCAAACAGGCACACACTGGTAACAATTAGTCACAAACATATATTGCAGAACACATACAAACGCAGTCACACATAGGCTACACATGTGCGGGGAAACACTGGAATCGACACTACGTCAAACACAAAGATCTGAGCTTAAGTCAACTGAGAGTGTATGTGCTTGTGATTAATGTCATTAATTAACCTATTCAGTGCCGGCGACGTCTTTTTGTAATTGATATCAGCTACATTTGGACGATTATATTTAGATTACGAAGGATATAGGGTAGCTGAAAGGATGAATTTAGATATATAGTTTATTTTGCTTTCTATATTCCAACTACTCCCTCTCGAGCATAGGCTGAGAGCCTGTTATTTAACCGTTATGAACGGTGATGCCCGTGAGGTCTCGTTCCAGTCTAGGAAGTGAGACATGTGAAGCACTTTTAGCTGCAACCAGCCCCTGCCATCTTGCCCTCGCAGAATGCATGGGGCTTAGTTGCTCACTCACGGCTCGAAGCAGCCCCATCTCTAAAGCTGCCTCACTCCAGTGCTTCACTGTCTCATCCCTTATACTCGGACCCTCACTCTCAGAACGCCACCTATTGAGTAATTAACTCACTAGGCATTGTCCTCCTGTAGCATATTTTGAATATGGGAATATTCATACAGTGCTATTTAATCAGGGAACAATGAGGGTATTTATTTGAAGTTTCGGAGTGTTTTGTGGTAATGCACTGATACTATGTACAGCACAAATGCCATCCCAATAATATCTCCCCATTGACATATCGGGAGGTGAACCCGGGTCCATTGGATTACCAGTCCAGTGGCAAGACCACTCCATCACACCTCCCTTTTTATTGGTAGACATCCTTCCTAAGCTGAATAATATTGTCTAATAGTTGCCAGGCTATAGCGCAAAGCTTGTCATCGGTACTGTATGGGTTAATACAAGTATTATTGTGAGATAAATGTAAATAATAAAACAACAATAATAGTCCATGTATATGAAAGGTACAGAAAATGTAAGTAAACAAATAGACTCAGTTAAAAAAAAACACAGTTCTGAGCTTAAGGGGAGATGGGCCATTTTTCTGGTCCCCTTTCTTTCTCATGTTTAGCCCCATTAGTTTTCAGATTTTAAGACATTCGCCCCATTAGCTTGAACATATTAAAACCGTTCGTCCCATGTTTATATCCATATTTCGTACCTTTCGTAACATTTAGGTGTCGATTTTTCCTGGCGAGCGTAAGCGAGCCTGAAATTTTAAGAGAAACCAGCCTTTGGTCGGGACATTTTTCTACCAGAAAATTACAAATTTATTTTGAAAGGGGATCTATGGAGTGTTTTTTAAGCTCGATGAAGGTTTAGCGAGGAAACTAAAAGATAAAGAAAATATAAATAGACCCAAAAAACTACTTATGGCCCCTTAATTAAGGCAACTGCTAATGTATATACTAGCTATTCAATATATCAAATAAAACATATATTATGGCAAGGTGACCTGAAATATATGAATAAAATAATAGTGTATAATGGCTATAACATAACCAAATAATTTGAAAGTGAGCGCTCAGATGCACCCGCTGACAAACAGACCGCTGTACAACCGCTCCAGCTGGCAGCATGGCCAAACTCTCATATCTACACAACTCTGGCTGAGGTATGAGGGCTGAGTTTTGGCTTGGGAAAGGGCTACCTGGAGGAGGATTGTTCGTGGCCATCCCATTAAGGAATAGGGCGTCTGGGGAAAATTTATAGAGAACTATTATAAGAACTATTATTATTATTATTATTATAGAGGAATCTTCAATTATGCCAATATATCATATAGTTACTCATGCGATACCAGAAAAGAAAACGTACACATAATTAAAGAAAACTTGATATGCATGAGTGACTAGTCAAGGCTAGGGTAGTTCAGCCATGGGACGGTTGTGTATACAGTATGTTAACTTACCAAATATTATAGACTGAAGGTAAATGGTTGCCTATAAATGTGTACCAATTGTGTGACAGTTATGTGATCTGCTATATATTGTAGACTGAAGGTATATGGTTCCCTATAAATGTGTAACAATTGTGTTAGTTATGTATTCTGTTATTCAGACACAATATTGTCAGTGTATATATTGTGTTTGGTGAAGGCAACGGCCCTCTAGGAACCCCAATTAACCCTCTGACTCCCACAATTCCTTCCTAAAGTTAATATATTCGTCTGTTAATAGCCAGAATTTAAGACAGGAAACAGATATTAGGGCGATAGCCTGTAGATTCACCAGCTCATCATGGTGAAGTCAGGAGGTCTTATTCCAGATGGTGAGTGAGACATCCAGACTGTTTGAGTATTGCAACTGACTCCTTCGTGCTATTTCCTTTGTAGTCCTACGATGCCTGGTTGATTCTTTGTAGCCCATTCCCACTCTGACTCAAAGTGTCATCACCACTGTCTCGCTGTCTTATCTCACAATCTCGGACACCTCTCTGCCTCTCTTAAATGTCACTTATTGAGCTGTTAACGACCTACTGTAGGCAATACCCCCATAGCATATTTTGAAAATGGGAACATTCATACTGCGCTATTATATATTGGAAACAGTGGTAGTATCTAATTTGTGGTGTATCGGTGGAATTTGTGGTGATGCACTGTAACTAAGCAATCAACCAAGGGTGTCATAAGCCGTGACAGTGCATAGCTGCACTCACCCTCTGACTCCACTCCGGGGGATCCTTCCAGGCGAGACTCCAGGTATGTGCCCGGCCCATATCATTTATGCAAGATTGGTCGATTTGCCTTGGCCATGAGTTCTGTGGTCTTCCCCTCCACTCTGGGTTGTCCTCGGTAGAGAACATTCGATGAGCAGGGTCAGCTTAAGGGAGACGAACCACATACCCATATAGGCGAAGTTGGCGTTCACGAACCATGCAACTAATATATCTTGAATCAGTTTCATGGAGTAGTTGCTGGTTTGAGTAGTAGTCATGCCAGTGATAGCCCATGATCCTGCGAACATATCTATTACCAAAGGAGTGGATGCATCTCATCAACTCACTATTAGTGTCCATATGTCTCACCAGCGCCTTGACGATCCGCAACTTCATCCTTCTCCACAGGTATCGACAACACCATATACTTTTGTCGAGTGAATCCATAACCCTATATGCTAAGCCCATGTGGCATTTAACATTGTAGCCCAACTCACTACATTCCTGGACCACTCTATCAAGATAATTATATGTATCCAAAATCTCTAAGTCCTCATCACATGCATGAACAGATTGCACTACATCATCCAACATATCACCAAATTCTTGGAATTTGGTCTTAGTCCAAGAGACCTTTAAACTCAACAGCACAGATGTATCCTCATGTAGTGCCTCAAGGGCCAATCTGAGAACATCCAACATCTCCGCTAGGATCACTTCATCATCTGCAAAATCAAGATCGGTGA
Organism: Paralithodes platypus; assembly: GCA_032716605.1. Taxonomy (NCBI): domain Eukaryota; kingdom Metazoa; phylum Arthropoda; class Malacostraca; order Decapoda; family Lithodidae; genus Paralithodes; species Paralithodes platypus. The sequence continues at coordinate 24,230,638 of CM064529.1, read as the reverse complement.
TCTTGTAACTACCGATGTCTGCTCTGCAACGACTCTGCCCAACTCTTCGTCCCAGTAACCAGTCCATTCAAGTGTTGAAAAGCTGTTGGAGCTAGTTCATACCCCTGTCTCACAGCTGAATTTACAAGGAAGAAGGAGTATGCCCCCCCACCACACTTGACAGCACACACGGTTCTTGTAAATAGTCCAGACTCCAGATACCAGGTCGATAATCGTGTTGGGGATCCCGCACAGCCGTAGTAGCTCCCAGAATGTCTCTCAGTGCACAGAGTCAAATGCCTTCTTGAGATTAAAATAAACTGCAAGTAGCCCTTTTTAAAACTCATGTCGGTCCCCCAGAGCTCCAGAATCAGGAAAATTGTCGACTTCTTGGGTATAAATCTAGACTGCTCAGATCTCTGCTCCTTTAGCAGGCGGCCTCGGATTCGCATCAGTAGAATATGGGCAAAGACTTTTCCTGGCACACTGAGCAGTGTGATACCACAGTAGTTATTACAATCCTGTCGGTCCTCTTTCCCTATCCAGATAAGGGTGACCAGTCCTCTTTTCCAGCCTAGATAAATGGTACCTGTCTACCATAAAGCAGTCAGAACCACATGTAAGCTGGATGTGCTCAACCACCTTCAGGGGTTCTTTACCCCTGCACATCTTCTTGCTATGTATAGGGGCATAGTTTGGCCATGTATTGAGTATTGTTCGCATGTGTGGGGAAGATCTTCTAATACAGCACAAAGTAGAAAAGAAAGTCTTTCGTCTCATTAACTCACTCACCAATTATTTGCAATCTCTCTTTCATCGCCGCAATGTTGCATCTCTCCCGCTATTACAATAATCAATGTTCTTCAGAGTTCTCTCAGTGTATACCACCTCCTCTACGTAGAGCATATAGCACCCGTCTTGCAACACATTCCCACGCCTACTCTGTGAAACTCTCTAACTCAGGAGTGAAACGATATTCCGAATCTTTCTTCTATTCAACAGCTGAGCTTGGGAACTCTCCCTGAATGCATTTTTCCCTCATCCTATTTCTTAAAATGCTTCAAACTTCGTGTGTTCAGGTATTTTGGCTCGTACATTCCTTGATTTTGGCCCTGTCACTCTTTAAACTCTGAGGGATGCACTCATCACAGGCAGTATTGCCTTTATCTCCCTGATCCACATAGAACAAAGATATACGACTCGAACGAGGGAAATAAGGGAGGGATAGGGTGTTTAAGTACTTAAGTTTCCTCCCTAGACCTCAATCAAACTTAAAAGACACCCCCTAGGTCCCCTTTTAAGATAAATCTGTACATTTTGTTTGGTAGAAAAATGTCCCGGCTGAAGGCCAATTTCTTTTAAAATTACAGGCTCACTATCGCTCGCCAGGAAGAAAATTACACCTTAATGGCACGAAAGGTCTTAATATTGACAAAAAAAATAGGGCAAAAGGTCTTAAAATATCCAAACTAACGGGAAGAACGTCTTAAAATCTCATAACTAATATGCTAAAAATTAGGGAAAACGGGGGCCACAAGAAGCAACTATCTCCCCCTTAATCTCGAACTGAACCCTGCGTCTATTATGCAATGGAGAGAGATAGCGAGAGAGCGCATGCGCCACAACACGGACACACAATTAATTTAGCTCATGATATAATTTCATAAATTACAGCTGATCAAGACATTAAATCAGGCTAAGCTTTTATCAGCATGTCCGTGAATATGCGTTGCATACTACACTAACAGATGGAGGACGGATCTGATCTACTAATATAATAATACAACACAACTTATACAGATCCAGCTAGTGGCCCGGGAGAACAACAGATGTTTTTGCCGCCGCCACCGTCACCACTATCATTGTTTACACCACGCACCACCACCAACCACCAAACAACTCCAGTCACTGGCCCCACTCAGACCCTCGTTTGCCCATCGTCTTTACAACTACTTCAACACCAGGATACATCGTCTCCCACCGCTTTATTGAACCTATTTTCTAATACTGATATTTGTCTTCTTTCCTTCCCCACTCTTTGGTAATACTGTTATATGCAGGACCTGCAAGGAAAACGCCACCTTGGGTGAATTAACGCCGGCCAGCCTCCTTATAAATTACTATCTACCTTCTTGCTACCTCCCCCTACCCTTCCACCAACACCACCTTTCTTGCAGCAACGACCCCACCATCGCTGTCATCACTACCGTACCGTTCACTTGCAGAAAGGACCCCACCATTACTGCCACCACCTCCCTTTGTCCCCCACACCCACCCCTTCTCCCCTCTGCTCCCCACAACTACCGTCGCCCTTACCCACCTCCTACCACTTTACCCTTCCTATAGCAAGTCTTTCTACCATCCACACTACCCTCACCTTCATTACCTCTTACCCTCCATTCTACTTCCCCACCGTTACCTTCCCCACCCACAATTGCCTCTTACCCACCTTGCCCATCTAGTCACCCCAACCATTTACCTCTACCTCACTTACCGTCCTTGTAGCAACAACCACCACTGCCTTTCACCCCATTTGTCCCCCACCCACAACTTTCCCCATCTCTACCCTAGGCCCCCCCCCTCCCTGCATCAACGATTTTCCCTCCACTACCATACCAGGATACCACCTCGACTTCTCACCGCCCCTCACATTTCACCTGCAGTAAAAAAAAAAAAAAAAAACTACCACCACCTTTACAAACACCACACTTCTGTCTTCCACAACTGCCATAAGGAATGCCTAGGGGATAACTCTATGTTATTTTGCTCCATCCAGCTCCATGGTAGAAGGACTTAGAGCTGAGAAAAACATTACAGCTGACACAGTGAAATTCGAGCTCATGGTTTCATCTGAAGGTGAATCAGATAAATTAGCTGAAGGCGACCTGACAAAAATGACAAAATTAGAATTAATAGAAGAGATAAAACATCTTCGCCATGAACTCGATTAATTAAAACCACTCATTAACCTAAGATCACACTGTACAGATATCAAGAAGAAGAGAGATGCTGTGGTCAACATATTAACATGGACTGATGACATAACAGCAGTAGAAAATACTGTCATTAACTCTTCTTCATCTGTAACACAAACTCAAACAACTCCAGACTCAATCAGCCAAGTTATTGTTGACATCAACAAGAAAGATCAGCAACCACAACAAAGAAATACACAACAAACAAAGTTAGCTTCAGCAGCACCTGAAGGAGTCAATCAACAAGCCAAGCTCTGGGAAATCGACCAAGGAAGGAAACCAATCAACAAATACAACAGACAACTCATCCAGATCCATGTCGACTCTGTTACAAGAGAAGTCACAGAGAAGACACCTGTTGTACCAGACACATGTGCGACTACTGTGGAAGGTCTGGCCACACTCAGGATTTGTGCTATACACGAGGGCAAGACGAGAAACAGGAACGTCTGTCGAGGAAAATTGATCTGAACAGGCCAACCACACTGCTTCTTTCCTCAAGTCTTTCCAAGGAAGTTTGAGAGGAGCAACAAGCTTAGAAGGTTCTGGACAAAACTAAAGAAAAAGACAACTTGCCTACACACCACAACCTTCACACTACTTCCAGCCCCAGCACTTCACTCAACCTCAGCACTTTACTCAACATCAGCATTTCAATCAACATCAGCACTACACCCAACCTCAACACCACACCCAACCTCCGTACCACACCCAACCTCAGCACCACACCCAACCTCAGCACTATTCCCAGCCCCAACACTTCACTCAACCTCAGCACCAAACCCACCCTCAGCACCACACTAAACCTCAGCACTACTCCCAGCCATAGCACTTCACTCAACCTCAGCACCACACCCAACCTCAGCACTACACCCAACCTCAGCACTACTCCCAACCTCAGCACTACTCCCAGCCATAGAATTTCACTCAACCTCAGCATCACACTCAACCTCAGCACCACACCCAACCTCAGCAACACACCCAACTCCAGCAACACACCGAACCTCAGCACCACACCCAACCCCAGCAACACACCCAACCCCAGCAACACCCAATCTCAGCACCACACCCAACCTCAGCACCACACCCAACCTCAGCACCACACCCAACCCCAGCACCACACCCAATCTCAGCAACACACCCAACATCAGCAGCACACCCAACCTCGCAACACCCAACCCCAGCAACACCCAATCTCAGCACCACACCCAACCTCAGCACCACACCCAACCTCAGCACCACACCCAACCTCAGCACCACACCCAACCCCAGCACCACACCCAATCTCAGCATCACACCCAACATCAGCACCACACCCAACCTCAGCACCACATCCAACCTCAGCACCACACCCAACCTCAGCACCACACCCAACCTCAACACTACACCCAACCCTCAGCAACACACCCAACCTCAGCACCACACCCAACCTCAGCAACACACCCAACCTCAGCAACACACCCAACCTCAGCAACACACCCAACCTCAGCATCACACTCAACCTCAGCACCACACCCAACCTCAGCAACACACCCAACCTCAGCACCACACCCAACCTCAGCACCACACCCAACCTCAGTACCACACCCAACCCCAGCACCACACCCAACCTCAGCACCACACCCAACCACAACACCACATTCAACCTCAGCACTACACCAAACCTCAGCACCACACCCAACCTCAGCAACACACCCAACCTCAGCACCACACCCAACCTCAACACCACACCCAACCTCAGCACCACACCCAACCTCAACACCACACCCAACCTCAACACCACACCCAACCTCAGCACCACACCCAACCTCAGCAACACACCCAACCTCAGCACCACACCCATCCTCAGCACCACACCCAACCTCAACACCACACTCAACCTCAGCACCACACCCAACCTCAGCACCACACCCAACCTCAACACCACACTCAACCTCAGCACCACACCCAACCTCAGCACCACACACAACCTCACCCAACCTCAGCACCACACCCACCCTCAGCAACATACCCAACCTCAGAACCACACCCAACCTCAGCACCACACTCAACCTCAGCACCACACCCAACCTCAGCAACACACCCAACCTCAGCACCACAATCAACCTCAGCACCACACCCAACCTCAGCACCACACCCAACCTCAGCACCACACCCAACCTCAGCAACACACCCAACCTCAGCACCACACCCAAGCTCAGCACCACACCCAACCTCAACACCACACCCAACCTCAGCACCACACCCAACCTCAGCAACACACCCAACCTCAGCACCACACTCAACCTCAGCACCACACCCAACCTCAACACCACACTCAACCTCAGCACCACACCCAACCTCAGCACCACACCCAACCTCAGCACCACACCCATCCTCAGCACCATTCCCAACCTCAACACCGCACTCAACCTCAGCACCACACCCAACTTCAACACCACACTGAACCTCAGCACCACACCCAACCTCAGCACCACACCCAACTTCAGCACTACACCCGACCTCAGCACCACACCCGACCTCAGCACCACACCTAACCTCAGCACCACCCTCAACCTCAGCACCATACCCAACCTCAGCACCACACCCCACCTCAGCACCACACCTAACCCCAGCACCACACCCAACCCCAGCACCACACCCAACCTCAGCACCAAACCCAACCTCAGCACCACACCCAATCTCAGCACCACACCCAACCTCAGCACCACACCCAACCTCAACACCACACCCGACCTCAGCACCACACCTAACCTCAGCACCACCCTCAACCTCAGCACCACACCCAACCTCAGCACCACACCCAACCTCAGCACCACACCTAACCCCAGTACCACAACCAACCCCAGCACCATACCCAACCTCAGCACCTCACCCAACCTCAGCACCACACCCAACCTCAGCACTACACCCAACTCCAGCACCACACCCAACCTCAGCACCACGCTCAGCCTCAGCACCACACCCAACCTCAGCACCACACCCAACCTCAGCACCACACCCAGCCTCAGCACTACTCCCAGCCCCAGCACTTCACTCAACCTCAAAGATCTGCACCGTCAAGCATGTCGTCGTCTCTCCAACAAGATTGCCTGGGCAAAAATAAGACGGAAAGCTGACGTAAGGAAGCAACTTAGAGAAAGACGTATGGGTAAAGCAGTGGTGGAGCACTGTTATGCCCCTTTCCCACTGGTGAGACAAGTCACGATTTTCGTCGCCGATGACTTAGTTTTGTCAAATTCGCAAGAATACGTGCGACGTTCACGATTTTGACCGTTACAAACAGATGACAAATTATACTCGGCGAAGATGTTGACGATGTCGGCGACGCAATCGCCGACCTTCTGCGACGTTATCGGCGAAGTGAGCGATGTTTCGCCGATGACCTCTGCGAGGCATGTCACATTTTCAAAAATATCTTGCGAAATCATGCGAGGATGAAAGAAAACTTGCTGTATGTTCTGCGACGTCTTAGGCGATTCAAGCGATGGTTCGGCGTATTGAAACCTGGATGGGGGTAAACGTCTTAAAACCCCCAGAGTGCCAGGTCCGTATATATACGGACTAGGGTCTTGTCACGCCCAGTGCCAGGTCCGTATATATACGGACTCGCCGAAAAAAAATTGTAGCAGCGAAACGACTGCACCTATGGCTTTCATATTTCTACCACATGTACACCCAGAAGTGAAAGTCCATGCATAGGGTTTACCCCCTACTCCTACTACCCCAGAAGCTAGGAACGGGGTGGTCCCTGCCCAGTCCCCCTTACTACTCCTACCCCAGGCAGAAGGGGCAGGGTGTGCCTGTCTGTCACCACTTCCTTCCCCTCCCCACCCATGAAGAGAACAAACTACCCCCGCTCCCCCCCCCACCCACGCACACTTACACCCCACCCCAATGCCAGACAGGAGGTTGACACACACACACACCATTATCAATTTCGTAAGTAATGGTATCGTGTTTACCTTCATTAATTTACCCTGTGACGGTTTTGACGCATTTTGATTGTTTATCCTGGCTATAATTAGACGAATAATTACAGCTTAGGAAGGACCAATGTGAAATCATGTCCTAATCTGAATTAAATCGTCTAATAATAGCCATAAAGCAGAAAAAAAGAGTGTCATCGATTCTCAGAGGCTTAATATATTATTTGTTATACATGTATTATCATGTAGAAATTATACACAATAATACAATAGCTACTCGCTTTACATTTGACAGCATAACAATATGCCATGTTTGCTATTTGGTAGTATTATAAAGCAGTATAATCTAGTAATGAATTATTGTATTATATGGTGTCTCGGTGTATAACACCTATCGGTGTATAACACGTCTTCTTTTAAGACGGCCTCGTCATTTTTGTGTTCAGAGGACATGTAATTGCGGTAGAAGATCTTAATTTCATTGGGGGGGTCAATGTTGGGAGGGCTTTGGGTGTACCATTATTCAAGATGGTGGTTGATGGTGCTGGAGATGTCGGAGTTGGAGTATCCGTTATTTACTAAAACTTGGGATAGTCTTTCTAGTTCCTGGTGGGTGTCGGCCCAGGTAGAGCATGAAATTAAGATCTTCTACCGCAATTACATGTCCTCTGAACACAAAAATGACGAGGCCGTCTTAAAAGAAATAATCTCCAAGCATGTCCACCCAACCAACCCGGAAAACAAAATCAAATTAATAATTTATTACAAATCCCCCAAGACCTCCAACCTCGTTCTCCGCAACAAACCAGCCTCCACCAAGATAAAGAGCCCGATGACCGACGATCACGTCATTTACCAACATACCTGTAATTATGAGGACTGTGGACCTCATTCCTATATTGGTATGACGCAGACTCGTCTTTCACGTCGGTTAACTCTTCACCTTCAGGCTAGAGCCATCAATGACCACTATCTCACCCCTAACCACCCTCACCTCACACGCAACGAGTTAGAGAAACACACCACCATACTCGATAAAGAAAGTGACCCAAGGAGATTACCTTTACTCGAAGCTTTATATATCCAAGCCTTACATCCCAACATCAACAACCAAACTCTGGACCTTCAGATCCTTCCTTCTGCCAAAAGGCACTACCCTACAGGACCTAACACCCCTCCTCGCCCCCCGGTGCCCTTGACGCAGCCCCCCGCGCTACCTCCTTCAGCTTCGTCTTCTGCAGGCGCCACACAACTTAGGCCACGCCCCTCGACACGCAGCCAATCAGCTTCGACCCCCCCTACTGACCACCATCCCGCATCCAGTGCGCATGCGTGAAGCGGTTAACCCCTTTCTCTCTCTTAATTTACGCTTCCACCAATAGCAGACTTTTGCCCCCTGTTTTCCGCCTCCTCTGATCCTCCACCCTCTATATATACCCTTCCTGTTTACCTTTTATATCATTCCTTCCTTACTTGATAATGCTGGTTGTCCAGTGAAACGCGTCGTATATCCTGTATCATCATGTACATTTATGTAACCCTGTACCACCATGAATTTTGCTCATCTCCTTCATCTACTTCCTGCCACCCAGCGAAAACTCATCAGAGACCTGGAAACTTTGAATAATAAAATTTCCAACGCAGAAATTGCCATTTCTTTCAACCTCGTATGTATTAAAGAATATATATATATATATATATATATATATATATATATATATATACATATATGAGAGAGATAATTATATATAACAGATATGATAACATATATCACTGTAATAAGCAGTAGTAAGCAGATGGTAGACATATCTCATGTTGGATATATATATATTGAACAATTAATTAACATCGAGGCAAACATTTGTGGTAAAGCATTTCCCTCATGAGTTATTGGTATATTTAGAGTAGCTGGTAACCGTGTTTAAACTTTGATACTAAATGCGTCTCTATTCATGGTGTTCTAAAGGTGATGTTCCTGTGTCGACTGCTAAACTATCACCTTTCCTCCCCTAACTACATACTTGCATAGTTTGAGTCTCGTTTAACCCTTATTGCTTTCTGACATTAGGCTGAGATTAGTATGGATCTTCATATAGAGCTTTTTACCAACTCTTCAGCTACTACTGGAACACCACAGTTACTACAGTTCAGGCCTGCCAACATTATTCAGGATAAATCCTATGACCCTAACTATTCAGTTACACTATTAATCTAATTGATTCTGATTAACTTCCACTAAATATTAATGTTAATAATAGATGTGTGCTAATGTAGAAGCAATACAAATAATAATTACAAAAGTAAATGGAGAAGCTGTTGGTATCCCTTAACCCTTATTTAGCGGGCTAGGTGGTCTATTTGACCGTAGCGCCCAGCGTTTTTTTTTTTACCCTAAATGGAGTTGTTTACGTGATCATTTTCATGCCTAAATAAGACCCAGAGCATAAAACAAGTATCTATCCCTGAAAGGGCATAAACAGAGCTTTCCAATGACACCCGAACCATCCTTGTACGACCACTGGTTCTCTTGCAACGATCATGCAACACGAGTGCAAAAACCCTATAATTAGGTAATTTCCTTACATAATTTCCTGTGTAGCGAGTGAGGGAGGGGGGATGAAAGTAGAATACAGTTCAGTATGTCCACCGCGGTGGTGGGGACCGGTCATAGCGTTGCTACGCTCGTCCCACCGCTCAGCTCTCTCTCTCAGCAACATTACGTGTTGAAAATGGCGGTCGACATAAGTTGTGCACCGCCACATAGTCCATATTTATTTCACTCGACATAAGTTGCGCACCGCCAGTTAAGGGTTAAGAACCGAGACAACATTTGCAGAGAGAGAGAGAGAGTGTTAATATTCTCGAATATGCACCAAAAAGCCTATCCAGGATCGAGCATTGAATGAATATACCACTTATAATCAATTAAGCAATCCATACATTATGTTTTTTAGTAAGTTCCAACATCTCTTCAGAGGTAATCAAAAGTTACAAGATTACCATTTCAATATGCAAATCCATTAAATACCAATGCACATTGCGCGGGTGGGTGAATACTATCGATCTATCTATCTATTGCCTGACGCCGTGATCCCCAAAGGGTTGGCCACGGGTGAATACAATAATTTGTAAAATAACTAGAAGGGGTGATGGTATTGGAAATTTACATTATAAATACAAACATGATAGAATACTAATTACGCATACATCATAAGTGTTTGTGTGTCAAGCTACGGATAGGTGACAGATAGTGTAAATGATCTTCATTCTGTAAAATCAGATAATTTATTGCAACATTGTTCTGGCATATATAGAATATATATAGATTACCAATTCCTGACATGGTCTCGGCCTCGTTGCGAGGTTACTTTATTCTGTGTTCATGGAAAACAATGGTTGTAATCGGCGGTTTCCTCCTGTGTGGGGTTGGGGTAGGGTATGAGTGGGGGGCCTGCTTGTTTAATCTCTCCTTTATAGGGTAGGGGAAGGAAGGGGTGACGGACTGGCACCATCCCGTCCCTTCTGCCTGGGGTATGAGTAGTAAGGGGGACTGGGCAGGGCCCACCCCGTTCCTACCTTCTGGGGTAGTAGGAGTAGGGGGTAAACCCTATGCAGGGACTTTCACTTCTGGGTGTACCTTACCCTTCTGGCTTCATGTCACCAGCAACACAACCCCCTCCCCCCACCCACTCGCTGACTATCGGTCACCTCACAAAGCAAAAACAGGAAAATATGTGGCGGTGAAACGACTGAACCAATCGGTTCCATATTTGTGTGACTAAGTCCCCTACCCGTCTGTCGTCCCCCCACAACACCCCCACCTCCCTCCCACCACCCACTTCCAGCGTATCCGTACGAAGAAAAGGAAAAAAAGGAAAATCCGTGGTGGCGAAACTACCTCACCAATCGGCTTCATATTTGTAACACGAGTCAATTACCCTTCTACCTTCCCCCCACCATCCCCAAAATATGAAAACTAATGGGGTTAACCATGAGGAAGAAAGGGGTCCAGAAAAACGACCCAAAAACAAAAAAATATATATTTCGGCTCGCTACCGCTCACCAGGAAAATATTGAAACCTGGATGGGGGTAAACGTCTTAAAACAGTAGGCTGAACGGGGCCGAACGGATTATAGGCAAAGAGAGAGGGAGAGAAAGAAAAAAAAACGAGGAGGGAGAGAAAGAGAAAACAGCGAGGTGGGCTCAATTAGGCTAAGCCGTAACGTAAACATTGAGCCCACCTCGCTGTTTTCTCTTTCTCTCCCTCCTCGTTTTGTTTTCTTTCTCTCCCTCTCTCTTTGCCTATAATCCGTTCGGCCCCGTTCAGCCTACTGTTTTAAGACGTTTACCCCCATCCAGGTTTCAATATTTTCCTGGTGAGCGGTAGCGAGCCAACATATACTGTATATTTTTGTTTTGAGAGCAAGCTAAATTTGTATATTCTTCGATAGAAAAATTTCTCCGGCAAAGCCGGATTTCTCCATATAATGCTGGTTCGCTATCGCTTGCCAGGAAGATATCGATACTTGGATGGGGATAAACGTCTTAAAATATTTGGCTGAATGGGGCTGAATGGATACAAACCAGAGAAAGAGAGAAAAGGAGAGAAAGAGAAAGAAAACCAGGTGAACCCTCCACGAGAGGTGCATAGACTAAAGGGTTCATCAGGTTCACTATAGGCCTAATAATATTTTTTTTACCCACCTTGCCGAAGGTGCTCTTTGGCATCGTCGATATTCTCCGAACATCTGAGAGCATCGGCGAACAGAGCATCGGTGAGCATCCATGCAGCATTGCAAAGGTTTTTTATGCAAAACCCTCCGCGATGTCTCGCCGATGTCGCAGATATCCTCGCAGATCCTTCGGCGATGCTCGACGATGCTTGCGAGGGTAACCAATCCTCGTGAGTCCTCGTCCAAAATGTTGAACTGTCAGAACATTTGCGAAGGCCCTTGCGAGGCCTTGAGAGTCAAACGATTGTTCATGAGAGGTGTTGAGACATGTCACGAATGTGCCAATTTATTGGTGTCGGCGACGAAAATCGTGACTTGTCTCACCAGTGGGAAAGGGGCATTAGGGAACAACAAGGACTGGCTAAAGATGACCTCATCCCACCTTTGACTCACTGTGATGGAACTATAGCTTTTAAGACTAAGGATAAAGCAGAGGCTCTGGGCAAACATTTTTCAAACAAGATGGTAGTTCCTCAGCCTAACAAGGAAACACCACAGCTCATCCATTGTACTGAAGCTTCTTTTAACCATATTTCTGCAGAACAAAGAGTAAAAACATTGCTATCATCTCACAAAGCCCACCGAAATGCCAACAAAATACCCTCATTGTTCCCTGATTAAATAGCACTATATGAATATTCCCATATTCAAAATATGCTTTAGGGGAGCAATGCCTAGTGAGTTCATTGTTCAATAGGTGGCGTTCTGAGAGTGAGGGTCTGAGTCTATGGGGTGGACATTGAGACACTGGGGCGAGGCAGCTCCAGAGATGGGGTGCTTTGAGCCGTGGGTGGCCAACCGGGCCCTGTTCATCTTGCAAAGATAAGATAGCGGGGGCTGGTTGCATCTCAAAGTTCTTCACATGCCTCACTCCCTAGACTGGAATGAGACCTCTCTGGCTTCACCGTTGAATGTACAGTTGAATTTACAGGCTTTCTGCCTATGCCCGAGAAGGAGTTGTTGTTGTTGTTGTTGTTGTTCCCTAAGCTGCCTGGCCGAACAGCCCCGAGTCCTTGAGGAAGGCCATGGCCACGATCGGGCTTTCCCACAGAGCTCTCATTGAGTGTAGGTTGTGTTGTTGGCGTAAGTGGTTGTGTGAAATGCAGTCTTCGATGATGTGTTTAATGGTATGGGGTGCTGTGTTACATCCCGGGCAGGCGTCGACAACGGAGTCATCCAGTCTCTTCTGATAGCTCAGGAGAGCTGGATGGTGTCCGCATCTCAGCCTGGCCAGGTGGACTCTGTCCTCGCGAGGGAGGGAGGATTCGGAAGGATGGATTTCGGGAGGTCGTGCATGCAGCTGCGTGTTGTCTGTGAGTGAGTGGATGGATTGGCGAGAGATATGAGTATGGATGTGCTTCTGGAAGTTGGTTCGGGGTGGGCAGGGAGGGAGAGAGGACAATAATTGTGTGTGATACCGTGTGCTGGGTGTTGTTTTGATATTTCTTGGTGTCTGTGGGTGTGTTGCCATGTAGTTTAGTGGGTGGTCTTGGTTCGTGGAGGCTGCTGCCAGGAATTGAGTGCCTCTCATGTCCAGATGGTCTTCGACTTTGAGGATTTTGGTTTCTTGATGTAGATGATCTGTGGGTGCAGTAGCTGTGCAGCCTGTAATGATCTTCAGGGCTTTGTTTTGAATAGTCTGTAAGGTCTTATGATGTGTTTCAGCTAGGTTAGAAGCCCAGGCTGGGCTTGCGTATTCCATTACTGATCTTATGTATTGTTTATATACTGTGGTGGTACTTTCTTTGTTGTGTCCAAATTTTGTGTGAGCAAGTGACCTGAGGGCGTTAAGTCTGGGTGTCAGTTTCTTTTTAATGTTTGTGGTGTGCTGTTTGAATGTCATATGAGTATCATATGTTACTCCTAGGATTTTGGGTGTGTGTGTATGTGTTAGGGGTGTGTTGTTTATGGTGAGTTGAGGGATGTATTCGTGTTCACCTGTCCAGCTTGTGAGCAGGGTTGCGGTGGATTTGGCTGGGGCTAGATTAAGTCTGTTTGTAGTGCACCAGCCATGTAGTGTGTTGAGATAGGGTTGAAGGAGATCTGTTGCTCTTCTTGGGTCATGGTGTGTGCATGTGAGTGTTATGTCATCTGCATAGGAGGCTAAGTTTATTTGGGGAGTATTGGGTGTAGTTATATCGTGCATGTACAGATTGAAGAGTGCGGGCGATAGGACGGATCCTTGTGGGACTCCGTTTGGAAAGTTTCTGATTTTAGATGACTGACCGGCAAAAGATACGTGTGCACATCTGCCTGCTAGGAAGTTGGCCAGCCACCTTTTTGTGTTGTTGTGCATGTTTGTGTTGTAGATTTTGTTTGTTAGGTTGTGGCGGGGGATGGCATCGAAGGCTTTACTAATGTCGAGTGTGGCTAATAGTGATCTGTGTGGTGGTCTAGCTGAGTTGATGCCGTCGAAAGCGCTTTGTGTAAGGTCTGTGAGAAGAGTGTTTGTGGAGTGCAGTGGCCTAAAGCCATGTTGTGTTGGAGCTAGGGGTAGGTCGGGTGTAATTAGTTGTAATACTAGGCGTTCCATGACTTTGGAGGGGGAGCAAAGGAGTGTGATGGGGCGGTGCGAGGAGGGTAGCGTGGGGTCTTTGTTGGGTTTGGGGAATGTGATGATGATACCATGCTTCCAAATGTCTGGTATTGTGTTGTGTGAATAGCTGTAGTTTGATATGTTAGTGAGTGGTTGTATGCCTTGTGGTCCCAGGTGTCTGAGGTGTATGTTGCTTATGTTGTCTAGGCCACAGGCGGGTGAGTGCTTGAGATTGTTGATGATATGCTTTGTCTGGTGATTGGTGAAGGGTGTATAGTCAGGGTCTGTGGGGAATTGTCTCTTACGTCGGATGACACGTCGGTCGTCTTTGTGAGGTTTTAGGTGGTTGACATGTGAGAAGTGATTGATGAGAGTGTTTGCTTGTTATTTACATGAAGGAGTAGAGTCTGTTGTTGTGATTGCAGCATGTGATTTTGTTGTGTTGCTGTTGGAAAGTGTGATGCTGTTTAGTGTTTTGTAGAGTTTTTTGGGGTTTGTTTTGTGATCAAGTGTTTGTAGGAAGTTATTCCAATTTAGTTTTTGTTGTTCTTGTATTTTGTTGTTAGTTTGGGTGTTGAGTGCTTGAATTTGTTGTGTGATGTCTTGTGTGTGGGGTGCTGGGGAGTGTTTCAGTGTGTCGCGTTGTCTGATGAGGTTTTGAATTTCTGGTGTGAAGTTGGGGTTGTGTCTTTTTCTGTTACCTCTTGGAATGTGTTTCTTGTCAGCATTTTGGATAGTTTTATTGAGTATGTGTACAGCATTGTTGATGTTAGTGATGGGTGTACTGTTTAGAGTTGTGAAGTGTTGTTCTGTCTCATTTGTAAATGCTTCCCAGTTAGCTCTTTTATAATTGGTGTATGTGTGTTTGTGGCTAGCTGGGGTGAGTCTGGTTTTGGTGGTGATAATGATCGGGAGGTGGTCAGAGCCTAAGGTTCTGACCACCCTCCAGGATGTTGTGGGGGCGAGTTCTGGGGAGCAAAAGGTGATGTCTGGAGATGATGGGTTATAGAGGGCTTGGTGAGGAATATGGGTATGTTGATGGATGTCGTTAAGGATGATGAGGTTATCTGTTTGATTTTGTAGTACCAGCCCTCTGTCTGTGTCGGGGTTGTCGACAAACCAGGCCGACGTCTTGGCGTTGAAGTCACCACCCAGGATGATGTGTGGGGTGTTTGTGATGTGTTGTAAGTGTGGTCTGTATTCATTTGGTACTGTAGGGGATGTTTGGGGAGGGATGTATGTGTTTATGATGGTTATGTTGGATTTGTTGCCAGTGCGTATTTTAATTGATTGTATTTCTGTTGTGTTATCATTTGGGGGGAGGAGGGATTTGGTTTGTACACTGGTTACTATGTATGATATTTCATTGTGTACCAGGGTGATGAGTCCACCGCCCCCGCCGACGGCCCGGTCTTGTCTGATGGTGGTGAAAATTATGAAATGTGGGTGTTTTTTGTGATGTACGGAGTTTTGTTTCTTGTAAGATGGCAATGTGTATGTTGTGTTGTTTGATGAAGTGTGAGAGTTCGTGTTTCTTTGTGTTAATGCCATCTATGTTCAATTGGAGAATGTTAATGTTATGTGCACGATGTATGTTGGGTGCTGCTGCACGAGGATGGGGTGGGGGTGAGGGAGGGGCTGGAGGTTGGGATGGGTGAGGTGGGGGTGGGGATTGGGGAGCAGGAGATGGGGGTTGGAATGGATTAGGATGGGGTGTGGTGTGTTGAGTTGAGGATGTGGATGGTATGGGAAGGTTAGGTGGGTTAGGGAGGAGAGGTGGACGGGTTTTAGGGGGGGGAGTGGATGATATGGGAAGGCTAGGTGGGTTGGGGAGGAGAGGTGGACGGGTTTTAGGCGAGGGATTTGACTGGGAGAGGGAGGGGCATGAGGAACAGGTCCAGGTGTTTGTGTAGTGTTTCTTGGAGGCAAGTGTTGTACAGGTGAAGTGGGTCCAGTTCCTGCATGAATTGCAGAGAACTGAACCCTTAGTGTGGCGGCTCGAAGTGATGGGTTTTGAGCAAGTTGGACATATGTATGTGTACGTGGGTCCTGGGTTGCTCTCAATGTCTCCGGCTAGAAGAAGTCTTCGAGAAATGACAGCCGGAGAGTCATTCCCGGATTCCCGAGAAGGAGTATATGGAATATATATAAACACAAAAAAGATACTACAATAGCAGTGGGACCAGCTGGCATCAGCCCCCTTCTTCTTAGAAACTGCAGTGCAGAGATGTCACCAATTTACACTCAGATATTCAACACCTGCATACATCAAAGCTACTGGCCACAGCTTTGGAAAACTGCAAGAGTAGTACCAGTACACAACAAATGAATAATAATATAACAACTACTCCAAAAATTACAGACCAGTATCTTTACTTCCAGTACCAGCCAAAGTTTTCGAAGAAATTCTGGTTCAGAGCATCAAGGAGCCCATCCACAAGTACCACCTTCTATCACAATGTCAGTTTGGTTTTTTCAAGTGAAAGTCTGCTGCAGATCTCTTGCTTCTCCTTGCTGATATATGGAGCCAGAAAATGGACACAGGAGAGGAGACTAGAATTGTCGCACTGGATATAGCTGGTGCATTTGACTCAGTCTGGCATAATCGCCAGACTCCAATCAATTTTAATTGAGGGGGACCTGCTATTTTTACTTGAGAGTTATCTGCCTGACAGAAGTTTGTCTGTGGTCTTACATGGTGAAGAATCCAATCTAAACCATTTTTCAGCTGGGGTTCCTCAAGGTAGTCTCCTAAGACCTCTGCTCTGGAATATTTTCTTTGATGAGGTCCTCTGTCTTTCTCCATCAGCTTTGGCTTATGCAGATGATTTAACACTGACAAAAAGGTACATGCAAGAGGGGTGTGATGGAGCTACCTTATTGCTCCAACACAAACACAAACACAAATACAATTGCACTCTGGGGTTGTATTTGGCAAGTCAAATTTGCTACTGAAAAGAGTCAGTCTCTCATCATCTCTAGGATGAGGGACCACATTAACAACACAAATCTGATAATGGATAATGATGCTATTCAACCTGCAAACTGCCTTACAATCCTTGGAGTGCATTTTGACAATCTCCTTACCTTTGAAAGACATATTCATCATATTGCCAGAGTGGAAGACATATTCATCATATTGCCAGAGTGGCATCCATGAAGCTGGCCTACTTGAGACGAATATCCCACTTACTCACATCAGAGAATATTCAGCTGCTTTATAACTCCCAGATCCGATTAAGTATGGAGTATGCAGCATTATCATGGGGTGGAGCAGCACGAACTCACTTGGCCATTTTGGATAAGGTGCAGGACAGAGCATGAAGATTAGTAACCAATGCAAGAACATATGACCAGCAACTACCAAGGTGGATACACTTCAACGCCGGCGGGATGTGGGAGGACTGACCGTCTTTTACAAGGCAAATGTGAAGGACGTAAAACACTTGGCTCCACTCAACCTACTACAACTTAATTCACCAGGACAGCTCAGACAGCCCAGGGGGAAGCTGTTATTGTGCCTCATCCTCATACTACAAATTCTCAGAGAGCTTTCTTTTATACATACTTATTGTTATGGAATGAAATTTGCTGTCAAGATAATGTTAAGTATGTTGCAACAGTCCATGAATTGAAACAAATTGTGAATAGTTACCTAAATAAAATTATTTAAAATTGTCTTTGGATAGTGAATCTTCTATGTTTGTATAGGCTTTAACTTTAACGTCAAAACACTATGTATTGATGTAAAAAAAAAAAAAAAGAGAGAGAGAGAGAGAGCGTTACAAGGAGTTGCAAGGCATATTTAGTATATCAGAGACCTTGCGATCCATTCCGAGGAGATTCTCGAAGTGGAAGGAGAGAGACTGTTTAGTACATTACTCTCTTTACAGAGTGTGCAAAATACTATCTACTCTCTTCTTGATCTGCTCTACTGAAGAACTATTTTACAACTTCGGAGGGAAGTTTGTTCCAGGTAGAACAGATCTTATATGTAAAAAAGTTTCCACAAATACAAGTGCTGAACCTTTTCAATTCTAATTTGCAGCCATGGTTGCGTGTTGTATTCATATTGAGGCTATACATTTTGCTATAATCCACATTGTCAAACCCATTAAGTATTTTAAAAACTTCAATGAGTTGACCTCGTAGTCTGTATGTCTCCAACGGGAAGAGATGAAGAGCTCTCAACCGGTCCCTGTAGCTCATTATTCTAAGCGATGGAATATGCTTTGTAGCCCTAGCTTGTACTCTTTCCAGTCGCTCTATATCTTTCCTGAGTGCTGGAGACCAGAAATGAACAGCATTCTGCAGGAGACGCCATATCAGAGCGTTGTAAAGTGTGAGGACTATTTCCTTATTTCTATACTTAAATTGCCTCTTAATATAGCCAAATAATTTGTTAGATTTCTTCTCTAACCCCAGAGGAGGTAGCAAAAAGAATAGATACGTTAAATAGGTCCAATTCATCTGGTTCAGATAGCTTTCTTCCCCAAGTTGTAAGAGAAGTGCGAGATGAAATTGCACTTTTCTTGGCAGACATCTTCAATAAATCACTAGAAAATGGAGAAGTCCCTGAAGACTGGAAACTGGCCAATATGACCCCAATTTTTAAGAAAGGGGATCACAAGTGTCTGAAGAATTGTCGGAAAATGAGCTTGACTTCTATCATAGTAAAACTCTTAGAAGGGATACTAGTAGACAAGATGGTTGACTACCTAGAAATTCACAATTTAATTACAGATTCCCAACATGGATTCAGACGACACAGATCATGTCTTACCAATTTGCTGGAATTTGTCCATGAAATGCTGAGTGAGTATGACAAAATTAGAGCCATAGACATCCTTTATTTGATTTTCAAAAAGCTTTTGACAAAGTGCCTTATTGTAGGGTCATGTCAAAAGTGAGTGCACTAGGTATCAATACAGAGGTCACAAATTGGATAGAAAGTTGGCTAACAGGTAGACAACAACGAGTGGTAATCAATGGTGTTTCTTCTGAGTGGACTCCAGTCACTTCTGGAGTTCCACAGGGATCTGTCCTTGGCCCACTACTGTTTATTATATATGTCAATGACATAGATATTGGGTATTTTTAGTGTGATCTCCAAGTTTGCAGATGACATAAAGTTTGGAAATTAATGTGAAAGACCCAAAAGGGGTTGAACAGCTCAGGATGGACCTCAACAGACTGGGTGAATAGTCGGAGACATGGCAGGTGCCTCTAAAGTTGGAAAAGTGAAAGGTGATGCATATCGGCCAAGCAAACCCCAATTCAGGCTATTCACTCTTGGGAATGGTTCTGGAAGTGACTGACTTGGAAAAGGATTTGGGTGTTCTGATTAGCAGTGACCTAAAGTTTTCCAAGCAGTGCATTGAAGTAGTACATCTAATTCTGCTAAGAACTTCACCCTCATGCACTAATCCTGGACTTGGCATGTCACTGGTATTTTCTCTTGTGAATACTGAGGCAAAATAGTCGCTTAGGGATTGAGCTATATCAGTGTCAGAGATTTGTAGATGGCCTGTTGGATCCTTTAGAGGTCCAATACTACTTTTGAATTGCTTCCTTCTGTTCACATAACTGAAGAACATTTTAGAACTCTCTTTGCAGAGGGCTGCAATCCTGAGATCTTCATTCCGCTTTGCTTCCTTTATAAGAAATTTCACTCTTCTACACATATATATGAAGGAATCTAAATATCTCTGGTTTTGACTTCTTTTGACATTTATGTATGCAACCTTTCTCGTTCTAATTGCTGAAGCTATGTCACTTGTGAACCATTTTGGTTGGGTTGAGCCTGATTTGGTAAGTTTAGTAGGAACAAATGCATCTTGTCAATCCATAAACTACTCTTTGAATGAGCACCAAATCACATTACTATTCTCATCCTCAAGTTTGATCTGGAAATAAGCTTCCTCGAAGGCCTTCAAAATTTGCACATCTGTAATCTAGTTTTGCACTCTGGAGACTGGTGGGTCTGTTGCTAAAGGTGCGAAGAGAAAACCTAACTAGATTGTGGTCACTACCTCCGAGTGATTCCCCAACAGATAAGTTGGTCACACTATCATCTTCAGTGGTAATCACAAGATCTAGTACTGTATATTATTGCCTCTAGTTGGCTCGTTCACCCACTGGGTCCAAAAGTTATCATTAGCAAAGTCTACAAGATGCCTACCTTCAGCATCGGTATTTCTTGCTTCTTAGTTTACTAGGCAATTGAAGCCACCTAAGATCACGCTGGTTTTACCCTCGACAGCAGCAGTCAGTCTTGTGTACAGAAGTTCATCCTTTTCAACATTTTGATGCAGAGGCCTGTACAGTCACTCATCAAAATTCATGGACCCCCACGTGAACGCGTCAACAAAAATTGATTGTTTCTTGCTTGGTACCCCTTGAGGCGGGATGCCAGCCAGAGGAAGGTGAGGGAGAGGGGGTTGTTAGAGAGGGCAGAATAGGAGGGTGTAGAAGCAGGGTAGTACGGTAGTTACCTTACCCCCACTATCTTCCCCTAAACTAAAATTCCACACCTCTCTCTCCGCCCCTCTCTCTCTCTCTCTCTCTCTCTCTCTCTCTCTCTCTCTCTCTCTCATATTATCAATAAAATACGCACATACACAATACCCAAGCTTCTCCATCTCTATCAAAATATATACGTTATCTAATAGCACTTACACTCCTACAGTATGTTAGTGTATTTATTGTATTTGTCTTGGTTATGTATAGTTATGTGTTATAAGAGTTTCTACCAAATGTTGTTAATATTCTGTAATTCACTTCCATTCTCTGTATATTATTACTATATTTCTATATAATATTTCCTAATATCACTGTCCATTTCCTTTATCCGTATAATTATTGTATTCATATAATGCTTTGTGTTTAGAACGTGGCGGGCAGGTATATATGTGTTAGCAGTTCTACTCAGTCTGCCCTAACTATTATGTCCTAAATCTATCCTACGATTACTTTACTTCAGATAACTTAATTTGTATACAATAAACCTACTCGTTTTAAATAGACGAGGTGTAGACAAAGACAAGGTTAGATATAGTTTTGGCTTATAGGATATAAAAGTAAACTAGAGCGGCACTTGGTAGAGAACATACCTCCACCTACACTTACTGGTTCTATATCATCAATATCAATGACCTAACACAAATTCTGGATCTGGGTTGTGGGATATATTCTGGATCGCCTCCTAAATTGAATCACTTCTTCCATGGTGCATATTCTATCTGCCCACCATTTGTCGTGAAAATCTCCAGATCGCCTCGTAAAGTGAATCTCATATTCCTTGCTGAATATCTTATCTTCCCACCAACTTTCATAAAAATCAGGTCAATATTTTTGTAGATATCTTATTTACGGACAGACATACAAACGGAGGCGAACACATAACTTCCGGTTAACAGTAAACATGTAACAGAATATATATATATATATACATATATACAGTATATATATATATATATATATATATATATATATATATTATTATAATTCAATGAAAAGATCACCATTTGAGGAGGAGCATTTGACTGACAAACTTTCGCAGATGGCTTCTTTAGGACAGTACTCAAACCATGCATATAATCAGTATTTAGGACAGTACTCAAACCATGCATATAATCAGTATTTTTCTCTGGCTATTGAGCCTCGTTCACCTGACCACAATCTCTTACCACAGACCCTGCAGTTTCAACATCAACGTCTGGTCATCTCAATTCCAAGCATACACCTACAGTATATGACCATAACATGATTATATTGACGGGCGAACCAATCGATCTATAACTACAGATATTGACTAACTAATTTCTGATTAGTATCATGCACACATACTGATATAATAGTGGGTTGAACAAAAACAAAAATAGATGCATCTACAGTATAATGTGTTTCATATTCAGCAACTCGTCGAGTTTGCATCATGGGCAATAGAATAGTCAGTAAATAAAAACAGATGATCAAAGCAGACACCTTCCAACCGTTTCGTTGCTAATTTTGACCTGGCTCTGTTACTGAAGAAAGCAAAATCATCTCACATATTTTCGCAGTATTAATTAGAAAATGACGATAAAAGTTCTAGCTGTTATACATAACTATTGTTATTACATGAATTTATTTACGACTGAATGATAATATCATGAAGAAACTTGTAATTGTTATGAGTTTCAAGAGGCGTTTATATAAAAGAAAACGGCATATTGAACTGTCAGGATCTACTTTATATAATTTACTTATAATACATATAATGCAGTTTGGTTGGGTAAATCTTCTCTAGCTCAAGTTTCCAAATTATAGTTGGAGGTGTGTTATTTAACGCTACATTGCCCCAGAGATTGGTCAGACACATTGGTGGCACATAGGTTGGTCATACGCTTCACAACATTAATAGGACAGGTCAGGACGATACGAATGGGTAAGTTTCCTAACAATTGGTGCCTTGTCCACCTAACAGTATATAAGAACAGTCAATTACATATTCATGAACTCCCATAAGAGAGAGAGAGAGAGAGAGAGAGAGAGAGAGAGAGAGAGAGAGAGAGAGAGAATCAATTGGTCTAACTTTTACCTCCGTTTGTTTGTCGGTTTGTTTGTTTGACTCTAAACAAGATATCTCAAAATGTTATGAACCGATTTTTACGAAATTTGGTGGGCAGATAGACTATGCACTTTGGGAGAAGTGATTCGGTTTAGGAGGCAGGAGTGTTTCAATTTAGGAGGCGATCTGGAGATGTTCACGACATAATATGATGGACAGATATAATATGCACCTTGGAAGAAGTGATTCAATTTAGGAGGCGATCTGGAATATACCCTGGAACCCAGATCCAGAAGGAAATTTAATTAATTAGTTAGTTAAAATATGACTTCAGAGGCTATCAACCCTTAGGGATTATTAAGCCCGCACACTGCAAGTCATGAATAGCGTCAGGACTGGAGCCACTTTTCGAGAAATACAGTCCTTTGATAATTTCAGTCCATCATATTAATGATATAGAACCAGTAAGTGTAGGTGGAGGTATGTTCTCTACCAAGTGCCGCTCTAGTTTACTTTTATATCCTATAAGCCAAAACTATATCTAACCTTGTCTTTGTCTACACCTCGTCTATTTAAAACGAGTAGGTTTATTGTATACAAATTAAGTTATCTGAAGTAAAGTAATCGTAGGATAGATTTAGGACATAATAGTTAGGGAAGACTGAGTAGAACTGCTAACACATATATACCTGCCCGCCACGTTCTAAACACAAAGCATTATATGAATACAATAATTATACGGATAAAGGAAATGGACAGTGATATTAGGAAATATTATATAGAAATATAGTAATAATATACAGAGAATGGAAGTGAATTACAGAATATTAACAACATTTGGTAGAAACTCTTATAACACATAACTATACATAACCAAGACAAATACAATAAATACACTAACATACTGTAGGAGTGTAAGTGCTATTAGATAACGTATATATTTTGATAGAGATGGAGAAGCTTGGGTATTGTGTATGTGCGTATTTTATTGATAATATGAGAGAGAGAGAGAGAGAGAGAGAGAGAGAGAGAGAGAGAGAGAGAGAGAGAGAGAGGCGGAGACAGAGGTGTGGAATTTTATTTTAGGTGAAGAAAGTGGGGGTAAGGCAACTACCGTACTACCCTGCTTCTACACCCTCCTATTCTGCCCTCTCTAACACCCCCCTCTCCCTCCCCTTCCTCTGGCTGGCATCCCGCCTCAAGGGGTACCAAGCAAAAAACAATCAATTTTAGTTGAAGCGTTCACGTGGGGGGGGGGGTCCATGCATTTTTATGAGTGACTGTACACCAGAACAATCATATTATTATGTTCTCTCCACTAACCAACTTTACTCCCAAACTCGATTAATGAAATTAACAAACACATGTGGCAGTCCGGGGATTCGAACCCAGGACGCTCACACCGAAAATCAACAAACTTATGCATTGCACCACGAAGACAGTTAAAAGAATGGTGCACAAGCCTACGATTTATTATGCAGTTTCGAATCCTGCATACCAATCTTAGCATGTACAATATCCCAACTGCACTATCGGAGGCTATGAATATATGTGAATGGAAATAGATAGAGTTGCCTAGATTGAGGTCTACTCCAAGCAGTTCATGTTCTGACCTGATTTTGCAGTCAATTGGATTTAGAAAATCTCTGATGTACAAAAGAATTCCACCCCCGTCCTGCATGGTTCGGTCTTTGTGGAACATTCTATATCCAGGTATTTCAAATTCCCCAACATAAACTCTGGTGTGACCGTGAATCCAAGATTCAGTGATGGCCACTACATCGAAGCATTCTGTAGACAACAATGCCCTTAGTTCGGAGAATATATTCTTAATTGACCTGGCATTAAATAATACTACCTTAACCATTTGAGTACCAGCGACGTGTGTTATTTTGTATTTTAGGTGGATTTAGGCGATATTATGCAGCTTAGGAAGGATCTATAGTGGCTAAAAGGGTTGGTTGAGATAGTTTGAAGCCTTTTTATTGCTAGAGGTCCTTCGTAAGCTGAATGAAATGGACTAATAGTTGCCAGAATATAATAAAAGGGACGTCCCTGGTACTGTACGGGTTAAGGGGATTCAGGTTTTTCTTAGAACCCCCTAGTTTACCCCGTTTCCCGAAGAAGGTGTAGTAATCTCCTATACTTGGTGAAACCTCACCTGAGAGAGAGAGAGAGAGAGAGAGAGAGAGAGAGAGAGAGAGAAGCGAAAGCGAGGGACACTTAAAGTTCCCAAGTACCGTAACATAATTTGCAAATGTCCATGTTTGTAATTACTGTATATAACAGAAATATCATTTATGCTCGAAATAAAATGTGAGAATTTCAGACAACGGTATATTCATGAATGATCCCGCACTAAGGTGTTTAGTGAGATTGCCAGTACTGCGATCCCAAGTTTTGCCTTATATCTTATTTGCCTTTTATATAATCAAATCCTGGATAAATTTTCACAATGCGTGTATTTTAATGTAAAACTTGCAAAATATACAAACCAAAACACTAACGACATAATATATATAGGCCTAGAACAGAAAGAAATAGGTAGAATAGGTAGAATTGGATATTTGTCGTAGTCATCTGCTGTACTTATATCTGTCTTGATGGTGTAATGGTTAGAGCGTGTAAATTCTGTACGAGATATCCTAGGAAATTAACATACTTTCTGTGGTAAACTATCAATGGAAGTTAAATATTACGAAGCTATAATGAATCAAATAAAATCTATCTAAATGAATACTCTATATCTAAATTGAATTCAATCTGAAACAAGCTAATTTATATCCAAAGGTCTCACATAATAAATGTATATAATTATAGGGTAAGGTTATAAGGGTTAATATTAGCCAGGAATTAACTCACCAATAGTTCCACGTGGCAATGAGGCAAGGGAGAACGTTTTACCCAATATGGCGGTGGACAATGGGGAACGAGACTTCGGTCCCAAGACACGAGTCAAGTTAAAGAAAGAATAAATGATTACATGGGAATGGATATGAATAATATGCTTATCTATCAGTCAGTCATGATGTCGATGAGAGCGTCGTGATGGTGTAGTTGTGTGTATTGCTGTATGTGTATTGTGATTAGAGGCACAAAAGCACGATCAACTGAGGGCGGAAAATTAGATGTTAACTGGTTGGTGTTCGTGAAGGCTCTGGCGTACCTCAAAAGCACACCTTGCTGCCTTGGCAAACCGCCAGGAGCCCAAATTATCGTACCGCATTTAGGTTGCTCTATACGATAAATTATATTAATATATACGATAAATTCATATATACTACATAAGACCTTGGCAATATTGCTTAATAGCATATTAGGCCTTTTATAACTTAACTTATTTACAATCTTATAATATACGATCTACTCGTCCTACGTCGTGCTGTAGGAGAGATCGTGACGTCACAGAGACATACAAGATCACAAAAGAGTCATATTCTATCGTATTTATACGATACACTCCCCCCACAAAAAAGACCTGAACCCCACCTTAAACCTAAAGTTGCCCAGAGGCTATCTTCTGACGCCACAAGTCGACGGCGCCAGCAGCAGCGCGTCTGGGACGCGTCCCGGTCCGAGAATGATCACCATCAGTATGAGGTGAGTCGTTCCTTTGAGAATCCTCGGACCCAGCAATAACAGGTGGAGCCTCAGATTGCAATGCGGAATCGAGCTCCAAAGCGTACAAACGTGCGATAGGACGAACAGTAGTTCCAGTGGCTGTCTTTAATAGCGCCACCCGCTCTACAGAGTCTGCCCCCTTGTATACCTCCAATACGCGGCCTAATTTCCTGTATAAACGAGGACTATCTTCTTTAATTAAAACAACTTCGCCAACTGTAGGTGCCGTTGGTCTACCAGAGGGAGTAACACTCCTTTCCCTCAATGCTAGCAGATATTCACTAATCCACCGTTTCCTAAAATCCTCGATTATCCTGGATATATACTGGTATCTCTTAGACACCGCTACCTCAGAGTACAACGAGGGATCCTCTAACTCTACTATGGACTGAAAATCAGATGGAAACGCAGTCAATGGTTTCCCATATAGCAAGTGAGCTGGCGTTAATGGTAGTGGTTCTTGCAGGTCGGTGTACACGTATGTAAGCGGGCGATCATTCACGACTGCCTCTATCTCTGTGAGGACTGTCGTCAACTCACTCTTCTTTAATAGAGCACGTCCTACAACCGCTCTGAGTCCTGACTTTACTATGCCGACACACCGTTCCCACATGCCACCAAACCAAGGTGCCTTAACTGGAATGAACCTCCATTCGCACTTCTTCTCTCCCAAAAAAGTGATGATCACTACTCATATCCTTTAGATATTTTGATGCTTGAACGTAAGTGGGAGCATTGTCGCTAAGAATGAGTTGAGGGAATGAACGACGGGCACAAAACCGTCTAAACGCCAGCATAAATTCTTCGCTAGACATATTATCACATAGTTCTAGGTGTACCGCTCGAGACGTCGCACAGGTAAACAATAATATATAAACCTTCTCATGCTCCCTCGTCTTCAATGCCCCTGTGTAATCTAATCCTACCGCTTGGAAAGGTTCTACGTGCTTTACACGGCATTCAGGTAGAGGTGGAGCTGGTCCAGTTGCATATGGTTTACCCTTTAGTCTCTGGCATATTACACACTTTCTCACTACGCGTCGAGCTACTTGTCGAACTCTGGGTATCCACCATGTGAGACGTAAATTTGATATAATATGACATACCCCGTAGTGTTTTACTTCCCTATGTGCACGTATGATCAATAGATCAGTAACGTGATGTCTTGTTGGCATAAGTATAGGTCGGTTTGTGCCGTCTGGTACACCCGACCACTCCAGGCGACCCTCACACCTGATGAGGCCATTGTCTAGGTGCAACCTTAGTTGACGCACTATATTAGGCATTAATGTCTTATTCGAGCCTTTCAAGGATCCTAATTCATTGGAAAAGGTTTCTACTTGAACCCATTTGATCAAAGTTACTTCAGCTGCTTTAAATTCACGAGCATCAATGTTGTGACCCCTGTTGCAGAGTTGGCCCGTTACTTTAAGCTTAAGATTGGACACATATCGCAACACCCAAGCTACAACTCTGACTAGTTTATTATAGTCACCGAATCTTGCCCACTTTATGATAGGACCCGGTGGCTCATTTGGTTGGGCTGTAACTGCCACTGTTTCCAGTGGCAGAAGTCCCTCACCAACAGCATGCCATATCGTCCATTCACTTTCATGGAGCAGCCACTTTGGACCATGCCACCACAATTCGGACTTCATTAACTGGCTAGCCGTTATACCCCTAGTTATGAGATCACTAGGGTTTTCCTTTGTATTTACATAATGATAAGCAACGTCTGGCAAAAGGGCTCTAATCTCATCTACCCTATTCCGCACATAAACTGGCAGAGACTTCTTGCTATGTATCCAGTAGAGTGCGATCTGGCTATCGCACCATACATGAACGATTTCAATATTTAATTCGCTCTCGTATGCTGCGCGTACATGTTGCACCAGACGTGCTAATAGCAGCATGGCAGTCAATTCCAGTTTAGGGATAGTTACCTTTTTAACCGGGGCTACTTTGGCCCGGGCTGTAACTAAATGTGCCCCAAATGAAGTAACAACATATATGGCTACCCCGTATGCCGTGGCGCTAGCATCGCAAAACGAGTGTAACGTAACGTCACCGAACGCCGCCACTTTACGAGGTATAGGTTTAGTACATAGGATGGCATATTCATTCAACAACAATGTCCCTTGGTCATTCAGGTCCTCGGGCAAACTGTCATCCCATCCTATTTTACGTCTCCAAACTTCCTGCATTAGAATCCTAGCTCTTATGGTAACAGGTAATGCTAGACCCAAAGGATCAAAAAATTGCGCAACTTTGCTCAACAGACTTCTTTATGTGTGCGCTCCTGTCTGCTGAGCAAAAGACCTTGTTTGAAAAGTTAGTATGTCATGTTTAGGTTGCCAGATCATCCCCAAATTTCTGGACTTTTCCTGGTTAAGAGATGCCGTACCATCCACCTGTATTAAACTCTGAAGATCTTCACTATTAGTAACCCTCTCGCGGAGAAATAGATGTGCATCCGCAAACAATCTGCGTGCTTGCCAGTATGCATACAACAAATCATCTTGACTATCGCTAGTACCCTGCAAATTGTCAATGTATAATCCGCGAGATAGTTTACTTGTGTCCTCATGAGTGTCAGCTAGATGTTTTCTGATTGTGGCATTTAACAAAACTGCGAGCAAGTGGGCCCCAAAGAGTACAACCCGAAAACGGTATATTATGATGGGACTTTCAGAGTCGCTAATGTCGCTGAACCAAAGAAAGCGGGTAACATCTCTATCTTCCTCCTTTAGCTTGACCATCAAGAATGCTTTCTCGATGTCACTGGTATAGGCGTACTTTCCCAGCCTAAACCGCAATAGATGTTGGGACAGGTCCGACACCATGGACGGACCTGTCAACAGGCAGTCATTTAGACTAGGTTGTTGTCCTTGGTGGGCAGAACAGTCATACACCACCCGTATTGGTGTGGTGACGCTGTCTTTCTTTACCCCATGATGGGCCAGATAGTGAACCCTACCCTTCTTACACGGTTCCTTGACATCGACTCTCTCTATAAAGCCCCTATCCTCATAACTCCGAAATACATCGTCATACGCCTGGCGCGTGCTCGGTTCGTTAGACAATTTCCGCTGCAATGCGCGCAAGCGACCTAATGCCAAACCATAGTTGGTAGGCAGGCTTATCTCACTGTTCTTCCAGGGTAAACTAACTTTATATTGCTTGTCTGAGGCACAGTAGCACACAGACTCGTCAAACCTTTGTAGCGCAACTTCCGAGTCATAATCAGTCTCCATAGGATTAATGCCTATGTGATCCAATCTCCACAGTCGTTCCAGGTCGAACTCGGCAGCCATCTTAGGGTCACTAGGTTGGGAATCCTCCCTTCCCAACTCCTCTGCCGCGGTTACATTGACTCTATATATCGAGACCGTGTCGACCAGGACCTTTGACTGTGTAGTATGCACCTTTCCGCTCATGCAGTATCCAAATTTAGTGGGGATTAAAATTACACCACACATCTTTTTAAATCCAGGGTATACTACTTCATAATAATGATCCACACCAAGTAGAACATGCACCTCACTCTGATTTCCCATGGGATCTGACAAGTTAACCCCTTTGCTACGTAATGCGTGTTCCACCTTCTTCACACCCACAGATACATATTCTGGTAGGGTGTCTACTACGATACAAGTCATAAAGTACCGGTTTTTACGATAGAAATATGAAATCTCCGCTATCTCGTAGTCTTGTTTATCAGTAACCCCTGTGAAGCCCTGTAATCGAAGAGTCTCAGCCCCTACGATTCGGTGCTTCAGTCCCACTAGTACGGACCTCTTTATAAAGGAACGTTGAGACCCTTGATCTAGAAGTACCCGACAAACTTTGTTACTGTCATTACCTTCCATGGGAATCTGTATTGTGGGCAATATAGTGGTGTCTTGCGTGCTACCTAGTGCCACAGTTGTAGTACCCTCATTTTTGACGTCTTTGACTTTATCTGCTGTAGGACACAACTTATCAAAGTGATGTCCTTCGCAGTGGCGACAGGGCCTTAAGTATGTAGCAGTACATTGTCCCTGCTTACCATGTTCTTTACTTAGACAACCTACACATAGCTTCAATCTTTTCGCCTGTGCTAGTTTTGTCTCATTTGTTGGGTATTTTATGCAGAAACTCCATTTATGTTTGTTGTTACATAGCTAACATAGAATCTGAGCAAGTTTCTTATACACACCCTCTTTCTTTACTTTAGTCCCCACTGTCATGCTTACTGTTCCCCTCTTCTCCACATTCTCACTCCCTCCCGACACATACATTCTCCCTTTGTTCAACTGTAGATTATTGATCTCCTTACTGAACTGAGTTTTGAACTCCCCCAGCTCAAATGATCTTACCTTATCAAGTATTGCCATAGGAAGCTTCTGACGCAAGATAATGACTATCATTTCCTGCGTGGTAAGCCCTAGGGTGTCTAGCGATCGAGTATGGCACTCCATATTTGCCCTGAAGTTTGTCAACTCATCAACCTTATACTGTGGTTCTGCGAGCCCCAACAAGGCAACGACATGGGCCACCTTCAACTGCTCTCTATCCCCGTATGTGGACTCTAATAAGTGTACCGCTTCAAGATAACTACCACCCACTACTGCAAAACCCTCTATTAAATGTAAGGCCTCTCCTTCCATTTGTCCCTTCAGATAGTAAAACTTGCGGACATTATCCAAAGAGGATTCATGAACCGTAGATCGAAATACGTCCCAGAAAGCTAACCACTCGGTTAACTTGCCCCCAATTTTTTTTTTTTTTTTTTTTTTTTTTTTTTTTTCTATATTCCAACTACTCCCTCTCGGGCATAGGCTGAGAGCCTGTACATTCCACCGCTCGACACGGTGAAGCCCGTGAGGTCTTGTTCCAGTCTGGGGAGTGAGACATGTGAAGCAACCATCATGGCTCGAAACAGCTCCATCACTGAAGCGGCCGGTTGCTTCGCTCAGGTGCTTCACCGTCTCACCCTCCAGACTCAGACCCTCACTCTCAGAACGCCACCTATTGAGCAGTGAACTCACTAGGCATTGTCCCCCTGTAACATATTTTGAATATGGGAATATTCATACAGTATTATTTAATCAGGGAACAATGAGGGTATTTTTTTGGCATTTCGGTGGGCTTTGTGGTAATGCACTGATACTAGGTACAGCACAAATTCAATCCCAATAATATCTTCCCATTGACATATCGGGATTTGAACCCGGGTCCATTGGATTACCAATCCAGTAGCATGACCACTCCACCACACCTCCCCTAGGAAGATGAAAATGTAGGAAGATTGAGCTTTGGGAGGTGTACAGTATGTTTTGGGTCAGCCCTTTTATGGGCCTCATCATCGCCTCCCTTCTTACTTGCGACAGCACGCTGTAATAGGTACTTCGCTCTAAAGACAGGTTCGTCATAGAGGGCGCGATTATCACACTCTGTAACAATCTCTTCCTCCTCTGTCATGGCAGCCACAATCACCTCACTCAGAGCCGTAATACGACCGTGGGTAACCTGGACGTTTTCTAATCTAGCCTCCAATTCCTCTAGTTCAGCAGTAGTGATGAAAGTGTTGACGTCCACTATTAGCCTATTTATTACTCCCCGAAGTCCCGCCCTTTGATTTTTAGGGGCTTTGTTCAGCACCCCACTAGACGGTGTCTCTTTACCGTTTTTATCCATTTTGCTTGCGAGCCTATAGGCTATGTATCTAAATATTACGTCACAAAAACAACGGCCAAATAATAGGCTACTTAAGAGACGCCAACCGGCGGACTTCTATGTTATGGAGAAAAATAGTACACTAAATAGCAATACCTACTAATGGATCATATTGAACAAGAAGAAATGTTAGGTCAGGTCATATGTCACAGGAAGTCTGAAACGGAAAAGAAAATTATTGGGGAAAGACGATGGGTGGGAAGCAGGACTTAGGCAGGCGCAATGACACAACCCCGGCGTCCCTCTCTAGCCAACGCTTCGTTAGCCCTACAATCTTGTTATATAGGACTTGATTGGTGTCTAAGTCGAGGTGGACACCATCCTGGTCGAGGTCTCGGATGCTGAGTGTGATAGAAACAAAGCGGTGCTTCGTTTCTATTAACCGACACCTCAGGGCGCGGTTAACAAAATTGTTTATAGCCTGAAATTCCGCCGCTGAGAACCCTCGGACTCTCGTCCGGCTCTCAATTGCCACGATCTTGCAGCTTCCTCCGGACTCACGCTCCAGATCCAGCGCCACCTCTTTAATTGCGTCAGCTAACTCGCGAGGTACTGTACCGGGGCGTATATCATTGCCGCCTATAAACAAAAAGATCATATGCGGCCTAAACCGTACCACTTGCCCCCACTGGGGGGAGGCTTTCAGGGTGTCAACGGTTGCTCCCGGTACCCTGAAGTAGGTCAGCCGGAAAGTTCTTTCCCCCTCTGACGCCCGATACGACTCAGTACCTCCGTCAGCTGCCCTTAGCCTAGTTGCATAAGAATGCCCTACTATGGCTATTCGCTGAGGTACCGGCGCCTGAGGTACAGGGAGATAGCCAAGCCCCACCCCTCCGGGGTCCTTGCTCCTGCATCCCTGGGCTAATTCCTTGCTCATTGCCTAAGAATCCCTTACTGGTAGCTAATTCCCGGGTCTGGGCACCAATGTGGTAAACTATCAATGGAAGTTAAATATTACGAAGCTATAATGAATCAAATAAAATCAATCTAAATGAATACTCTATATCTAAATTGAATTCAATCTGAAACAAGCTAATTTATATCCAAAGGTCTCACATAATAAATGTATATAATTATAGGGTAAGGTTATAAGGGTTAATATTAGCCAGGAATTAACTCACCAATAGTTCCACGTGGCAATGAGGCAAGGGAGAACGTTTTACCCAATATGGCGGTGGACAATGGGGAACGAGACTTCGGTCCCAAGACACGAGTCAAGTTAAAGAAAGAATAAATGATTACATGGGAATGGATATGAATAATATGCTTATCTATCAGTCAGTCATGATGTCGATGAGAGCGTCGTGATGGTGTAGTTGTGTGTATTGCTGTATGTGTATTGTGATTAGAGGCACAAAAGCACGATCAACTGAGGGCGGAAAATTAGATGTTAACTGGTTGGTGTTCGTGAAGGCTCTGGCGTACCTCAAAAGCACACCTTGCTGCCTTGGCAAACCGCCAGGAGCCCAAATTATCGTACCGCATTTAGGTTGCTCTATACGATAAATTATATTAATATATACGATAAATTCATATATACTACATAAGACCATGGCAATATTGCTTAATAGCATATTAGGCCTTTTATAACTTAACTTATTTACAATCTTATAATATACGATCTACTCGTCCTACGTCGTGCTGTAGGAGAGATCGTGACGTCACAGAGACATACAAGATCACAAAAGAGTCATATTCTATCGTATTTATACGATACTTTCATTCATTTAATTTGGGGGTTAATCGTGTTAAGAACAATATTTAAAATAACACAATTAATGAAGACCCCCACAACCAACAAAAGGAAAACCCCCGAGGAACATGGAACAAAACAAATAGGAAAAAATCCCAAGAGTAAGGAACAAGGAGGAACTAAAGTAAAGCCAACAACGAAAGCAGAAATAACAAGGAAAGAAATAATCACGATGTCCCACACTTCCGCCCCCCACATCATCAACCAAAGTAGAGGAAACAAGAAGAACAAAGCCAACTCGCCCACAAGGAAAAGAAAGAAAGCAGTAGCAGCAGAAGACACAAATAATAAAGAAATCACAAGGAAATAATAACAAACAGAAGAAGCAAGACGCCCGCCCGGATCACCAAAGAAAACATAACCAGGAAGAAGACGAAGGAGAAACTAAAAGAAAACCAACAACATCAAAGACGGGAATAATAGGAAATAAGATAAATGCGATGCCCCGTATACCAAAATTAACCCACATCGCCCACAAGAAGAACGAGAACAAGAACATTCAACTCGAGACAGAAGACAAGAAGATAAGGACATCAACAACAACAATAGACGCACGCATAGCAAAGCCATGTGTACAGGATCACCACCCGTATACTAAAAATAATACACGCATATATGTACCAGCTCCTACCTCTTTCCCGCCCGTTACGAACAACAGACGAGACGCCAGGATTGCCACCATTACACCAGAACTTCCATCAACACCAGGAAAGAATATCCCCATAATACCAACACCACAAGGAGATCCCAGGAAAAGAATAATATTCAGCCAGGGACAGAAGGACCAACTGCGCCATTAGAAGAAAAGCTACTTACATCCTACTTCCACCCAAATCCCTAGTAGGTAGCACTTTTAATAGAGGAAGAATAAGTTCACGGACATTTTCTCACCTTACTTCTATTATTAAATATGCACTCTAACTAGCGAAAGATACTTAACATGGCAAGGTCATTCGACTAGTTTAAGGGCTTTGCGAGACACCGTAACTGGCACTCAGCATATAGAAGTCCTTAGTGCATCTCTCCAACAACATGTTAGCGGACACTTGCAATTAAAAGATTTAAACACCGCCCCGAGTTCCTTGAACCTCATATAAAGGTCAGTTGGCAGATCGAGGAACATAGTAATGGCCATGACCTTATTATCTACTCGCGTTAGCCCGATATGTTGTCACTGTGTCATGACATATGAGACATCATAATAATGACCCCACACCAAGAGTACCTGAACAGAACTTCAACACCGATTAGCATAACTCTCAGGATAGTTGAGTAACTCTAGCTATATGCTAAACATACTCGCGTTCGTCTGATGAATGTGCCCAGTGTCATGACATTAAGGAACTTCATTTAAGACCCGAAACCAGCTAATCCATCTGTAACTTAAACAACTTATCCACACGACAAGCCAACCTGGATGCTACCATAACTCTTAACCGTACATAGGTGAATAATAATTCAGAGTTCAATTATAATCCTTAGTGTTTCGACTTATAATCTTGTGAGAGTTTATCATTCCTATTTTGTAAGTTAATCGTGAGGTCATATACAGCCATTTTAATTCCTGATCTTGTTGCAGAGCCTCGCTCGTGCTAGGAAAGTGTATATTTGTGTATACACCATATGTCCACATTATTTAATTCGTGTTACTATACTTAACACCTTACGAGCGGCCTATGCGGTTTATTTATGTGTACCGCACAGCGGGGTGTTTTTAGCCAAAATAGGGCTGTTTACGTGATCATTTTCATGCCTAAATAAGACCCAGAACGTAAAACAAGTACCTATCCCTGAAAGGGCATAAACAGAGCTTTCGAATGACACCATAACGATCCTTGTATGATGGATAGTTTTCTTGCAATAACCGTGCAACGCGAGTGCAAAAAGCAGGTAATTCGGTACTTTCAGTACATAATTGAGTATGTAGCGAGTGAGAGAGGGAGGAGGGAGCTGAGATTTGTGTCAGTAGGTTCGCCGCGGTGGTCTGGAGCAGTCATACGCTCGCTAGTCTCCTGCACCATTGTCTCTCTCTGCCACATAGTGCTGAAATTGCCACTCGAGTTATGTCGAGCGCCGCCACATAGTCCAGCTTTTTTTAACTCGACTTATGTTGCTCGCCGCTAAATAAGGGTTAAGAGCCTATTAATAAATACTATTCATGAATATACTCAGTGTTATATGTATCCTCTATTTCTCTTCTATGCTTGTGTTGTGTGATCTTGCCTTCTCCAGTCAAATAGAACCTACCAAATCCAATTATACAAACCTGGTAAAACCCCTGGTATAACATTGGCGGCAGGCGGGAATTCTTGATTCGGGAAGAATAATCATTCCAGCACAAAAATTAGAAGTGATAGAGCGTTGTATAACATTAGCAGTATGGCAGTTAATCGCTCTTACATTCCAATTTCCAAGTATGATGGGGAAACATATGACATCGAAGTATACCTGGATATGGTAAAGCCAGTGCTCGACCTGGCATACAACCAAGATCACGAAAAAATTGCCGTATTGTTAACGCACTTGGGAAAAGCCGTTTCCCTAGTTGCCACCCAGGTAACACCTGAACTAACCTGGGACCAGTTCCGATCAATTGTGATCGACGCAATCCGGCCATCACTGGGTCCTCTCTTCGCCCATGCAAAAATGGAAGAGGTCAAATACGAAGGAGACCCAGACATAACTCTGGCCTCCATTAGCTAACAAGTAAAA
This sequence comes from Paralithodes platypus, assembly GCA_032716605.1. NCBI lineage: Eukaryota > Metazoa > Arthropoda > Malacostraca > Decapoda > Lithodidae > Paralithodes > Paralithodes platypus. The sequence continues at coordinate 24,194,130 of CM064529.1, read as the reverse complement.
TCTGTCTACTCCACTCTCACTGCAGAACAATAAAAGCAACACACTTTTATACATATCATAAAAGTATTCCCTCCTTTTGTTCAAGAACACTTCACCATTCATGATCCTTCTGGATTCCAGAAGGACTTACTCACCATTAGAAAACTCCTCGCCGGCCACCCCAAGACACCCACAGTAGCAGCCATCAAGAGGTTCCCCACCCACCCACAGATAAATAGCAGACCAAGACCTCATCAATCTTATAACCCCAGACCAGCCCCAAACCCACCTTCAACCTACAACCCTGGCCGCCCACTACCATTCCGGCCACAGTCATCGTCCACCCAACCAAAAAGAGTCTACCCAACTAACAAACCACTTGGACGGTTCCCTTCACGCCCCGCACCCAACTATAGAAATCGTGACCACCCCTTAGTCATCATCAACCATGCATGCAACTCCACTTGCCCCATTCATGACATCCGGGATAGTGCTAAGAACCAGAACATTACCCCTCGCGTCTCCGCAGCCGAGGAAGAATCACAACAACTCGAAGAAGAAGTAGCAGAAAAAATCTATGAGACCAAAAAGATCGCCCAAATTGTAGAGAAAGAAGAAGAAATCCTGGAAAACTCAGAAGAATATTCCTAGGGTTTTTAAAGCCTCCCATGCCCATCATGGCTTCGGCGGGGGAGTCTACAATTGACAGACCACCCCCCATTTACCATCTTGCTAAGATCCAAGGCATCCCACTAAGATTATTAATAGTCACCGGCGCAGCTCGTTCATGTCTTTTCAATTAATTTTACGACAAACATAAGAAACAATTAGGAAAATTGCAAGCTGCCACTACCAATTTAATCAGTGCCAGAGATACCCCCCTTCAAATTAGAGGAGAAACCAAACCTCTACACATCACCACCCCGCAACCAAACGCCACCTGTCACCACCCATTCGTCGTATGTTATTCAGATTGCCAGCATTATGATGAATATTTGGGCTTAGACTTGCTCCAGCGCCTCCAAGCACAGCTGGACTGCGGCAGAAGACTTCTCACATTCAAAAATGAAACAAAATAAATCTCTGACTCAAAACAGTCCCACAAGACTCACCCTCTACCATCACCAAGCGTAACCGGACGTCCTCAACTAATAAGAATTACAAAAAAACGTGAGACCTCATCTCCGAAATCATTAACAGATCACAGTGCCTCCCACTCAACAATTTTTTGTTATTCCTCAACCCGTGCCACACCCTCCACCCCGGCGACTACAACGCCCCTTTGAATAACCAATCCAACCGACCGCTCACCCCCGCCACCACACCCAAGTAACTCCAACACTGCAACACTGCCTCCCAAACCATCTAAACATCTTACCACCTCACAACAACCCACATTTATTAACAAAAAAAAATTCCCAACCCACCATCATCATCATAGCCAATAAAAAAAAAATCAATGTCCCCCCCCCCCGACACCAACAATGGGTGCCTCTCCACCCTCTTCCCCAAGATAACATGATTTTGATCCCTAAGAAAACTACCACCTGCATGGAATGTTGCAGATTTCAGCCCGCTCTAATATCCTCCCACCGTAACGCCATTTTAATTGCTAATATCTCTGAAGAAATGTTAACCCTCCCGAAATGCCTCATAATTGGAGACCTAGAAACAATTGACGATACCATCCCTGTCCCAAGCGAAATTCCCAACCAAAGCATCCTACCCCCCATTCCCACCACCTAAATATCTCTCCAAAAAATTAAGATGAGGCAACTCCTACAAGAATTCGCGGATGTATTCTCACAAACCCGCACCGAAAATCGGAAAGACCCACCTGGAGGAGCACCTGGTACACACCACCGGACCACCCATACGTCAACCGTCCCGCAGAAAAAAACCCTACAATGGCAAGAAGAGGACCGACAAGTGCAGGAAATGTTTGATGCAGGGATAGCCACCCCCTTCGGCAGTCCATGGTCTTCTCCCGTAGTCTTGGTGAAAAAGAAGGACGGGTCCACACGGTTTTGCGTCGACTACAGACTCCTAAATGATGCAACCATAAAAGATGCAACTCCGTTGCCCCGTATTGATGACTCGCTAGACTCCCTACACGGCTCCAAATGGTTCACCACTCTCGACCTACAAGCCGGATACTGACAAGTCCCCATCAAACCCGAGCACCAACAGAAGACAGCCTTTTCCACCAGCGGAGGACATTTGTACGAATTTAATGTCTTACCTTTCAGACTATGCAACGGCCCCGCCACCTTCTCCCGTCTCATGGAATCCGTCCTAAGAGGATTAACCTGGGAGACCTGCCTCGCCTATTTAGATGACGTAATTGTGTACGCCAAGACCTGGACCGAACACCTCCAACGCCTCAGGCAAGTACTAGAATGCATCAGACAGGCAGGTTTGAAACTCAAACCCTCAAAATGCGAGATTGCACGGAAAACGGTGGATTTCCTAGGCCACGTCATATCGGAAATAGGTATCACTCCCGACCCTCTTAAATTGTCAGCCATAGCAGCACAAACCCCGCCCCCCCCCTACCACAGTCAAAGGCGTGAGATCTTTCCTCGGCCTAGCCACGTATTACCGACGTTTTGTAAAAATGTTCGCATCCATAGCAAAGCCCCTTCATCAACTCACACACAAGGACCCCGAATTCGTGTGGACAGCATAGAGAGACACAGCTTTTAACACTCTGAAAGACAAGCTCGTGAACGCTCCTACGGTAGCTTTCCCTGACTACCGGCAACCCTTCAGGTTGTACAGTTTTAGCTCAGGTACAAGACGGAAGGAAACACATCATAGCTTGTGCTAGCTCCACACTCAAAAACGCCCAGCAAAACTACGCCGCTACTAATAGAGAGTGCCTCGGTGTCATCTGGGCCTTGAATCACTTCCGCTCTATTTTATTATGTACCAAAGTTGACATCATAAAAGACCACCAATCCCTACAATGGCTACGACGCTCAGAAACAAACTCAGCTCTGTTAGTACGATGGCGAGAGACGCTCGAAGAATATAACTTCAAAATACACAACCGGCCAGATAAACTACACACAAACGCCGACGCCCTCTCCCGTCTACCTGTACCAAACACCCTCACTTCCACCTTAGCCGCCCTGACCAGCTCGACCCCAGTGACTCAACAACCACAGGCAACAACTCCAACAACCGAACCAACATTGTTGCAAGCTTGGAAGAAGAAACTAAAACCCAAATGGATCCCCAAGGATGTATTTTATCACCTCCACCAGGTCGGGGACTAATTATAAACTGAGTCCGGACACATCACCGTCGACCCCCGCACCGCTCAGGATATCATGATTATTATCCACGAAAGAAATGGCATACATCTGGGACAGTCGAAAATGCAAAAGACGTTCCAACAAATGTATTGGACTATCAACCCATCAATCATCGCCAAGCGTGTCACTGAAGCCTGCAAACCCTGTGCCTTGGGTAAAGATAGGAGTAAAACACCCGGACCAACTGGAAATTTTTCAACCAACAAACCATGGCAAACCTTATCCCTAGACGTAATGGGCCCATTTCCCGCGAGCAATGGAAAACGCTTTATCGTCACATTCGTGGACGTGTACTCAAAATGTCTAATACCTTGCCTTATAAAAGACCAAAATGCCATTACCGTCACAGAAATCCTAGCCACAGAAATTTTTCCAAATTTCGGATTACCCATCATCTTACTCTCGGACAACGCCCCAGAGTTCTCCAGACACGTATGGAAACCCTCGCCCACAAACCCCTCCCGCCACCATATCCTCAACGTCCTCTGAAAACAGCCCAGAACCGCCTACCAGACCAAATTTTACCACTAGAGCAGGCCGTCTAACCCAACCCCAAGTTCGATTTTCCCCAATTCTTTTTCCCAAACCTCACATAACCCCTTCTTTTCACATAACACCAAAAACAAAACACATAACACACACAAACACTCCTAAAACACTCAGAATATCATCAGCAACAAACACACATTTAGCCTTCCCACTCACACCTTTTGACAGCTTCGTAAGTCCCAGTACTTTTGCGTCCGTAATAGTCATTGAAACCCCTCAGGTCAATGACCAGGTCATCACTTGTCCTCACACCACCACCAGAACAACATCTACCACCTCTAACCACCGCCGGACACGCCATTCACTCACCACCATGACAACCACCACGCCCTACGTCAACAAAGTGAAGTGGTCTACTGATCAGAAACAGTTCTTTCGGATACGGTATCTGGATGAGGCCCAGACAGCTACAATCATCGAAGACAAGCCCTCGTTCCTCACCATTACCACTAACCCACAACGAGCTCCTGACCAACGTTCCCTCGACTGGTGGGAATATCTCAACTCCATCCCCATGTTCACCCGCCACAGCAACACCTTTTGTTTCCGGCTCGAGTCACGGGGCCGTGACTATAATTCCCAAGGGGGAAATAAAATAACACAATTAATGAAGACCCCCACAACCAACAAAAGGAAAACCCCCGAGGAACAAGGAACGAAACAAATAGGAAAACGTCCCAAGAGTAAAGAACAAGGAGGAACTAAAGTAAAGCCAACAACGAAAGCAGAAATAACAAGGAAAGAAATAATCACGATGTCCCACACTTCCACCCCCCACATCATCAACCAAAGTAGCGGAAACAAGAAGAACAAAGCCAACTCGCCCACAAGGAAAAGAAAGAAAGCAGTAGCAGCAGAAGACACAATGATAAAGAAATCACAAGGAAATAATAACAAACAGAAGAAGCACGACGCCCGCCCTGTTCACCAAAGAAAACATACCCAGGAAGAAAACAAAGGAGAAACTAAAAGAAAACCAACAACATCAAAGACGGGAATAATAGGAAATAAGATAAATGCGATGCCCCGTATACCAAAATTAACTCAAATCACCCACAAGAAGAACGAGAACAAGAACATTCAACTCGAGACAGAAGACAAGATAAGGACATCAAAAACAACAAAAGACACACGCATAGTGAAGCCACATGTACAGGATCACCACCCGCATACTACAAAAAATACACGCATAAATATACCAGCTCCTACCTCTTTCCCGCCCGCTACGAACAGACGAGACGCCAGGATTACCACCATTACACCAGAACTTCCATTAACACCAGGAAAGAATATCCCCATAATACCAACACCACATGGGGCTCCCAGGAAAAGAATAATATTCAGCCAGGGACAGATGGACCAACTGCACCATCAGAAGAGAAGCTACTTACGCCCTACTTCCACCCAAAGGCCGAATCACCTGCCCGCAAACTTCTAAGGGGTCTTCCTAATCCCCTTAGATCCGCCCCTACTGGACATATGACCTTTTGACCGCCGCACACCCACCCCGGGACATCTCAGCCAAAGTCGTCACTACTCCGACGAAACCTGAACAAGGCAAGAAATTCTAGGGATTTCATAACACTGGCATACTAGTGGTGATAGTCCTAGGATTACCCTCCCATTCAGTGGACAATTGAAGGCATGACGAATATCTCCCTAGGTCTGAGGAGTTCTTTTCCCTATTGAGGGAATCGATGTTATCACGTGTCATGACATAGTAATAACATTGAAATCCCTAGTTGGTAGCATTTTTAATAGTGGAATTATAAGTTCACGGACATGTCCCCACCTTACTTCTATTATTAAATATGCACTCTAACTAGCGAGAGATACTTGACATGGCAAGGTCATTCGACTAGTTTCAGGGCTTTGTGAGACACCGTAACTGGCACTCAGCATATAGAAGTCCTTAGTGCATCTCTCTAACAACATGTTAGCGGACACTTGCTATCGTGGAAATCACGATAGTTAGGCTATAACGGTTATTCCTAGGTGTTTAAGTTAGGAATGTCATGTCGTCTGGCACGGTAGACCAGATGGTGGAAAAATATCATACCGTGATTATCGTAAGTTAGGGTATATTATATTAAAGACCTATTATGTTATATCATAATATTTATGGGGTCATATATGTAGATTACCATATATATATCAGCACCTTAGACAATCGTATCATCAGTGCGGTACGATATTTTTCCTGGAGCCGGCAGCTTTCTGCTGGTGGCCATGCTGGGAGACAGCTGGCAGAGCTCACATAGATTTCATCCGAATCAGTACACTTTCGTTAGCTGTGATTTAGTGCCTACAATAGTCAACAACAACTCTTCATATCTTCATCGACGCTCTCACCCGACTTACGACTGACAGCTAAGCCTTTTTTTCCTTCATGTACATGATTAATTAAAACCATCTATCCTTAAATAAGGATGAGCTATGGTGCCGTCCTCCTATTCCTTGAGTTAGCCTAACCGTCACCTTGTCCACCATTTTTACCGGCTTCGTACCTCATTACAGTGCTGCGTGATTGATTGGTAAGTTAAATCCCAACATTATTTGATTCCCTATTTATGTGATTAACCTTTAGCTTTGATTTAGTCTAGTAATTCTATAACCTTTACCCATCATTCATCACATTGGTGCCCTGACCCGGGAATTACTTCTAAGCAAGACCACAAATTAAGTAATGAATAAGGGAAACGAGCCGGCATGCAAGTCCAGGGATCCAGGTGGAATGGGGGTTGATTTTCGTCCTACCGCCGTGGCGCCGGTACCTGACCGTATTGCGGTCTTTGGACATTCTTATGTCAATCGCCTATGGGCAGCAGAAAAAAGAGCTCTTGAGTACCGGGCGTCGGGGGTGGGGGGGGGGGAATCGGACTTTCATTTTTTCATTCTTCGGGGTCCCTGGGGCCAACATTGATCGTCTACGTGCATCGGACGAGTGGGGACGACTGACGTTATTCCGACCCCAACTCATATATCTATTCATAGGCGGGGTAGTGTCTCTCCGCCTGCCGAAATCATGCATCCCTCCTATCATCTTTCCTCAATAATGTTTTCTTTCAGACATCAGACCACTGACTGACTTATTTTATTTTATATTTTTTTGTCTCATTTGTTCGTTTGTTGACCTATTAAGTATTGAGTGTTGCCGGATGAAATTGTGAGTACTGTAATGTATCCTTAAATTTAGTCATATAAGTTTGCTATTCAGTGTTTCCCATACTAGGCTAGTCTATAAATAACTTAACGGTTATTCATTATTTCATTGAGTGTTTAGCCAATATTATAGGACCATAATAACCGTTAGGGGAAATGGCAGATAAGGCTTTAAAAAACCAGAGAGCTGGACTAAGGGGGTTTATGAATAGGCTCATATCTGACATGGAAGCCTTCACCACTACTGCGGCCCTTGAGGACCTGGGAGCTAGATTGGACAACATCCAAAATACCTATGATCGTATAAGTACTCTTAGCGAAACAATATTGGCAAATTTGACTCGGGAAGAGGAGATAACAACCGAATGTGAAAACCGCTCTGTGTATGACGAAACTGTGTTTCGGGCGCGGCGTATGATACTGCGAGCTCTCGTGGGTAAACAGGAGGGTGAGTATAATGCTGCCAGATTCACGGACCCACGGCGCTCAGTGAATCTCCCCAAGCTGAACTTGCCGAAGTTTGGGGGGCACTTGACAGAATGGTTGGCGTTCTGGGACGTGTTTAAGTCTACCGTAAATGATTCAGATTTGGATAATGTAAGGAAGTTTCATTATCTTAAGGGTCAAGTAGAAGGGGAGGCTTTTCACTTAATAGAAGGTTTCGGTGTAGTTGGGGAGAGTTATGAAGAGGCAGTGCAGTTACTAGAATCCACATATGGTGATCGAGAACAACTAAAGGTGGCCCATGTTGTTGCCTTAATGAAATTGGCAGAACCTAGATATAAGGTAGAAGAGTTAGCCAAATTTAGGGCCGAAATAGAGTGTCACACTAGATCTTTGGAGAACTTAGGCTGACCTCAAATGAGATGATAGTGATTATTCTTAGACAGAAGCTTCCACTGACAATACTGGATAAGGTTAGGTCATTTGACCTGGGTGAGTTTAAAACCTCATTCAGTAAAGAAATTAGCATTTTGCAATTGAACAGTGGGAGATCCTTAAGTCAGTCGGGAGGGGGTGAATCATTAGATCTGAGGGGGACAGTTAGCATGACAGTGGGCCCCAAGGGAAAAAAGGAAGGTTCACACAAGAAACCACAAGCTGTATGTAAACTATGTAACAGCGATAAGCATAAGTGGAGTTTTTGTGGGAAATACCAGACAAATGAAGCTAAAATTGCACAAGCTAAAGGTTAAAGCTATGTGTAGGTTGTCTGGGTAAAGATCATGGCAAACAAGGACAATGCACTGTCTGTTATTTAAGACCTTGCCGTCACTGTAAAGGACATCACTTTGACAAGTTGTGTCCTGCAGTTGACAAGGGTAAGGATAATAAGTCAGAGGGTACTACAACATTGACACTGGGTAGTGTGAAGGACACCACTACTTTACCCACTATAAAGATGCCCATGGAGAGTAGTGACAGTGATAATGTTTGTCGGGTACTTCTAGACCAAGGGTCCCAACGGTCTTTTATCAAGAGGTCCGTTTTAAAGGGATTAAAGCATAGTATCGTGGGGGCTGAGACTCTACGATTGCAGGGCTTTACGGGAGTTACCGACAAACAGGAATATGAGGTAGCAGAGGTTTCTTATATCTATCGTAGGCAAAGGTACTTCATGAAATGTATTGTAGTAGACACTCTACCGGAATATAAGTCTGTGGGGGTGATGAAGGTAGAACAAGTCCTGCGCCACAAAGGTATTCATCTGTCAGACCCCGTGGGAGATCTATCAGAGGTGCATATTCTGCTCGGTGTTGATTATTATTATGATATAGTATACCCAGGGTTTAAGAAGATGTGTGGAGTAATACTAATCCCCACTAAGTTTGGCTATTGTATGAGTGGAAAGGTACATACAACCCTATCAAATGTCCTGGTCGACACGGTTTCTATACTGCGGGTGAATGTAACCGCGGCAGAAGAGTTGGTGGATAATGAAACCAAACCTAGTGACCCTAAAGTAACTGCCGAGTTCGACCTGGAACGGTTATGGAAATTGGATCACATAGGTATAAATCCTATGGAGATTGACTATGACTTGGAAATCGCGATTAGAAAGTTTGAGGACTCTGTGAACTATTGTGCCGCAGAAAAGCAATATGAAGTTAGTTTACCTTGGAGGTCGGAAAGGATAAGCCTGCCCACCAACTACGGTTTGGCGTTGGGTCGCCTGCGCGCACTACAGCGGAAGTTGGCTAGTGAGCCGAGCATTTGCAAGGCGTACGACGACGTATTTCGGGAGCCATTGAGAAGGGGGAGAGTCCACTATTTGGCCCATCATGGGGTACGAAAGGACAGCGTCACCACGCCAATAAGGGTGGTGTACGACTGCTCGGCCCGACAAGGTAATTATCCCAGCCTAAATGATTGCCTTTTGACAGGACCATCACTAGTATCCGATTTGGCACAACAACTACTAAGGTTTAGGCTGGGACAGTTCGCTTTTACAAGCGACATAGAGAAAGTTTTTTTAATGGTAAAGCTAAATGAGGCTGATAGGGACATCACTCGGTTTCTCTGGTTCCAGGACATGAACAACCCCGAAGGCCCGATAATCACCTATCGATTTAGGGTTGTACTCTTTGGTGCTACATGCTCCCAATTTTTGCTTAACGCTACCATCAAGAAGCATCTGTCTGACACTGTAGAGGACACAGAAAAGCTCTCTCGCGGTCTGTATATAGATAATTTGCAGGGGTCTAGCGACGATCAGGATGATCTGCTACAAACCTACTGGCAAGCCCGTAGGTTATTTACAGAGGCACACCTGCACCTCCGCGAGTGGGTTACTAATAGTGAATCTCTGCAGTGCCTTATTCAGATGGACGGGACGGCGTCTCATGACCAGGAAGAGACCAGAAATTTGGCGATGAACTGGCAACCGAACCAAGACACACTAACCTTTCAAACAAAATCTTTTACTCAGCAGGTGCAGACGCATACAAAAAGGAGCCTGTTGAGCAAAGTTTCGCGATTTTTTGATCCCTTTGGTTTAGCATTACCCGTTACAATAAGAGCTCGGATTCTGATGCAGGAAGTTTGGAGACGTAGCATAGGATGGGATGATAACTTACCCGAAGATCTAAACAATCAAGGTGTATCGTTGTTAAAAGAGTATGACATCCTGTGTACTATAAAGTTACCTCGTAAAGTGGCAGCATTCGGCGATGTTACTTTGCACGCGTTCTGTGGTGCCAGTGCCACTGCATACGGGCTTGCTATCTATGTCATTACTTCATTTGGGGTATATTTGGTTACCACCCGGGCTAAAGTAGCACCGGTAAAAAGGGTTACTATACCCAAAATGGAATTGACTGCCATGCTGCTTCTAGGACGTCTGGTGTCTTATGTACGCACAGCATACGAGAAGGAACTAAGCATAATTGCCGTTCACGTATGGTGTGATAGTCAAATAGCACTGAACTGGGTTCATAGCAAAAAGTCTCTGCCCGTGTATGTGCGAAATAGGGTTGATGAAATTCGGTCCCTACTACCAGATGTCGCTTACCACTATGTTAATACAAAGGATAACCCCAGTGATCTTATAACTAGGGGAGTTACAACAACCCAGATAGTAAAGTCCGAATTATGGTGGCATGGTCCATCGTGGCTGCTCCACGAAAAAGAATGCACGGAATGGGAAGCTGATAGCTTCTGCCATTGGAAACAGTGACAGTCACAACCCAACCAAAAGACACACAGAGTCCGATAGTTGAGTGGGAAAGGGTCGGTGACTACAATAAATTAGTCAGGGTGGTAGCCTGGGTGCTGCGATTTATATCCAACACCAAAAGTAAAGTAGAAGGCACACACTGCAATATGGGTCACATCATCAACGTTGATGAATTTAAAGCAGCTAAAGTAACAATGATTAAATTGGTTCAAGCAGAAACCTTTTTCAAAGAATTAGAATCTTTAAGAAGCTCTGACAAGATGAAAATGCCTAACTTAGTGCGTCAACTGAGGTTACACCTGGATAGTGACCTCATCAGGTGTGAGGGACGCCTGAAGTGGTCGGGTGTAAAGAAATACACGAACAATCCCATCCTTATGCCATCACAACATCATGTCACATATTTGTTGGTAAAACGCACACATGAAGAAGTTAAGCACTATGGTGTCCATCATATTATATCGAATTTGCGTCTCCGATGGTGGATCCCTAGGATTCGACAAGTAGCTCGACATATAGTAAAGAAATGTGTGATATGCCAAAGACTGAAAGGTAAACCATATGTGACTGGACCAGTTCCGCCTTTACCAGAATGCCGCGTGAAGCATGTAGAACCCTTTCAATCAGTGGGGTTGGACTACACTGGAGCGTTAAAGACGAGAGAACATGAAAAGGTCTATATCTTATTGTTTACTTGTGCAACGTCTCGAGCGGTGCACCTCGAATTATGTGACAATATGTCTTGTGAAGAATTCATGCTGGCGTTTAGGAGGTTTTGTGCCTGTAGATCGTTCCCTCAACTGGTGCTGAGTGACAATGCTCCCACGTTTACTCAAGCATCTAGATACCTCAAGGATTTGAGCGATGATCCAACGGTCATTGCTTTTATGGGAGAAAGAAAGTGCGAATGGAGGTTCATCCCAGTGAAGGCACCTTGGTTTGGTGGAATGTGGGAACGGTGTGTAGGTATAGTCAAATCAGGACTTAGAGCCGTAGTAGGACGTGCTTTATTGAAGAAAAGTGAGTTGATGACAGTCCTCACTGAGATAGAAGCAGTTGTTAATGACCGCCCACTTACTTATGTTTACACCGACCTACAAGAACCACTGCCACTGACGCCAGCGCACTTACTCTACGGTCGACCATTGACTGGATTTCCATCCGATTTCAGTCACTTGTGGAGCTAAAGGATCCTTCTTTGTATACTGAAGCGGCTGTATCCCAGCGGTACCAGTACATCTCTAAGATTATTGAGGATTTTAAAAAGAGGTGGGTTCACTAGTATCTACTATCTCTGAGAGAAAGGAATTCTCGACCCACAGGTAAACCTTCGGCACCCTCGGCTGGTGATGTGGTTCTGATCCATGACGAAGGTCCTCGCATGTACTGGAAGTTGGCCCGTGTGCTAGAAGTGTACAAGGGGGTTGACTCAGTGGAGCGAGTAGCGCTGTTACGGACAGCCAATGGGACCACTGTTCGTCCTATCACACGTTTATACGCCTTGGAGCTTGACTCTACATCACAATCCAATGCTCCGCTTGATACTGCTGGATCCGAGGATTCTATAAAAGCTGATCCGCCACTATTGACTGGTGTTCAACCTCGGATCGGGACTCCTCCTAGACGTGCTGCTGACGGCGCCATCAATATGTGGCATCAAAAGATAGTCTCTGGGCAAATATAGGTTAAGGTGGGGTTCAGGTTCTTTTGTGGGGGGGAGTGTATCGTGGAAATAACGATAGTTAGGCTATAACGGTTATTCCTTGGTGTTTAAGTTAGGATTGTCATGTCGTCTGGCACGGTAGACCAGATGGTGGAAAAATATCATACCGTGATTATCGTAAGTTAGGGTATAATATATTAAAGACCTATTATGTTATATCATAATATTTATGGGGTCATATATGTAGATTACCATATATATATTAGTACCTTAGACAATCGTATCATCAGTGCGGTACGATATTTTTCCTGGAGCTGGCAGCGTTCTGCTGGTGGCCATGCTGGGAGACAGCCGGCAGAGCTCACATAGATTTCATCCGAATCAGTACACTTTCGTTAGCTGTGCTTTAGTGCCTACAATAGTCAACAACAACTCTTCATATCTTCATCGACGCTCTCACCCGACTTACGACTGACAGCTAAGCCTTTTTTTCCTTCATGTACATGATTAATTAAAACCATCTATCCTTAAATAAGGATGAGCTATGGTGCCGTCCTCCTATTCCTTGAGTTAGCCTAACCGTCACCTTGTACACCATTTTTACCGGCTTCGTACCTCATTACTGTGCTGTGTGATTGATTGGTAAGTTAAATCCAAGCATTATTTGATTCCCTTTTTATGTGATTGACCTTAATCTTTGATTTAGTCTAGTCATTCTATAACCTTTACCCGTCATTCATCACACTTGCAATTAAAAGGTTTAAACACCGCCCCGAGTTCTTTGAACCTCTTATAAAGGTCAGTTGGCAGATCGAGGAACATAGTAATGGTCATGACCTTATTATCTACTCGAATTAGCCCGATATGTTGTCACTGTGTCATGACATATGAGACATCATATTAAAGACCCCACACCAAGAGTACCTGGACAAAACTTCAACACCGATTAGCATAATGGTCAGGATAGTCGAGTAACTCTAGCTATATGCTAAACATACTCGCGTTCGTCCGATGAATGTGCCCAGTTAAGTGTCATTACATTTAAGGAACTTCATTTAAGACCCGAAACCAGCTAATCCATCTGTAACTTAAACAACTTATCCACACGACAGGCCAACCTGGACGGCCCAACGGAAAGAAGTTTTCTGCTGTTACCTCACCTCCTCAACACTTCAACTCCAAGTGCTATAATAGGAATAAATGTTGAAAACCCACAAGTTCAATCACGCCCAGAAATGTGTGTTACTATACTTAAGAGCCTATTAATATATACTGTTCTTGAATATACTCAGTGTTATATGTATCCTCTATTTGTCTTCTATGCATGTGTTGTGTGATCTTGCCTTCTCCAGTCAAATAGAACCTACCAAATACAATTACAGTATACAAACCTGGTAAAAACCCAGGTATAACAATAATAAACATAATATGACCTCTCGTAGTGGGAACAGAAGGTTGCAGGTCATAGTTGAGGCAGCAGCAGGAGTTAAAGTAGATGTGTTCACGTCCGACTTATGTCTACACGTAACCTGAAGTACTGTACCCTGTCACAACAAACACATAAACAATGAATGCTTGACCACAATGTATCATAAGAAGACGGGATTCTACCTACTCGTATTTTTTTGTCTATGTGCATAAGAGAGACAAAAGGCAACACTGCCTGTGACAAGTGTCTCCTCTAGAACTGTTTTGAGTTCGAAATGTTGTGTTTCTTTAGTAATAATAATGCAATTGTATTTTACTTAAACTTAGTCGTTTATTTATTAATGAAAATAAAGCAACACTAACTCTATCCAAGAATCTTTTGCATGCATTACTATTATTATTTATTAATAAAATTATATCTAGCTCCATCACTTAACGATAAGTGCTTCGCTTAGACCTAATAAATATATATATATATTTATAAAACATGAAAAATATTGATTCTTGTGGTAAAAATATATGCGAATATGCTTCCACACTAAAGGTGTTTAGAAAAGGGTAGGTTCACTGCACAAAGTTTTAAAAATGTTAGTGCTAAAATTAAATTGCATCTAAAATATATTGCATGCACAAAATAGGGGTTTAAAAAGTATGTCTGAGTATCTTATTAGAAGGCTCGGACTGTTGTGTACATATTAAAATAATGTTTACATAAACATTATTTTAATATGTACACAACAGTCTGAGCCTTCTAATAAGATACTCGGACATACTTTTTAAACCTTTATTTTGTGCATGCAATATATTTTAGATGCAATTTAATTTTAGCACTAACATTTTTTAAACTTTGTGCAGTGAACCTACCCTTTTCTACACACCTTTAGTGTGGAGGCATATTCGCATATATATAATGATATACGTATATATACTGTATATATATATATATTCGGTATACCGGTATATATATATATATATATATATATAGAGAGAGAGAGATACGGTATATATATATTTATATATATTTGTATATATATATATATATATATATATATATATATATATATATATATATTTATTAGGGCTAAGCGAAGCACTTATCGCTAAGTGATGTTTTTTTGTTTATGTGTATGAAGGAGACAAATTGCAGGTTGCCTGTAACAAGCGTCTCCTCAAAAAAACAAAAGAGTGACTGGCCAAATTCAAGAGACGTTGGGGTCAAAACGCTTGGACAAAGTTTAAAGCAATTTAATTCATAGGATGAAAGAAAAATTGATTGAGGGAGAGAGTTCCATAGATCAATTGTTGAGTAGAAGAAAGATTGAGATAATTTGCCAATTCTTGGGTTGGAGAGCTGGACAGAATAGGAGTAGGACTGTGTTGAAAGGCAGGTGCCTCACACTCGTCGCAAGGGATGGGGTATGCTCTGAAGAGCACTGATTGTGGTAATAGCGATAGTAGGGTGAAAGAGATGCAACATTGCGGTGTGTAGAAAGAGATTGTAGGGGACTAGTAAGAGGAAGTGAGCTGATGAGACTAAATGCTTTAGACTTCTCTTTCAAGTAGAGTGGTACTATGATCTTTCCAAGAAAGGTCGGATGAAAAAGATACATCTAGAATACTGAGAGAAGATGAAGGTTTGATTTGTGAATTGTTGAAGAGTAATTGATAGTCTTGTGGAAGATTGCATTGAATGTAACAAGATTTTCTCTACCCCAATCAGAAATAATTGATAGATCGGAAGATAGACGCTCTATGGCCCTTTTACGTGAGTTTTGGAGTGATTGCATGCTGGGTTGATGTGAAAAATTAGTTGAATAGTGTAAGGTAGAGTCATCAGCATATGAGTGGATAGGACTAGAGGTACAGTTGAGGAGATCATTAATAAATATTGGAAAGATAATTGGAGACAGGAAAGAACCCTGAGGAATACCGGAGTTGATAGGTTGAGGAAGTGAGTAAAAGGTTGTCCACAACTGCAGCTATGGAACAGTCTGAAAGGAAATTAGAGACAAAGGCACAGATAGAGGGATAGAAACTGAAGGAGGGTAGTTTGGAAACTAGAGATTTGTGCCAGGCTCTATCAAAGGAGTTCGATATGTCTAGTGCAATATAATTAGTCTCACCCAAGTCCCGAAAGGAGGATGACCAAAAATTTGTAAGATACTCAAGAAGATCACCAGTAGAGCGGCCCTTAACCTGTTCAGTACCAGTGACGTCCTTTTCTTCATATTCTGGCAAGCATCAGACAATTTTATTCAGCTTAGGAGGGATCTGTGGTAGCTAAAATGATTAATTGATATAGTCTGTAGCCTTTCAATTGATTGAGGTCCTTCCTAAGCTCCATTAGCGGCGACCATCATATGACGGGAGAGAGAAAATTAGCCTATCCTGCGGCACCCATCATATGACGGGTGCCATTTTGAGGCTATTATGAACGCTGAGAGAGAGACTGGGCGTTGGAGGGAGCATAGGCGGGCTCCAACCATGGCGTACACTGATGTGCTCTCTCTCACACACCAAAAACAGCCAAATTGCCACTATTTTACCGATTTTTCCCTTCGATTGCACGATCGTTGCAAGATAACCAAATGTCGTACAAAGATGATTCAGGTGTCTTTGGGAATTTCTATCATCACCCTTTCCCGGATATAAATTGTATTACACTCTTGTTCTTGCTTATGCATGAAAACGAGCATGGAATGAAGGTAGTTTTCGGCAAATATACACGCCTATCGCTACGGTGATGTACACATGACACCCCACTCAACGAGAGTTAATAAAATCATCTAATAGTCACCAGAATATAATAAAAAAGACATCGCAGGTACTGTACGGGTTAAAGAAACAATACTAGCTATCTGAAAGTAGGTTATGGGAAGATAAATGCTTAAGAAATTTTGAGTTAATAATAATAGTTTACAAACTTTAGAGACGCCAAAAATTAGAGCAATTGGACGATAGTTGAAGGGTTGAGTGCGGTCACCCTTCTTTGGGACAGATTGGATAAGAGCAAACTTCCAGCAAGAAGGAAAGACGTTAGAGGAAAGATGGAGACAAAAGAGTTTGTTTATGCAGGGAGTCAGCACGGGAGAACAGTTTTTGAGTACCACAGGAGGAACACCATCCGGTTCGTATGCAAAATTAGCATTAACCCCTGTCTATCAGGGCCCGACTTAAGTCCGAATCGAAAAATCTGGACTATGTGGCGGGGCCCGACTTAAGTCCATGTTCAATTTTGGCGCAATATTGGCTCTGAGAGAGAGACGAGCGACGGGAGGAGCGTAGGTTGCCTCATGACCACTCGCCACGGCTGCCGTGGGCCTACTGACATCTACTCCACACACATCCACCCTCCCTCCCTCGCTACACACATAATTATGTAACGAAATGACCGTATTTTAGCAATTTTGCCCTTCGGTTGCACGATCGTTGCAAGACAACCAGTGATCGTAGAAGGATGGTTCAGGTGTCATTGGAAAGCTCAATGAACGCCCTTTCAGGGATACATAATTGTATTACGCTCTGGCTCTTGTTTATGCATGAAAAAGAGCACAGAAACAAGGCCATTTAGGGTAAAACCACCCGCTGGGCGGTACGTAGAAGTTACCGCCTAGGCCGCTCGTAAGGTGTTAAGCCCAGAGAGGGCAAAAAGTACATCCTTAGAAGAGATTATGAAATTAGGCATAAGTAAATGAGAGGGAAGGTGGAGAGGGAGGAATAGCATCGGATTCATCCAAGGCAGAGTTTTTAGCGATAGTTTGAGCGAAGAGTTCAGCTTTATCAGAGGAAGAAGTGACGGTAGTGTCGTCAGAGTAGAAAATAAAAAGGAGGAAGAGGAAAGGAAGTAAAATTCTCCCTACCAATAAATGCCTACAGTGGCTGATAGAGGCGCTGAACGCAAGGTTTACCGCGGTGCATTGTGGGAAATGGGCGACATCGCGGAGCTATCCACCCTCCCTCTCTTTCAACAATTCTATTATATATGCAGTTAGTAGATATTTCTGTAGGTGACACATACTTTGGTCTATGCATACTGTTGTTTTATATATTTTAAAATCACCCATAGTCATAGTGACAGGGATCTGCCTTGCTTAGGCCAATCGGCTTTCTGCAGACTCCCATTTTCTTATGTTCTTATGTTAAATAACGTATATTTACAATACAAAGTCAGCAGGTATTTTTGCGCCAATTTTGTTATGATGTTTAATCAGCTTATAATTATGTTTGTAGTCATTATCAGCTGGACTTTCCCTTTATTACTATGCTATATGAGCACTTAGTGTAGTCGTATACTGTATAATAAAAATGTGTAGAATCACACACAAATTGAGATAAACTGTGCATATCCTAGGTGTTGGGTATAGTGATATCTACAGTCGTAGCTCTGGCGCTAGTTCAGAAGCGTCCACCAGAGGTCTCAAGAGAATTGTTGGTAGGGAGAATTGTTGGAGAGGTTCTTGACTAGATGCCAGAAACCTTGGGAAGAGCGAGAGTTGGAAAGCTCAGAACACATTTATTAATGAAAGAGTTTTTCGCTAGTCGAAGAACAGATTTGGCTTGATTCCGGGCAGAAACATATAAAGCATGATATTCTTGAGTTCGAAGGCGACGGTACCGTTTGAATACTTCCACCTTATTGTGGACAACAGTAGAACAAGCGTGTGTAAACCAAGATTTTTAGGCATTAGACTGAGAGAAACAAAATAGAATGTGTGCCCCCATGTCCAAGAGTATTACTTCGGTTATGCGCTTGGCACACTCCGAGGGCCCCCGGCCACGGAAGCTAAAATCATTCCAAGGGATATCAAAGAAGTACTGCCGTAGAGCCTCCCAGTCGGCAGCGCTAAAGTGCCACAAGCACCGCCGGCTAGGGTGGTCAGAAGGCCGTACTGGAGAGACAGGACAGGTGACAGAGATCAGGTTATGATCGGAGGAGCCCAAAGGAGAGAGAAGACTTGCATTATAAGCAGAAGGATTAGAGCTTAGAAATAAGTTAAGGCTGTTGGGCCGGTCTCCAGGGCAGTCCGGGATACTGGTGGGGTGTTGAACTAGCTGCTCTAGGTCAATTAGGATAGAATAAATGTAGGCTTGTTCACCAGGTTGGTCAGTGAAAAGAGAGGATGGCCATTGGAGGTGGTGAACATAGAAATATCTTAAGATGGATATTTCAGAGAAGGGAGAGATGGAAAGAATGTGTTCCACTTTAGAAGTAAGGTAGTCAAAGAATTTTGGATAGCCAATATAATAAGGGGAGAAATAAACAGCACAGATATATTTAGTGAGAGAGTGATTAAGATAGCTTAAGCCAGATAGTTGAGAATTCAGACAAATCAAAGTAGGGAACACGAGAGAAAGTAAGATTGTTGTGTATGTACACGCAACATCCACCTTTGTCTTTGAATTGAGGATAGAGAAAGTAGGAGGATATAGAGAAGGGTTTGCTGTATGTTGCCTTGGACAACTGAGTTTCGGTGAGAAAGAGAAGATCAGGGTTGGCGGAGGAGAGGTGGTGTTAAACAGAATGGAAGTGAAAAGAGAGGCCACGAACGTTGCAGAAGTGTATAGTAAAAGTGGAAGGTAGTGGTCCAGAGCATATTGACATGTCGGTACCATGGGGTTGCCCTCAATAATTGCGAGGCAACTATATATATATATATATATATATATATATATATATATATATATATATATATATCAGATATATATATAAATATACAATATATATATATATAGATATATATATATATATATACATATATATATATTATATATATATATATATATATATATATATATATATTATATATAATTATATACATATAATGTATATACAGTATATGGTAGGAATATACACTCTCTCTCTCTCTCTCTAGTGTTTAGTTTACTGTAGTGTTAGTGTTCACAGAACATTATGATGTGATTGGCATAACAGAATCTTGGCTCAATACAGAAGATAGAGACTTTTTAGCAGAGTATTAACATCCCGGTTATGTAATGTTTGAGAAAAGCCGAATAAATAGAAATGGAGGTGGCGTTTTACTTTATATCAAAGAAAGCCTTAACCCGACCCTCATGTCAAAACCTCAAATTGTGAACATCAACAATTGTTTGTGCTAATAAAGAATAATAAAGGTACAAAAATAATCTATCTATCTATCTATTGCCTGACGCCGTGATCCCCGAAGGGGTGGCCACGAACGAACTGCCCCCATGCACCTCTGTCCCAAGTCAGTCGACGCCCCTCCCCCCAACCAGCACCGCCTTCGTTCATGTACTTCCTCACTCCATCCTTCCACCTCTCATTCGGTCTACTCTCCCTCTCTGTCCCTCCACCTCGCTCTCATACACCCTCTTAGTCATTCTCTCGCTTTCCATACGTTCCATATGGCCGAACCATCTCAAGTTGTTCCTTTTCACACTTTCCAGCACATCTACCTCCACACCACACCTCCTTCTTACTTCCTCATTAGTCCGTCTATCCCTTCATGTAACTCCGCACGCACTCCTTAAGTAATTCATTTCCACTGCTCTCACTCTTGGTCTGAGTCTCTCAACCAACGTCCATGCTTCGCTTCCGTAAGTCAGTGTCGGGATTACCACACTGTCATGCAAGGACTTCTTCACTTCCATACTGACCACCCTATTTCTTGTTACTGCTTTTAGCGTTCCTACAACCCTCTTCCCCTGTTGTACCCTCTCCCGAACTTCTTCATCCATAGTCCCATCTTTACTCAACACACTGCCCAGATACCTAAAAGAGTTGACGATCTCCATAGCCTGACCGTTCAGCTTCACCTCACACTCTGTGACTTCACCCCTTTCGAAGACCATAACCTTGCTTTTCCCCGCATTTACCTTCAAATTCCGTTTTTCGCACACTGTTTCAAACTCATTTACCAGACCCTGCAAACTCCCATTCATTATCACTCATCAGAACTGTATCATCCGCAAACAGCAGTATAGGTAGCTTCCACTCAATTCCCTCCCTTTTCAGCGATACACCAACATCCACTGCTCTTGATAGTATTTTTTTCATGACTCCATCCATATATACAGTAAACAACCACGGGGACATCACACACCCCTGTTTCAAACCAACATTCAGGTCAAATAACTCGCTCTACTCACTCTCCACACGTACTGCCGCCTTTGCACCCTCATACATGCTCTTCACTGCTTTCAGCAACTTGCCCTATACTCCGTATATTCTAAGTACTTTCCACAAACCTTCTCTATCCACTCTGTCATAGGCCTTCTCCAAGTCCATAAAGGCAACATACACCTTTTGTTTTTTCTCCAGATATTTCTCCACAACACAATTCAGGGTAAAAATCTGATCTACACATCCTCTTCCCTTCCTAAAACCTCCCTGCTCGTCGCCTAAATAATACTTGCATTAATATACAGACCTCCAACTCAATCACAATTGACCGAGAAATTTACGAACAAATTGCTGATGTAAGTAACTCACAAGATACCGTAATTTTTGGCGACTTTAATTTACCTGTGACCAAGTGGGGCGATACTCTTTCTTCACACTCCGGATATGACTTGTATGCGAACTTGCAAGAGAGTTCACTCTATCAATTTGTTCGATCGCCAACCCGTGGTAATAACATTCTTGACCTTGTACTTGCAACAAAAGAAGAATTAATAGAGAATTTGAATGTTGGTGATGAATTCAGTAACAGTGACCATCGTACAATAACTTTCACTTTAAAGTTTATTAGTAACGAACCAAATAGCAGCAACGAAAAAGTCCCTAATTTCAAGAAAGCAAACTTTCATAAACTTAGAGCTATGTTTAATGAAACTGTCTGGAGCTTTTTAATTAACAATAACGACATAAATACATTTTGGGAATTATTCGAAACCACTTACCTAAAAGCAATGCAAGACTGCATACCATCGAAAATACGGCGTACAGGCCATAATAATAAGCTCAAATGGCGGAATAAAGATATTTCAAACTGTCTGCTTGCTAAAAAGTTTACTAATGATAGATTAAAATCCTCACAAAATGACGAAGAACGGGTGAAATTTGTAGAGCTACGACGCAAGGCCAAAAACTTAATTTAGCAAAGTAAAAAGACCCTGGAGTTACAGGTTGCAAATCAAATTAAAACAAACCCGAAAAAATTCTAAGTTATATAAAAAAGAAAAGGGTAGTTACTTCAACTGTTGGACCTTTTGTCGATGAAAATGAAGAATACACCAAGGACGAAGTACAAATGAGTAATGCCCTCAATACCTTCTTTGCATCAGTTTTTACAACAGAAGACCTCAGTGATATCCCTACACCATCGCCGACTCAGATTGATAATTCAGATGTTCTAAGCAATATCACCGTTACAGAGAGAGAAGTATTGAATTGTTTAGATAAACTCAAGGTAAATAAAATGCCTGGACCTGATATAATCTCACCTAGAGTTCTAAAGGAAGCTAAGGATGAGCTCTCCAAACCACTGACAGTGCTATTCAATAAATCCTTGCAGTCTGGAACTATGCCTGATCAGTGGAAGCTAGCTAGCGTAACACCGATATTAAAAAAAGGCAGCAAATCCCTACCAAGTAACGATCGTCCAATTAGCTTAACCACAGGTGTATGTAAAATGCTAGAAACACTCGTAAGAGACAGACTCGTAAATCACTTAGAGGAAAATAACATACTTAAAGATACTCAACACGGCTATCGTAAAAAACGTTCCTGTTTAACAAACCTCTTAGACTTCTTCCACGATATCCTCAACCTCTACGATGAGAGTAAAGCTATAGATATTAAATACCTTGATTTTCAAAAGGCCTTTGACAAAGTTCCCCACAAATGTTTACTGCTAAAACTGAAAGCACATGGAATACAAGACGGTGTGTTGAAATGGATAGAAAATTGGCTCAGCGACAGAAATCAAAGAGTAGCCATAAACGGTAAGGCATCTAAATGGACCAATGTAAGTAGCGGGGTACCCCAGGGATCGGTACTAGGACCAATTGTCTTTCTAATTTACATCAACGACATAGATGAGGGTCTCACCTGTACAATCTCTAAATTTGCTGACGATACAAAAATTGCAAATAGCATACTCTCAAAAGAACAAGTTGACGATATGCAACACAATCTAGATAAGGTGTCATGTTGGGCCCAAATTTGGCAAATGAGTTTCAATGCGGATAAATGTAAAGTACTACATATCGGATACCAAAATGAGAAAGCAAACTATTCGATGAATGGCACTCAGCTTAAGAATGTAAACAGAGAAACCGATCTGGGAGTAACAATATCGAGTAACCTAAAACCGAGTCAACAATGTTCAGAAGTTGTTAAGAAGGCAAACAAAATACTTGGCTTTATAGGCAGGTCATTTGAGCATAAATCCAAAGACGTTATCCAAATCCTTTACAATTCCTTAGTCCACCCTCTTCTGGAATACTGCGTTCATCAATCCTGGTGCCCTTATTACCAAAAAGATATAGACACGCTAGAACGAGTTCAAAATAGAGTTACCAAAATTATACCTAGCCTAAAGAACAAACCATATGAGGAGCGTCTTAGAGAATTAAATCTATTTCCTTTAACCCAGCGCAGATTAAGAGGCAACTTAATTCATGTGTTCAAAATCATCAAAGGCATCGACAATATGAACTGTATTAAGTACTTCACTATCGACCAATCTAATTACACGCGGGGAAACAGTTGCAAAATTATTGGTAAATCTTTTACATCACATGAATCTAAGAATTTCTTCTTCAATCGAGTTGTTAACTTGTGGAATGGGCTTCCCCGAGACGTTATAGACTGCAGCACCGTTGATTCATTTAAACTTCGCCTAGACAAATATCTCGCATCAAACCCGCGACTGACTGCGTTTGTAAATAATAACTTTATTTTATCCCCCCCTCAGTTACTAACCCATCTGTCCCCTACTAACTTCCTAATCCTGCCACGGACATCAGATCCAGGGCAGTAGTTCCCTTTCCAATGTTCCCTTACCCACTCGAAACCACTGTTTGGACATTTGATTCTCAGTGTTTGGAGGACAAGCAGCATAGAAGGGTCACTAGACCTGTTATTGCTTGATTTCCTTAGTATTCTCTCTCTCTCTCTCTCTCTCTCTCTCTCTCTCTCTCTCTCTCTCTCTCTCTCTCTCTCGTATTCAGTTACACTCGCTCCCCTACCAACCTTTTACTTCTTCCCTCCTCCGAGACCGGATTGTACATGAGTTACTCTTGCAATCTCCCTGCCTACAGTTTTCAGGGCTCTCTATTTCTTTTTGTGATCACACTTTTCAAAGGTGTAAGCGAATGTGTTGGTGATGGTGAATGTATGGTGATGGTGAATGTGTTGGTGATGGTGAATGTTTTGGTGATGGTGATTGTGTTGGTGATGGTGATGGTGAATGCGCTGGTGATGGTTATTGTGTTGGTGATGGTGATTGTGTTGGTAATGGTGAATGTGTTGGTGATGGTGAATGTGTTGGTGATGTTGATGGTGCATGTGTTGGTGATGGTGAATGTGTTGGTGATGGTGAATGTGTTGGTGATGGTGAATGTGTTGGTGCATGTGTTGGTGATGGTGAATGTGTTGGTGATGGTGATGGTGAATGTGTTGATGATGGTGAATGTGTTGGTGATGGTGATGGTGAATGTGTTGGTGATGGTGAATGAGTTGATGATGGTGAATGTGTTGGTGATGGTGAATGTGTTGGTGATGGTGATAGTGAATGTGTTGGTGATGGTGAATGTGTTGGTGATGGTGAATGTGTTGGTGATGGTGAATGTGTTGGTGATGGTGATTGTGTTGGTGATGGTGATGGTAATTGTGTTGGTGATGGTGATTGTGTTGCTGGTGGTGATTTTGGTGATGGTGATTTTGGTGATGGTGATTGTGTTGGTGAAGGTGAATGTGTTGGTGATGGTGAATGTGTTGGTGATGGTGAATATCTTGGTGATGGTGTATTAGTGATGGTGATTGTGGTGGTGATTTGGTGATAGTGAATGTGTTGGTGATTGTGTGGTGATGTGATGGTGAATGTGTGTGGGGTGATGTGTGGTGATGGTGATTGTGTTGGTGATGGTGAATGTGTTGGTGATGGTGATTGCGTTGGTGATGGTGATTGTGTTGGTGATGGTGATGGTGATGGTGAATGTGTTGGTAATGGTGATTGTGTTGGTGATGGTGATTGTGTTATTGATGGTGATGGTGAATGTGTTGGTGATGGTGATTGTGTTGGTGATAGTGATGGTGGTGGTGATTGTGTTGGTGATGGTGATGGTGAATGTGTTGGTGATGGTGAATGTGTTGGTGATGGTCAATGTGTTGGTAATGGTGAATGTGTTGGTGATGGTGATTGTGTTGGTGATGGTGATTGTGTTGCTGATGGTGAATGTGTTAGTGATGGTGATTGTGTTGGTGATGGTGAATGTGTTGGTGATGGTGATTGTCTTGGTGATGGTGATTGTGTGGGTGATGGTGATGTAGAGTGTGTTGGTGATCGTGATTGTGTTGGTGATGGTGAATGTGTTGGTGATGGTGATGGTGATTGTGTTGGTGATGGTGATTGTGTTGGTGATGGTGATTGTGTTGGTGATGGTGAATGTGTTGGTGATGGTGAATGTGTTGGTGAATGTGATGGTGATGGTGATGGTGAATGTGTTGGTGATGGTGAATGTGTTGGTGATGGTGAATATGTTGGTGATGGTGAATGTGTTAGTGATGCTGATTGTGTTGGTGATGGTGAATGTGTTGGTGATGGTGAATGTGTTGGTGATGGTGATTATGTTGGTGATGGTGAATGTGTTGGTGATGGTGAATGTGTTGGTGATGGTGAATATGTTGGTGATGGTGAATGTGTTAGTGATGGTGATTGTGTTGGTGATGGTGAATGTGTTGGTGATGGTGAATGTGATGGTGATTGTGTTGGTGATGGTGATGGTGAATGTGTTGGTGATGGTGAATTGGTCGGTGATGGTGATGTTGAATGTGTTGGTGATGGTGATTGTGTTGATGATGGTGAATGTGTTGGTGATGGTGAATGTGTTGGTGACGGTGAATGTGTTGGTGATGGCGAATGTGTTGGTGATGGTGATTGTGTTGGTCATGGTGAATGTGTTGGTGATGGTGAATGTGTTGGTGATGGTGGGGTGGTGGTGATGGTGAATGTGTTGGTGATGGTGAATGTGTTGGTGATGGTGAATGTGTTGGTGATGGTGAATGTGTTGGTGATGGTGATTGCATTGGTGATGGTGATAGTGAATGTGTTGGTGATGGTGAATGTGTTGATGGTGAATGTGTTGATGATAGTGATGTGTTGGTGATGGTGGTGTGGTGATGGTGATGTTGGTGATGGCGATATGTGATGGTGAATGTGTTGGTGATGGTGAATGTGTTGGTGATGGTGATTGTGAATGTGTTGGTGATGGTGAATGTGTTGGTGATGGTGAATGTGTTGGTGATGGTGAATGTGTTGGTGATGGTGATTGTGTTGGTGATGGTGATGGTAATTGTGTTGGTGATGGTGATTGTGTCAGTGATGGTGAATGTGTTGGTGATGGATGTGTGTGATGTGAATGGTGTTGTGTGGTGATTTAGTGTTGGTGGTGGTGAATGTGTTGGTGATGGTGATTGCGTTGGTAATGGTGATTATGTTGGTGATGGTGATGGTGATGGTGAATGTGTTGGTAATGGTGATTGTGTTGGTGATGGTGATTGTGTTAGTAATGGTGATGGTGAATGTGTTGGTGATGGCAATTGTGTTGGTGATAGTGATGGTGATTGTGTTGGTGATGGTGATGGTGAATGTGTTGGTGATGGTGAATGTGTTGGTGATGGTGAATGTGTTGGTGATGGTGAATGTGATGGTGATGGTGAATGTGTTAGTGATGGTGATATTGTTGGTGATGGTGAATGTGTTGGTGATGGTGATTGTGTTGGTGATGGTGATGGTGGGGGTGGTGGTGTTTGTGATGTGATTGTGTTGGTGATGGTGAATGTGTTGGTGATGGTGATGGTGATTGTGTTGCTGATGGTGATTGTGTTGGTGATGGTGATGGTGAATGTGTTGGTGATGGTGATTGTGTTGGTGATGGTGATTGTGTGATTGTGATGGTGATTGTGAATGTGTTGGTGATGGTGATTGTGTTGGTGATGGTGATTGTGTTGGTGATGGTGATTGTGTTGGTGATGGTGAATGTGTTGGTGATGGTGAATGTGTTGGTGTTGGTGAATGTGTTGGTGATGGTGATGGTGTTGGTTATGGTGTTTGTGGTGATGGTGATTGTGTTGGTGTTGGTGAATGTGTTGGTGATGGTGAATGTGTTGGTGATGGTGAATTTGTTGGTGATGGTGAATTTGTTGGTAATGGTGATTGTGTTTGTGATGGATGGTGGTGATGGTGATTGTGTTGGTGTGATGGGGTGGTGATGGTGATTGTGGTGTGTGATGGTGATGTGTTGGTGATGGTGAATGTTGGTGATGGTGATTGTGTGGTGATGTGATTGTGTTGGTGATGGTGTTGTTGGTGTGGGTGATGGTGTTGTGTTGTGATGGTGATTGTGAATGGTTGGTGATGGTGAATGTGTGGTGATGGTGATTGTTTGGTGATGTGTGATTGTGTTGGTGATGGTTGTGTGTTGTTGGTGTTGGTGATGGTGATGGTGTTGTGGTGGTGATGGTGATGGTGATGTGATGTGTGTTTGGTGATGTGTGTGGTGATGGTGATTGTGTGGTGATGGTGTGTGGTGATGTGTGGTGATGGTGATGTGTTGGTGTGTGATGGTGAATGTGATGGTGATGGTGATTGTGTTGGTGATGGTGATGGTGAATGTGTTGGTGATGGTGATTGTGTTGGTGATGGTGATTGTGAATGTGATAATGAATGTGATGGTGATTGTGAATGTGTTGGTGATGGTGATTGTGTTGGTGATGGTGATTGTGTTGGTGATGGTGATTGTGTTGGTGATGGTGAATGTGTTAGTGATGGTGATATTGTTGGTGATGGTGATGTGGTGTTGGTGGTGATTGGTGGTGGTGGTGAACGATGGTGATGGTGATGGTGATTGTGTTGCTGATGGTGATTGTGTTGGTGATGGTGATGGTGAATGTGTTGGTGATGGTGATCGTGTTGGTGATGGTGATTGTGGTGTTGTGTGATGGTGATGTGAATGTGTTGGTGATGGTGATGTGTGTGATGGTGATTGTGTGGTGATGTGATGTGTTGGTGATGGTGAATGTGTTGGTGATGGTGATTGTTGGTGTTGGGTGTGGTGGTGATGGTGATGTGGTGATGGTGATGTGTTCGTGATGGTGAATGTGTTGGTGATGGTGATTGTGGTGTGGTGAATGTGATGGTGTGGTGATGGTGGTGATGGTGAATTTGTTGGTGATGGTGAATTTGTTGGTAATGGTGATTGTGTTTGTGATAGTGAATGGGGTGGTGATGGTGATTGTGTTTGTGATAGTGAATGGGGTGGTGATGGTGATTGTGGTGGTGATGGTGATTGTGTTGGTGATGGTGATTATGTTAGTGATGGTGATTGTGGTGGTGATGGTGATTGTGTTGGTGATGGTGATTGTATTGGTGGTGGTGATGGTGATTGTGTTAGTGATGGTGATTGTGAATGTGTTGGTGATGGTGAATGTGCTGGTGATGGTGATTGTGTTGGTGATGGTGATTGTGTTGGTGATGGTGCTGTGTTGGTGTTGGTGATTGCGTTGGTAATGGTGATTGTGTTGGTGATGGTGATGGTGATGGTGAATGTGTTGGTAATGGTGATTGTGTTGGTGATGATGTGTTGTGTTGGTGATGGTGTGTGGTGATGTGTGTGGTGATGTGATGGTGATGTGTGGTGGTGGTGATTGTGTTGGTGATAGTGATGGTGATTGTGGTGTTGGTGAGTGTTGGTGTGTGATTGTGTGTGATGTGTTGGTGATGGTGATTGGTGGTGATGGTGATGTGTGGTATGGTGTGGTGATGGTGGTGTTGATTGTGTTGTTCGTGATTGTGATTGTGTTGTTCGTGATTGTGATTGTGTTCGTGATTGTGATTGTGTTGGTGGTGATGGTGGTGGTGATTGTGTTGGTGATGGTGATGGTGAATGTGTTGGTGATGGTGATGTGGGTGAATGTGTTGTAGTGGTGATTGTGTTGGTGATAGTGATGTGTTGGTGTGTGTGTGGATGGTGATGTGTTATGATGTGATTGTGTTGGTGATGGTGAATGTGTTGTGATGGTGATTGTGTGGTGATGGTGATTGTGTGGGTGATGGTGATGGTGAGTGTGTGGTGATCGTGATTGTGTTGGTGATGGTGAATTGTGTTGGTGATGGTGTGATGGTGATGTGTTGGTGATGGTGATTGTGTTGTGATGGTGATTGTGTTTGGTGATGGTGGTGTTGGTGATGGATGTGTTGGTGATGGTGAATTGTTGGTGGGTGATGTGTTGGTGATGGAATGTGTTGGTGATGGTGATTGTGTGATGGTGAATGTGTGTGATGTGTGTTGGTGATGGTGGGGTTGGTGATGGTGATGGGTTGGTGTGTGATTGTTGGTGATGCTGAATGTGTTCGTGATGGTGAATGTGTTCGTGATGGTGATATTGTTGGTGATGGTGAATGTGTTGATGATGGTGATTGTGTTGTGTGATGGTGATGTGTTGGTGATGGTGGTGATGGTTGATGTGTGGTGATGGTGATTGTGTGTGGTGATGGTGTTGGTGGTGATGGTGATGTTGTGTGTGTGATGGTGTTGTGTGATTGATGGTGTTGTGTTGGTGATAGTGAATGTGTTGGTGATGGTGATGTGTTGGTGTGGAATGTGTGGTGATGGTGTTGTGTTGGTGATGTGATGTGTTGGTGATGGTGATGTGTTGGTGATGGTGTGGTGATGTGTTGTGATGGTGATGGTGTTGGTGATGGAATGTGTTGGTGATGGTGAATGTGTTGGTGATGGTGCGTGTGGTGGTGGTGATGGTTGGTGATGGTGATGGGATGTGTTGGTGATGGGGTGTTGTTGTGATGTGTGAATGTGTTGGTGTTGTGATGTGTGGTTGGTGATGGTGATTGTTGGTGATGGTGTGTGTTGGTGATGGTGAATTGTGTTGGTGATGGTGAATGTGGTGGTGATGGTGATTGTGATGGTGATGGTGAGTGTGTTGGTGATGGTGAATGTGTTGGTGATGGTGAATGTGTTAGTGATGTGATGTGTTGGTGATGGTGATTGTGTTGGTGATGGTGAATTGTGTTGGTGATGGTGATGTGTTGGGGTGTGTGTGATGTGATGTGTTGATGTGGTGTGTGTGTGATGGTGATTGTGTGGTGTGGTGTGGTGTGTGGTGATGGTGATTTGTTGGTGGTGATGTTTGGTGATGGTGATGGTATGTGAATGTGTTGATGGTGATTGTGTGGTGATGGTGATTGTGTTGTTGGTGTGTGTTTGAATGTGTTGGTGATGTTGTTGTGATGTGTGAATGTGGGTGATGGTGATGTGTTGTGATGGTGATGGTGTGTTGGTGATGGTGTTGTGTTGGTGATGGTGAATGTGTTGGTGATGGTGAATTGTTGGTGATGGTGATGTGTGGTGAGTTGTGATGGTGATAATGAATGTTGTGATGGTGATGTGTTGGTGATGGTGATTGTGTGGGATGGTGATGTAGGTGTTGGTGAATGTTGTTGGTGATGGTGAATGGTGTGGTGATGGTGATGGTGATTGTGTTGCGGATGGTGATTGTGTTGGTGATGGTGATGGTGAATGTGTTGGTGATGGTGATTGTGTTGGTGATGGTTGTGAATGTGTGTTGGTGATGGTGAATGTGTTGGTGATGGTGATGTGTGTTGGTGATGGTGATGGTTGGTGTGGTGTTGTGTTGGTGATGGTGATTGTGTTGGTGATGGTGCTGTGTTGGTATTGGTGAATGTGTTGGTGATGGTGAATGTGTTGGTGATGGTGAATGCGTTGGTGATGGTGATGGGTTGTGATGTGGTGATGGTGATGGTGTGTGTGAATGTGTTGGTGGTGGTTGATGTGTTGGTGATGGTGATTTGTTGGTGATGGTGAATTGTGTTGGTGATGGTGTGTGGTGGTGGTTGATGGTGATTGGTTTGTGTGATGGGGTGGTGATGTGGTGGTGGTGATGGTGATGTGTTGGTGATGGTGATTGTGTTGGTGATTGTGATTGTGTTGGTGATTGTGATTGTGTTGGTGATTGTGTGGATGGTGGTGATGGTGATTGTGTTAGTAATGGAGATTGTGAATGTGTTGGTGATGGTGAATGTGCTGGTGATGGTGATTGTGTTGGTGATGGTGTGATGTTGGTGATGGTGTGTGTGTTGGTGATGGTGAATGGTGATTGTGTTGGTGATGGTGATTGTGTTGGTGATCTTGATGTGTTGGTGGTGATTGTGTTGGTGATGGTGATGGTGAATGTGTTGGTGATGGTGAATGTGTTGGTGATGGTGAATGTGATGGTGATGGTGATTGTGTTGGTGATGGTGATGGTGAATGTGTTGGTGATGGTGAATGTGTTGGTGATGGTGAATGTGTTGGTGATGGTGATTGTGTTAGTGATGGTGATTGTGTTGGTGATGGTGAATGTGTTGGTGATGGTGATTGTGTTGGTGATGGTGAATGTGTTGGTGATGGTGATTGCGTTGGTGATGGTGATTGTGTTGGTGATGGTGATGGTGAGTGTGTTGGTGATGTGATTGTGTTGGTGATGGTGATGTTGGTGTGTGATGGTGATTGTGTTGTGATGGTGCTGTTGGTGATGGTGATGGTGAATGTGTTGGTGATGGTGATTGTGTTGGTGATGGTGATTGTGATGTGTGTGTGTGGTGATTGATGTGTGGTGTGTGATGTGATGTGTTGGTGATGGTGATTGTGTTGGTGAGGTGATGGTTGGTGATGGTGATGTGTTGGTGATGGGTGATGTGTTGGTGTGGTGAATTGTGGTGATGGTGATGTGGTGGTGATGGTGATGTGGTGGTGATGGTGATGTGGTGGTGATGGTGATGTGGTGGTGGTGTGGTGGTGATGGTGAATGTGTTGGTGATGGTGAATTTGTTGGTGATGGTGAATTTGTTGGTAATGGTGATTGTGTTTGTGATAGTGAATGGGGTGGTGATGGTGATTGTGTTTGTGATAGTGAATGGGGTGGTGATGGTGATTGTGGTGGTGATGGTGATTGTGTTGGTGATGGTGATTATGTTAGTGATGGTGATTGTGGTGGTGATGGTGATTGTGGGTGTTGGTGTTGTATTGGTGGTGGTGATGGTGTTGTGGTGATGGTGTGGTGTGTTGTGGTGATGGTGATTGTGATGGTGATGGTGGTGTTGGTGTTGGTGTTGTGTGGTGATGGTGGTGTTGGTTGGTGATTGCGTTGGTAATGGTGATTGTGTTGGTGATGGTGATGGTGATGGTGAATGTGTTGGTAATGGTGATTGTGTTGGTGATGGTGATTGTGTTAGTGATGGTGATGGTGAATGTGTTGGTGATGGCGATTGTGTTGGTGATAGTGATGGTGAATGTGATGGTGATGGTGATTGTGTTGGTGATGGTGATGGTGAATGTGTTGGTGATGGTGAATGTGTTGGTGATGGTGAATGTGTTGGTGATGGTGAATGTGATGGTGATGGTGAATGTGTTGGTGATGGTGATTGTGTTGGTGATGGTGATTGTGTTGGTGATGGTGAATGTGTTAGTGATGGTGATATTGTTGGTGATGGTGAATGTGTTGGTGATGGTGATTGTGTTGGTGATGGTGATTGTGTGGGTGATGGTGATGTAGAGTGTGTTGGTGATCGTGATTGTGTTGGTGATGGTGATGGTGATTGTGTTGCTGATGGTGATTGTGTTGGTGATGGTGATGGTGAATGTGTTGGTGATGGTGATTGTGTTGGTGATGGTGATTGTGAATGTGATAGTGAATGTGATGGTGATGAGGTGTGGTGATGGTGATTGGTTGTGATGGTGATTGTGTTGGTGATGGTGATTGTGTTGGTGATGGTGAATGTGTTGGTGATGGTGAATGTGTTGGTGTTGGTGAATGTGTTGGTGTTGGTGAATGTGTTGGTGATGGTGAATGTGTTGGTGATGGTGAATGTGTTGGTGATGGTGATGGTGTGGTGATGTGTTGGTGTTGGTGGTGAATGTGTTGTGATGGTGAATGTGTTGGTGATGGTGAATTTGTTGGTGATGGTGAATGTGTTGGTAATGGTGATTGTGTTGGTGATGGTGAATGTGTTGGTGATGGTGAATGTGTTGGTGTTGGTGAATGTGTTGGTGATGGTGAATGTGTTGGTGATGGTGAATGTGTTGGTGATGGTGAATGTGTTGGTGATGGTGATTGTGTTGGTGTTGGTGAATGTGTTGGTGATGGTGAATGTGTTGGTGATGGTGAATTTGTTGGTGATGGTGATGGAGAATGTGTTGGTGATGTGATGGGTGGTGATGGTGATTGTGTTGGTGATGTGAATGTGTTGTTGGTGATTGTGTTGGTGATGGTGAATGTGTTGGTGCTCGATTGGTTGGTGATGGTGAATTTGTTGGTGATGGTGATTGTGTTGGTGTTGGTGATGGTGAATTTGTTGGTAATGGTGATTGTGTTTGTGATAGTGAATGGGGTGGTGATGGTGATTGTGGTGGTGATGGTGATTGTGTTGGTGATGGTGATTGTGGTGGTGATGGTGATTGTGGTGGTGATGGTGATTGTGTTGGTGATGGTGATTGTATTGGTGGTGGTGATGGTGATTGTGTTAGTGATGGTGATTGTGAATGTGTTGGTGATGGTGAATGTGCTGGTGATGGTGATTGTGTTGGTGATGGTGATTGTGTTGGTGATGGTGCTGTGTTGGTGTTGGTGGTGATGGTGATGTGTTGGTGATGGTGATGGTGGTGATGGTGAATGTGTGGTGTGGTCAATGTGTGATGGTGATGGGTTGGTGATGGTGATTGTGTTGGTGATGGTGATTGTGTTGCTGATGGTGAATGTGTTGGTGATGGTGAATGTGTTGGTGATGGTGAATGTGATGGTGATTGTGTTGGTGATGGTGATGGTGAATGTGTTGGTGATGGTGATTGTGTTGGTGATGGTGAATGTGTTGGTGATGGTGATTGCGTTGGTGATGGTGATTGTGTTGGTGATGTGATGGTGGGTGGTGTTGGTAATGGTGATTGTGTTGGTGATGGTGATTGTGTTATTGATGGTGATGGTGAATGTGTTGGTGATGGTGATTGTGTTGGTGATAGTGATGGTGGTGGTGATTGTGTTGGTGATGGTGATTGTGTTGGTGATGGTGAATGTGATGGTGATGGTGAATGTGTTAGTGATGGTGATATTGTTGGTGATGGTGAATGTGTTGGTGATGGTGATTGTGTTGGTGATGGTGATTGTGTGGGTGATGGTGATGTAGAGTGTGTTGGTGATCGTGATTGTGTTGGTGATGGTGAATGTGTTGGTGATGGTGATGGTGATTGTGTTGCTGATGGTGATTGTGTTGGTGATGGTGATGGTGTGTGGTTGGTGAATGGTGGTGATGGTGAATGTGTGTTGGTGGGGTGAATATGTTGGTGATGGTGATGTGTTGGTAATGGTGAATGTTGTGGTGATGGTGATAGTTGGTGATGGTGAATGTGTTAGTGATGATGATTGTGGGAAATGGTGATGGTGATGGTGCTTGTCTTG
>CM064529.1:24042033-24159582 GCA_032716605.1 Paralithodes platypus | reverse complement strand
GCATTTCGGTGTGTTGTGGTAATGTACTGAAACTATGTACAGCACAAATATCATCCCAATAATATCTCCCATTGACATATTGGGATTCGAACCCGGGTCCATTGGATTACCAGTCCAGTGGCAAGACCACTCTGCCACACCTCCCCTATATATATATATATATATATACCAGTATATATATATTCTGTATAATATATATATATATATATATATATATATATATATATATATTATTCTATGTGTATGAATGAGACAAAAGGCACTGCCTGTAACGAGTGTCACCCCCAAAGCCAAAAGAGTGCCTGGACACACAACATTTAAAGCAGTTTAAATCATAGGATGAAGGAAAGATTGATTGAGGGAGAGAGTTCCAGAGTTCACTTGTATCGTGACTTATGAGTATCCACGATAGACCTTTCTATTTCCAGTTGGGATTGGTTAAAAATGGGATCTATAATTCTGTATATACACAAAGTATCGTGTAAAGTTAATTGGGTTTGTATATCAGATGAATAATATATAAGGGGTAATTAAGGTATAGGCTATGGTGTACATTATTCTATAAAGAGTTAATTTGAGAATATAGTATTCCATAAGTACTAAGTACTATTTAATATAGTAATTAAAGTAATATGAGGAACGTTAGCAGCATCGAGAATGATTGCGCATGTCTAGCTTCACTTGTTACCAAGCTGACGTTCTAAGATATCTCCCTATAAAGGGTGCCACTCAATAACAACAACGCTTACCACCAACACCGGCGATCGGCCACATCTATCGTCCCATATATTAAACATCCCAGCACCTACTATCCATCAACATGCTCCACTAACCAGCTAAGTCTATATATATTCACTGGTGGCCATTATAATAGATGTAGACAATATACAGCATGTGAATTAACAACAAAGGTGAGACGATCTCAATGCTTCCCCCTTAGGCTGATAATCCAATCCCTTTACTTGTCTTGAAACTAATTCCTAAATCCACTATACGATCCTAAGTCTTGACAGTAAAAGTATGGTGCCGTGACCAGGATTTACGTATAGCCTATATGCCTTATTAATTATACTGTACCCCATTTTTGTGTTTAACCTAGGCCTAATTGTGGCTGGGCGTCTTCTTGGGCCTGATTTTACCATCCCTGCTTTCTACTTTCTAGTGCTAGGCTATAGTTTACACACTAGCCAATGATTCGAGGGTTGGGGCGGCAGCGGGGGGTTGGGGCGGTATTGGGAGAATTTTGAGCCGTCACCATCGCACAATAAACACCCGTTACCTAAAGTTGCGGTGATTGGACACTCGTATATCAATAGATTTGAACCGCCACCATCTCCTATACTCCGTGAAGGCTTCCAGCTGAACTTTCTGGCACAAAGTGGGGCCACAGTTGATTTAATCCGTAATTTGCCAGCCTTCGATATTCTTGTAAAGTTTCGTCCGGATCTCACATTCTTGATAGTCGGAGGTAACGATATTTTTGGCGATACGGTAGTTAATGAGTTAGCCAGTAAAATAAATG
Source organism: Paralithodes platypus (assembly GCA_032716605.1). Classification (NCBI taxonomy): domain Eukaryota; kingdom Metazoa; phylum Arthropoda; class Malacostraca; order Decapoda; family Lithodidae; genus Paralithodes; species Paralithodes platypus. The sequence continues at coordinate 24,158,060 of CM064529.1, read as the reverse complement.
ATTTGGCTAAACATATTGAGGATAGAACAGCGGGGCATTGTAAAATCATGGGAATAGAGTCTCGTACCTCCCCCAGGGGCCTCAGTGCAGAGCAATATAACAGAATAAAAAATGCCGCCAACAGACATTTACGTCAGAAATTCCCATTCTCCAAGCCAAGGTTCAACCCTATGGAGATGGGTAAGGAGGACTTGGCATATGATGGCGTCCATTTAGGCCCTTGGGGGACGCACAAGCTCTATAACCTAATCGTCAGTAGGGCGGCGCGATATTTTGACCAGGAATAGGCTAGCCTATATTTATTTCAGTTTATTAGGCTAATAGTTTATTTTATCGTCGTTCATCATCCATCCTGATTCGCCTATCCCCTATAAATTTGTGAATTGAACTGGTAACAGGTTGGGTTCCCTTTAAACATGGACATCACCAAGCTGAAGAGGTTGAGGGCTGCGGCCAAAGGAGGCATTACTAAATTAACTAAGGATTTCACCTCTTTCCTCAACGAAGCCACAAACGATGAAATAGTTGTATAATAAGATTCCGTCTCCTTTGCGTGAGACTATTCGGCGAGAACTGAAGGATGACTGGTTAAAGGTTGGTGCGGTCACTCGGATCCTACACAAAGAGATTTGTAACATGGAGGGGGCTGGCCTGCCTACACAAGAAAAATATAAACCTACTGCTGCTTTTACTATTCAACAACACAAGGTAGCACATTACAAGGCGGGAAGCAATGGCTCTGATAAGGGCTGTAAGCTGTGTGGCAAGTCAGGGCACTGCTGGTTTAAATGTTTCAAATATCCTAATGCACAAACCAAAATAAAGAGGGCGACGGTATTAAAGGTATGTGTTGGCTGTTTGGATAGAGACCATGGTCGAAATGGTTGCACCAACCCAAAAGTGGAGCCGTGCAAACATTGTCAGGGCAAACATTACCATGGTCGTTGTCCGAATAGGGGCCAGGAGTCACCACAACCTCATTCGGAACACCTAGTTACTATGTCGGTTACTACTCAAAAAGAAATGGCATTACTCCCCACAATAAAGGTACCATTAAAAGGTAGGGAGACTTATGTTACACAACTTCGTGCTTTACTAGATCAGTGCTCACAAAAGTCCTTTATATTGAAGTCCTCATTGGAGTTAATACAACATACAGTAGTTGGTAAAGAGACTCTACAATTAAGGGGGTTCACAGGCTCGCTAGAGGATGCAACTTATGATGTTGTTGCACTAAACTATCGACACAGAGGGCGATGGTCCCAAATGAAAGCCATTGTTGTCGATCAGCTTCCTAGTTACTGTGCTCACAAGGGACTTACTTGTATCACTGACAAACTCACTGCGCACCCTCTAAAGACCCTCTAAAGACAAGCAAAGAGGCAGCAAAGTGTGGAACTGGTACAGGCCAAAACCCTCAGTCAACACAATGCTGCACTCGAAAAGGACGCAACCGAAAAGACAACACAGGCTACCACAGGACCGGTCGAAGTCGTGTAGGTATAAGCAAACTGTACACACATCGGAGACAACGACTACAGTTACCTTATCCCAGTCTAGCATTAAATAAAAGAGCAGAAACACTAAATCAATAATGGAGACACACAGAGTTCATAACCTGTACTAACTAAGAACCCTCAAACCTATTCTAAGTACATGTAAATATCTCAGAGGATGGCGCATGCAATACAATGGGCCGGCTATGGAAACCGTATGCAGAACCCAAGGGGATAAGTAATTGAATAAAGGTGAGAAGTAATGGAAAAGAAGAAGTTCAGAGAGAGAAACAGTTCTAAAGGTGGTGATCGGGGGAGAGTAAGCAAAGGGATGTTAGATGCACGCGCGCCTAGCCTGTCCTGACGAGGACAGCTCCTGTGGACCCTCGTGCAGGAGGTTAGTTACACAGGAGCCCGCAAAGGCGCGATGGTCGGCCAATCACGGGCCGAGACGTCACAAGACAGCAGGTGTCACGTGGGATGCTCCCGCACCTACAGACACTCACTACCATCTCGCTCTGAAAGTCTCTCTCATTCCCACGCTGGTACTATCATCACTACTATTGATATAAAATACAACCCGTTGTCACAGACAAAAACAAAGACCACCTTAGGACTGTCTGTGACAATACGATTACTAGGAAAGAAAGAACAACATTCTCTGATAACTGTAGCCCACTTCGATGTCCCTGGCGAGCGCTAGAGGCTAACGAGAGGCGATTCTGCCAACGCTGGTAGACGTCACACCCCGCCCAAGATATGGGACGCTCAACATTAGGCGAGCACCATATCTGACAAGGCAGAATGCCGACAAGACCCGCCACACCTAGCCACTCCACCAGAAATGAAATGCAAAGCTCAATCTTGAATAAAACAACATATTAGCATAAAGAAAATCTTATAACCCCTCCCAAACACAATAGTATAATATAGCCTGTTATGCTCCCTGAGCGAGCTTCACAGGGCCCAGCCTACTAAGTGAAAGACAGGTTCAACTTAGGACTTTAGCTATAACATTGGCAACTTACAATTAACTATAAAAAAGAAAGAGTTTTATGTGATTTTTTTTATTTAATTTTAATGTTGTTTTTTGACGGCTGCTCTACAGGGGCAAGCCTGTTTTGTTTTCTTTTTTCTCAACTCTCAAACACACACTGACTGAACGGCGAGGGTGCTCCTTGAAGCGTACCCTCCCGTGACAAACAATCAGCCACAACATTATCAGCGCCCTTAACATGCCACACATCCAACTTGTGTTCCGGCAGCAAAACAACACCTGGCACTGATAAACTGCCCAGTTCATCACAAGACTGGCACTTCTCTTCGCTCTTTCCGGCAATGGTACCTGCCAGAAACCTTTCACTAGTTCTACTTCGTGATATGCGATGCAGCCCCGATGCGGTCTATGGTGTCGTCAAATCTAGATAAGGTATAGGCGTCTGTCAGGGATAATGCACACACACTCTTGCAATCAACACACCCACGGATCTTGCCACTTAACACAGGTTGCAAAGTTACAGGCAACGACCACTCACGACATTCCTTATCCCTCAGACCCTTCGTCAACATGTAGTCCAGCTCTGCTTTCACCATAGGCTGTCGAGCAGGATTTATACGGTAGGGAGCCACTTTGAGCCTTGCACTGTCTCCAGCCTCCATGTCGGATTCTACCCCGTACATCAGACCTGGAGAATCAACAAACATGCGGATGGACTGCCACAGCCTAGCAAACAACTTCTCTTGACGCTTGGGAACAAGAGGTTGCAACTTATCTCGACGAACAACATGCTCATTGCCCTCCCACAACCCCGCCGAGACCGCAGCTTCTACACTATAGTCTTCCTCCTTCTCCACCTTTGTCCCTTGAACAGCCAGGTCATGAGAGTGACAATCTGTACCACCTGTGCAGTCACTCCCACAGTTCATAATTGCTAAGGCTTCCCCGCCGATACCGTACATGCGCACCCCCGCATTCCTTGCGACTACATCTGCCTGCGCAGCATCACCGCCTTCAGCGACATGGCCAGATACAGTCGGTCTATGGTAGGGCTGTTGCATAATACTAGAGCAGCATTGGGAGGCTATGCGATGACCGGGCACATCCACTCCACAGCCAACCTCACCAATCTGCTCAATGTCCTTATTCTGACCACTACCCTTAGCAGCCATGGGTCGACCCTGACCTGACAACCATGACAAAGCCTCGTCGCCCACCTTGAACCACTGAAACAACGAGGCCAACGGTCTACTCACACTCAAGTGACCTGTCAGCGGAACCTCGTGCACCGCAAGAGTTGTGAGGCCTGGGTGCTCTGCACAAACAGTGGGGTATGAACCGAGCGGGTGCTGGAGCGCTGCACACTGCTGCTCAGGCAGGTGCTCTAGCGCTTCCACAGCCACCTGGCTCGTGTCCCCCGCCCACTGCTCCACCGAGACATGACAATCCCAACTCTCCTCCACCTGTGCCCCACTGCCCCCCTCTCCTTCTCCACCTTGGCCGCTGCAGACCATCACAGGGACAGTAGGCTGCTCAGGTGGTTGCCTCACAAACTCTAACAGGTTCACATGACATGTTTCCCCGTCCTCATTGAGTTCAATAGCCCCGTTACTACACTTCTGAAGCTCAGGATCATCTAACTGCAGCCGACAGACATCCGAAGGAGCCAATCCATCCAAGCGCTCCCGGAGCAACTTATGGCCTCCCCCGATACTGGACTGCTCGATCCCATCCTGCTCAAGTGTGCAACTCTGCCGTCTCGGAGCTTTCTCACGCCATACCTCCTCACCAAGTGTGACAGGTTCTGGGGCCACTCCGGACCTAAACGTTGGTGCTAATACTGAGTCGCCAAGAAGAGCCGCTGGATCAAAACTCACAAAACTTCTCCCAACTTTAGCTTTCTCCTTCCGACCGTTCCTCCGCTGGTCTAGAGACTGAGGAATAGGCTGTGACACCTTAGATGCACGAGATCGGGTGACAACGCGTCTGCTGTAATTGACACCTCTCGACCAACTCCTGCCCCTCCCTACTCACGTCGGCCGCCCTCTCGGCAGCGAGTAAGGGTGGAACCTCAGAAGTAGGCACCGCAAAGTCATTGCCGAGAAGAAGGTCGACGCCCTCTACTGGCAGTTTCTCTACGATTCCAACATCTATCTCTCGTGTCACACCATCAACCTCCAGCTCCACTCGAACCAACATGTATGACTGTGTAGCATTAATACCCTGCACCACAACTACCCGTGCCGCGTTTATAGGTTGACCTGTAAAGTTTTTTATCAGAGTCTGGGATGCACCTGTATCACGCAACAACTCCAACCGATGCTTGCAACCAGCCCAACTCACGCAACCACGCCCTTTATGGTCGCGAAAAGCATCGCGGACAGGTTTCGAGCCTTCCGGACACTCCTTCACTGGCAGTGCCCCCGCATCTGACATATCACCCCGGGTAAATGCAGAAGACCTCAGAGACACCCCAATGTTGCTAGCCAAAGACACAACTGCAGTAGGTTGGTTACTAGGGCAGGAACGTGCAAAATGCCTCTTATTATGACACCTAAAACACTCTACTTCACCCTTGGACTTCCCCTGAGGTGGGGAAGGGCCCTGAACCTTTCTTAAACGGGACAGCTTTTGGTTTGTGATCAAAATTAGTATCATTGCTCTCACTTTTGTTATTAAATGTTGCATCACTGACTCGGGGGAGTGGAGTGTTGCGCCCCTTGTTAACTGCATCGGTCCGTTGTGCAGACCCGCACCCACGAATCAGCAATACTCTCAGGTCAGCCAACTCAGCTGCCTTTTGTAGAGTTTTAGGTTGTTTCTCTTTGAGGTTCAAAGTCAGGTCGCCGCCTGTGCATTTAAAAAATTGCTCTAGAAAGAATAACTGCTCAATCTCTTCGAACGTCGTCACCTTCTCTGACCTCAGCCAATTTCTCAAAGCATCAGGCAGTTCCCGGGCATGTTCTAGAAAAGTGCAATCACGACCCTTCGTAACACCCTGAAACTTCAACCTATATGTCTCTGGTTGTAACTCGTACGCCCGCAGAACAGCTTCCTTTAATACCTCATAATCGATGCAAGACTCCAAGGGCAATGCATCATATGCCTTGAGTCCTTTGACCACCAACCTAGAGGAAACAAGGGCTGCCCACTTAACCTCGGGCCATTGGTGCTCCCGGCACTTCTTCTCAAAACGCAGGAAAAACTCGGTACACCCGACTCGTCAAATGCAGGGACTAACTTAAGAAGGTGCGATAAAGACTGATCAAGACCTCGATTCCCAGAACCGAGACGCTGCCCTGTCGACTCCACCCGAGACTTCTCAAGCTCTATGTCTGCACAGTACTTCATAGCCTCAACCTGAAGCTCAGCCTCTCTCTGCTTGAGCTCATTCTCACACTTGTACTTGAGCTCAGCCTCTCGCTGCCGCTGCTCGAGCTCAGCCTCATGCTTTCGTTGCTTGAGCTCAGCCTCATGCTTACGTTGCTCGAGCTCAGCCTCATGCTTAGCCTGTCGCTCCTGCTGCTGAAGTTTGGCGAGTTCGAGCTGAAACAACATCTCGGCAGACAAACCTTGAGGAGGGGGTGCTACTATCGGGGACCCACCCCGTGAGCCACCTAGAGGCATACCCAATCGCCAGCGGGTATCGGCCTGCGGGAACGTACCCAGCTCCGGAGCCCGAGGGGGCGCCATGATAGGAGTTGAGTGGAATGGGGGCTGGGCAGAAGGTGCCCCAGTTCCCGCTCCACCCGAAGCCCCATGCACCCCACCGAGCACCCAGGTAACCAGCTCACCTCTCGACAAACCGCTAGTACCGGACAACCCTAAGACCGTGGCTACACACTGCAGTCCGTACCGGTCTAGCCCCGACACCCGATCCGCCGACACAGGCTCCTCCCAAAAAAATCCGAGCATCCTCCTCACTGTTCACCACCCAAGCACCCCTAGACAACTCCACCTTTTCCACCTCCTCGCCTGCTTCCCGTACTGTGTCCTCACTGTGCACTGATTCGTCGTTCGACATAGTGTCCACCGGAAATCCTTAACGTTTATATAAAAAAAAAGTACCTAAACTCTCATGTAGCACTATTCACTCAAAAAATGCTTGAAGACAACTCAAGTGCTATACCACGTTGCCAAAAAAAATTCCAACGTGTCCAAAATATTCCTCAAAAAACAAATGTCCAAAAATCCTGCAATTATTTCTTAGTTCACTAATTTCGCCATTTGGTATGACGACTAAGATAAGATACTAGGCAAGGTCGCCATTTGTTATGACCGGGACTGCGAATAAAACAAGGGCACTTAACCCCTAACTGTCGGCGCGCAACATAAGTCGAGTATAATAAATCTGGACTATCTGGCGGCGCGCGACATAGGTCGTGTGGCAATTTCAGCACGTAATGTTGCTGAGAGAGAGAGACAAGTGGTGGCAGGAGAGTAGCGAGCGTATGACTGCTCCAGACCACCGCGGCGAACCTACTGACACGAATCCCACCTCCTCCCTCCCTCTCTCACTCGCTACATACTGAATTGAATGGGGAAAGTACCGAATTACATGCTTTTTGCACTCGTGTTGCGCGGTTGTTGCAAGAAAACTAGCGGTCATAAAAGGATCGTTGTGGTGTCATTGGAAAGCTCTGTTTATGCCCTTTCAGGGATAGATACTTGTTTTACACTCTGGGTCTTATTTAGGCATGAAAATGATCACGTAAACAGCCCTATTTTGGGTAAAAACACACCGCTGGTGGCTACATATTTTATACCGCCTAGGCCGCTCTTTAGGTGTTAATGATTGGACTAGTAATAGGGCACTATGCAACAACGGTACGCTAGATCCAAACCCTCGAACTTATATGCCGGCGAACAAAACACCTATACCCTCCAGAGTTAATCTGCGATAACGGGGTTTCCTTAACTGGGCATAAATGTACTCTACTTCAGGCTAACACACACTGGTATAGCCTGATGACAAACAAGATGCAAGTTACGTTAAAATGCATAAAAAGGAATCTATGGAAAGATCAATTAAATCACTGCAAGATTTAATACAATAAAAAGATGCTTCAATACAGTTACTCTATACAACAATAAACTCTTCACTCCTATCTGAAAGAAAGTGAAGTATAGTCCTACAGCATAGACCTGGAAACTTCTGAAGAAAGTCTGATGCTCATAAGATGCTCGTATCTAATCTTGAACTATATAAAGGCAGGAGGCAGGACACCACACGTGTAAATGGAATACACCAAAAGATAGGACATATAATGTTAACTGACACGAGAATACTATAAACGCGCAACGGTAGCAATGCTCGACACTAAAAGAAGTACTTCCTCATCAACGAAACAGTCTACTATGGTTGTGCGGCTCAGCAACAACCTAGACTTATAAATGCCGTGAATAATAATGCATACATATCAAAGAGCTTATATTAAATACTAACAAGTGTCTACTCAATTAATAATGTCTAGCTGGGATACTCTAGGTAAGGAACTGGGGTTGAGCATGACAGGCTCGTAGCCTAGCGATGTCCTTAAGACTGCATCCTTTAAGTTACGTTAATTACCGAGGGGGCTCTCTTGATAGATCCAGATCACAAGTATCTGGTTCTATCCTGGCGACCCTCTAAAGACAAGCAAAGAGGCAGCAAAGTGTGGAACTGGTACAGGCCAAAACCCTCAGTCAACACAATGCTGCACTCGCAAAAGACACAACCGAAAAGACAACACAGGCTACCACAGGACCGGTCGAAGTCATGTAGGTATAAGCAAACCGTACACAAAACGGAGACAACGACTACAGTTACCTTATCCCAGTCTAGCATTAAATAAAAGAACAGAAACACTAAATCAATAATGGAGACACACAGAGTTCATAACCTATACTAACTAAGAACCCTCAAACCTATTCTAAGTACATGTAAATATCTCAGAGGACAGCGCATGCAATACAATGGGCCGGCTATGGAAACCGTATACAGAACCCAAGGGGATAAGTAATTGAATAAAGGCGAGAAGTAATGGAAAAGAAGAAGTTCAGAGAGAGAAACAGTTCTAAATGTGGTGATCGGGGGAGAGTAAGCAAAGGGATGTTAGATGCACGCGCGTCTAGCCTGTCCTGACGAGGACAGCTCCTGTGGACCCTCGTGCAGGAGGTTAGTTACACAGGAGCCCGCAAAGGCGCGATGGTCGGCCAATCACGGGCCGAGATGTCACAAGACAGCAGGTGTCGCGTGGGATGCTCCCGCACCTACAGACACTCACTCCCATCTCGCTCTGAAAGTCTCTCATTCCCACGCTGGTACTATCATCACTACTATTGATATAAAATACAACCCGTTGTCACAGACGAAAACAAAGACCACCACTGGACTGTCTGTGACAATACGATTACTAGGAAAGAAAGAACAACATTCTCTGATAACTGTAGCCCACTTCGATGTCCCTGGCGAGCGCTAGCGGCTAACGAGAGGCGATTCTGCCAACGCTGGTAGACGTCACAATATATACTGTATATATATATAGGGCCTATATATAATATTTTTTTCATTTTTTCTCTATGTGGATGAGGGAAACAAAAGGTAAAACTGCCTGTGACGAATGCCTCACCCAGAGTTGAAAGAGTGACAGGGCCAAAATCAAATAATGTTCGAGCCAAAATGTCTGGACGCACAGAGTTTAAAGCAATTTAGGTCATAAGATGAGGGAAAGTTGGATTCAGAGAGAGAGTTCCAGAGCTCCGCTGTTGAATAGAACAAAAATTGAGTGTATCGTTTCGCTCTCATTTCTCCGGTACGGCCACCCGATACTCCCAGCCATCGGCGCTTGTGGCACTTTGGCGCTGCTGACTGGGAGGCTCTTCGGCAGTACTTCTTTGTTTACCCATGGAATTAATTCTGCTTCCATGGCCGGGGACCCACAGAGAGTGCTGAACGCATTACCGAGGTAATCCTCTCGGGCATGGAAGTATACACTCCATTTTCTTTCTCTCATTCTAATGCAAAAAAATCTTGATTTACTCACGCTTGTTCTACTGCTGTCCGCAATAAGGAGGACTCATTCAAACGGTACCGTCGCATTCAAACTCAAGAATCTCATACTTCTTATGTTTCTGACCGGAATCAAGCCAAATCTGTTCTTTGACTCGCCAAACATACTTTCATCAACAATAAATGCATTGAACTATCCAACTCTAGCTCTTCCCAAGCTTTCTGGCATCTAGCCAAAAACCTCTCCAACAATTTGTTGTCTTCGTCTTTCCTTACTCTTTTCCACTCTGATGGCACCACCATCACTTCTTCCTCTGACAAAGCTGAACTCTTCGCTAACACTTTCGCTAGAAACTCCAGTTTATATGATTCCAATGTTATTCCTCCCTCTCCACTCCCCTCTGTACTACTTATGCTTAGCATCATAATCTCCTCCAAGGATGTACTTTCCACCCTCTCTGGGCTTAATACTAAGAAGGCGTACAGTCCAAACGGTGTTCCTCCTGTTGTACTCAAAAACTGTGCTTCCGTGCTGACTCCTTGCCTAGTCAAACTCTTCCATCTCTGTCTCTTCTCTAACGACTTCCCTTCTTGCTGGAAGTTCGCTCTCATTCAACCTCTCCCAAAGAAGGGTGACCACTCACAGCCCTCCAACTATCGTACAATTGCTCTTATTTCTTGCATCTCTATAGTTTTTGAAACTATTTTTAACTAAAAATTTCTTAAGCATATTTATATCTTCCCATACCTTACTCTCGGACCGCCAGTAGGGCTTCCTTCGGTGAGACGTTTTCTGGTGCGCTAGACATATCGAAGGCCTTCGAAAGAGTCTGGCACAAATCCCTCGTTTCCAAACCACCCTCCTTCATTTTCAATTCCTCCATCTGTGCCCTTTGTCTCTATTTTCCTTTCTGGCAGTTCCATAGCTGCGGTTGTGGACGGCCACCATTCACTTCCTCAACCTATCAACTCCTTGTTACTCAGGGTTCTGTCCTCCAATTCTCTTCCTGTTATTCATTAACGACCTTCTCAACTTCACCTCCAGCCCCATTCACTTATATGCTGACGACTCTACATTACACTATTCAACTAGCCTTCTACAACATCACTCACAGCAGGAACTCCAAAACTCACGTACGGAGGCCATATAGCACTTATCTTCCCATCTCTCTACTATCTCTAATTTGGGGCAGAGAAAACCTTGTTAATTTCAATGCTTCCAAAACTCAATTTCTCCATCTGTCTACTTCCAGAAACTATGACTTACTCTGCAACAACGTACAAATTAACCCTTCATCTTCTCTAAATATTCTCGGTGTCTCTTTTTCGTCTGATTTCACATGGAAAGATCATATTACCACTCTTGCTAAAGCAGCTTCCCAGAAACTGGATGTGCTCAACCGACTCCAGGGGTTCTTTACCCCTGCGCAGAGCTTCTTACTCTGTACAGGGGCACAGTGCGTCCATGTATTAAGTATTGTTCACATGTGTGGGGAGGATCCTTTCACACATCACTTCTAGACAAAGTAGAAAGAAAGCCTTCCATCTCATGAACTCATGTCCACTCACCAGTTCCCTGCAGTCTCTTTCTCTTAGCCACAATGTTGCATCTCTCTCACTATTCTACCGCTATTACAATAATCAGTGTTCCTCAGAGCTCTCTCAGTGCATACCACCCCTTCTTCGTAGAGCACGTAGCACCCATCTTGCAACACAATCCCACCCCTACTCTGCAACTCTCCAATTCAAGAGTGAAACGGTATTCTCAATCTTTCTTCTCTTCAACAGAGAGCTCTGGAACTCTCTCCCAAAATCAGTCTTTCCCTCTTCTTATGACTTAAGTTGCTTCAAACTCCGCGTGTCCAAGCATTTTGGCTCGAACGTCCCTTGATTTTGGCCCTGTCACTCTTTCAACTCTGGGGGAGGCACTCGCTACAGGCAGTTCTGCCTATTGTATCCCTCACTCACATAAACAAAAATTTATATATATATATATATATATATATATATAACTGTCTTGATAGCGTAATGCATATTGCGTGGAATTTCGATGTGAGTATCCTAGGTTCGAGTCCTCGGAGTGCCACATGTATTTGTTGATTTCATTAATTGAGTTTTGATGTGAAGTTGGTTGGTGTAAATAACATAATCAAATACATATGCAGTATATCAATATATATATATATATATATATATATATATATATATATATATATATATTTTTTTTTTCCTATATTCCAATTACTCCCTCTCGGGCATAGGCTGAGAGCCTTTACACTACACCGCTGAACACAGTGAGGCCCGTGAGGTCTTGTTCCAGTCTAGGGAGTGAGACATGCGAAGCACCCCGGCTCGAAGCAACTCCATCTCTGAAGCCGCTTCGCCTCCGCGCTTCACCGTCTCATCCCCCACACTCAGACCCTCACTCACAGAACGCCACCTATTGAGCAATTAACTCACTAGGCATTGCCCCCCTGTAACTTATTTTGAATATGGGAATATTCATACAATGCTATTTAATCAGGGAACAATGAGGGTATTTTTTGGCATTTCGGTGTGTTGTGGTAATGTACTGAAACTATGTACAGCACAAATATCATCCCAATAATATCTTCCCATTGACATATTGGGATTCGAACCCGGGTCCATTGGATTACCAGTCCAGTGGCAAGACCACTCTGCCACACCTCCCCTATATATATATATATATATACAGTATATATATATTATATATAATATATATATATATATATATATATATATATATATATATATATATTATTCTATGTGTATGAATGAGACAAAAGGCACTGCCTGTAACGAGTGTCACCCCCAAAGCCAAAAGAGTGCCTGGACACACAACATTTAACCCTTCTCTAGCGGGTGCTCTGTGGCCGTTTTGGGCCTTTCTGGGCCGTTCTGACTGCTATATCAACCATCAGTATGAAAGGAACTGTATTGCGCCGAAAACTAGATGGAAATCGCTACACAATGACGCCACATACAGCTACGTAGCACTCGTGGAGCACTGACAGTGTTACCTCGAAGATGGAAGTTTAGCTGATTTTGCTACCTTGCTCACTTTTAGCGAACTATTGGTTACACTGTCATCCTCACGCGCGGTGGGGGAACTGGAGTTAGTGTGGGCCAGGAGGCCACAGATGTCGGACGTATGGATCATTACTATCCTACCCATTTTCACTCGATTTCCACCATTTTTTCACCCGTTTTTTGCCAGTTTTTTCAACTCGACTTATGTGGTGAGCCGCTTTTTAAGGGTTAAAGCAGTTTAAATCATAGGATGAAGGAAAGATTGATTGAGGGAGAGAGTTCCAGAGTTCACTTGTATCGTGACTTATGAGTATCCACGATAGACCTTTCTATTTCCAGTTGGGATTGGTTAAAAATGGGATCTATAATTCTGTATATACACAAAGTATCGTGTAAAGTTAATTGGGTTTGTATATCAGATGAATAATATATAAGGGGTAATTAAGGTATAGGCTATGGTGTACATTTATTCTATAAAGAGTTAATTTGAGAATATAGTATTCCATAAGTATTAAGTACTATTTAATATAGTAATTAAAGTAATATGAGGAACGTTAGCAGCATCGAGAATGATTGCGCATGTCTAGCTTCACTTGTTACCAAGCTGACGTTCTAAGATATCTCCCTATAAAGGGTGCCACTCAATAACAACAACGCTTACCACCAACACCGGCGATCGGCCACATCTATCGTCCCATATATTAAACATCCCAGCACCTACTATCCATCAACATGCTCCACTAACCAGCTAAGTCTATATATATTCACTGGTGGCCATTATAATATATGTAGACAATATACAGCATGTGAATTAACAACAAAGGTGAGACGATCTCAATGCTTCCCCCTTAGGCTGATAATCCAATCCCTTTACTTGTCTTGTAACTAATTCCTAAATCCACTATACGATCCTAAGTCTTGACAGTAAAGTATGGTGCCGTGACCAGGATTTACGTATAGCCTATATGCCTTATTAATTAATATACTGTACCCCATTTTTGTGTTTAACCTAGGCCTAATTGTGGCTGGGCGTCTTCTTGGGCCTGATTTTACCATCCCTGCTTTCTACTTTCTAGTGCTAGGCTATAGTTTACACACTAGCCAATGATTCGAGGGTTGGGGCGGCAGCGGGGGGTTGGGGCGGTATTGGGAGAATTTTGAGCCGTCACCATCGCACAATAAACACCCGTTACCTAAAGTTGCGGTGATTGGACACTCGTATATCAATAGATTTGAACCGCCACCATCTCCTATACTCCGTGAAGGCTTCCAGCTGAACTTTCTGGCACAAAGTGGGGCCACAGTTGATTTAATCCGTAATTTGCCAGCCTTCGATATTCTTGTAAAGTTTCGTCCGGATCTCACATTCTTGATAGTCGGAGGTAACGATATTTTTGGCGATACGGTAGTTAACCTCTGAAGTGCGCATGGGGGTAATTGGAAACGTCCCCCTGTGCTGACGTATTTGAGGTGTTTCCGTCACTAAAATATTCATTGTGCCATTAATAGCATTAATATTTATCCATATGCGCCTATTATGGGTTGATTATAAAGGTATTAACCTGAAACAACAATAAAACGAGTGAAAACAGCGTTTGGATGGTCAAAATCGGAGATATAGCCCGCGAGTTGTATAATGAATGGGTGAGGCAATCTGCTTTCCCGCCAATTTCCCCCAAGGCCACTGAGACACAGTCGATCGATACTCTCTCTCTCTCTTGCACTCGCTTGCTATCAGTGATGACCACACCTCCAATCGGATTTCTAATGTTAGCACGAAAATATACCTCAGAATAAGGGAATAACAGAGAAAATAGGTGATAACTGAAGGAGAGGAGGAAAGTGGGGAAGGAGGGGAGGTAGAGGACTGAGATTTTGCATGGCCCAGGGGCCAAAAAAAAATAAAAAAATAAAAAAAAAAAAATATAAAAAAATATTTTTTTTTTGATGTCAAAAGTTGATTTTTATTTTCTCTGACTCTTAAGAGTCTTCCCGCAGTGCGCCGGGGGAACTCTTAAGAGTCTCCCCGCAGCTCCCGGGTTAATGAGTTAGCCAGTAAAATAAATGATTTGGCTAAACATATTGAGGATAGAACAGCGGGGCATTGTAAAATCATGGGAATAGAGTCTCGTACCTCCCCCAGGGGCCTCAGTGCAGAGCAATATAACAGAATAAAAAATGCCGCCAACAGACATTTACGTCAGAAATTCCCATTCTCCAAGCCAAGGTTCAACCCTATGGAGATGGGTAAGGAGGACTTGGCATATGATGGCGTCCATTTAGGCCCTTGGGGGACGCACAAGCTCTATAACCTAATCGTCAGTAGGGCGGCGCGATATTTTGACCAGGAATAGGCTAGCCTATATTTATTTCAGTTTATTAGGCTAATAGTTTATTTTATCGTCGTTCATCATCCATCCTGATTCGCCTATCCCCTATAAATTTGTGAATTGAACTGGTAACAGGTTGGGTTCCCTTTAAACATGGACATCACCAAGCTGAAGAGGTTGAGGGCTGCGGCCAAAGGAGGCATTACTAAATTAACTAAGGATTTCACCTCTTTCCTCAACGAAGCCACAAACGATGAAATAGTTGTATAATAAGATTCCGTCTCCTTTGCGTGAGACTATTCGGCGAGAACTGAAGGATGACTGGTTAAAGGTTGGTGCGGTCACTCGGATCCTACACAAGGAGATTTGTAACATGGAGGGGGCTGGCCTGCCTACACAAGAAAAATATAAACCTACTGCTGCTTTTACTATTCAACAAAACAAGGTAGCACATTACAAGGCGGGAAGCAATGGCTCTGATAAGGGCTGTAAGCTGTGTGGCAAGTCAGGGCACTGCTGGTTTAAATGTTTCAAATATCCTAATGCACAAACCAAAATAAAGAGGGCGACGGTATTAAAGGTATGTGTTGGCTGTTTGGATAGAGACCATGGTCGAAATGGTTGCACCAACCCAAAAGTGGAGCCGTGCAAACATTGTCAGGGCAAACATTACCATGGTCGTTGTCCGAATAGGGGCCAGGAGTCACCACAACCTCATTCGGAACACCTAGTTACTATGTCGGTTACTACTCAAAAAGAAATGGCATTACTCCCCACAATAAAGGTACCATTAAAAGGTAGGGAGACTTATGTTACACAACTTCGTGCTTTACTAGATCAGTGCTCACAAAAGTCCTTTATATTGAAGTCCTCATTGGAGTTAATACAACATACAGTAGTTGGTAAAGAGACTCTACAATTAAGGGGGTTCACAGGCTCGCTAGAGGATGCAACTTATGATGTTGTTGCACTAAACTATCGACACAGAGGGCGATGGTGCCAAATGAAAGCCATTGTTGTCGATCAGCTTCCTAGTTACTGTGCTCACAAGGGACTTACTTGTATCACTGACAAACTCACTGCGCAAAAGTTGAAATTTGCCGACAATGACTTTCATTTAAACAAACTCGATATGCTGATAGGAGCGGAGAATTATTATGAGTTTGTACACCCAGGCTTTAAAAGGGTTAATGGGATAGTTCTCCTGCCCACAATTTACGGGTATGCTTTGAGTGGATCGTTCCACGCCCAAGGTTCAGAAACCACTGTCGAAGTGGTTACAGTTCTGAAGGTTGCTACCAGCCCGGTGGATACTTACTTACAGGACAGTGGGGGCCACTGGGAACACAAATATATTGGTGCACTATGGGAACTGGACCACATTGGCATTGCTTCTAAGGAAGCAGACTTGGAGGCTAAATTAGTCATGTCAAAATTCAATGAGTCAATACAGTACTCTCGTGTTAATAATCAGTACACTGTTCAGTTGCCCTGGAGGGACAACAAGCACTTACTTCCGAGTAACTATGGGCTAGCCTTGGGACGACTTAAGAGGCCTTCAGCGTAAGTTATACGGGCCCCGGAATACTGCGAGCAATATGGAAGTGTCATTCGGGATCAGATAGCAAGAGGTTTCATTGAGAGAGTGTCGGTAGATACCCTTGACAGCACTAAGCAGACTCACTATCTGGCTCATCATGGTGTTGAAAAGGACAGTCGGACCACACCCGTGAGGGTAGTCTTCGACTGTTCAGCAAAGACAAGCACAAATAAGCTGAGCTTGAATGATTGTCTGTTTACAGGACCTTCTCTTGTCGCTGACCTAACCCAGGTCTTGTTAAGGTTCAGATTGAACCAATATGCTTGGGTCAGCGACATTGAGAAGGCCTTTCTTATGCTCAAGTTGCACAAGGATGACATGGATTGCACGCGGTTTCTGTGGCCCGATGATCCGCTAGATATCGACAGTCCAGCATCGGTCTATAGGTTTCGCGTGGTTCTTTTTGGCGCGACCTGCTCACAGTTTTGTTGAATGCAACTATCTTGAAACATTTGTCACTGGTAGATAAACATACTCAACATGTTCACGGTCTGAGACGTGGGCTTTACATAGATAATTTACAGGCGACCCATGACCGTGAGCAGGACCTTCTGGCCAAATACAACAGCGCCCAGGACATATTCTCGGGAGCGCATCTCTTTCTCAGGGAATGGGTCACAAATAGTCCGCATCTCCGTGATACCTCATTCTCACATAATGTCGCCAGTACAGTACAGGATAGGGTGAAGACACTCGGGATGACTTGGGTAACTGATACTGATATGTTTACATTCCAGAAGAGGGAGCATTTTGTAAAGGCTAGCACAAAAAGAGAAGCGCTCAGTGTCACTGCTAGCATTTTTGATCCGCTGGGGATTTTGTTACCTGTCACCATTAGGGCTCGCATTTTTGTACAGGAGCTTTGGCGTGTAAATTGCGGGTGGGACGAACCTCTTTCGGACTGTTACGCTGGCCAGCTTGCCAGAATGTACTCGTACTCGCTAGCGCTCGCCAGGGCAGTGAAATGGGCTATAATAATCGTAGAACGATGTTCTTTCTTTCTTAGTGTTCATGTTGTCACAGACAGATCAGTGTTTGCCTTTATTCTTGTCTGTGACACTTGGAAGTATTTTATATCATTGATAGAGTTATAAGATATGTAGTGTGATAGTTGCAGGGAGAGAGAGAGGGAAGAGCGAGGTGGTAGTATGTGCGTGTGTATGTACGTGTGCATTCCTCGCTTGGGCGGGGCCACCCGCTCCCTATTGGATGGCGGGCCTGGCGTGTCATATGACGCCTGCTCTTCATGACGTAGTTGTCTGTGATTGGAGGCCGCTGTCTTAGCTCGGTGGTGGGGGCTTCCTTCCCGCGTCTCTCCTTAGAGCTTGGCATGTTGCGTTTGGTCCTAGACGTCCCTTGCATTCTGTCCCCAATCTAACCCTCTTTACTGCTGTTTCTCTCTCTGAACTTCTTCTTTTCCATACTTCTTATCTTTATTCAATTACTCATCCCTTCTGGTTCTGCATACGACTTCCATAGTCGGCCAGTCGTATTACCAGCGCCAGTTCTCACATATATGTCTTGCACTAGCTTTAGGAATTATTAGAGTCATAGTCACATGGAGTCATATTATTGGGTGCTTCTAATTATTGTGTTGTTCTTTGTTACTATTTAATGCTAGACAGTGGAGGGTATCTTTGGTCGTTGTCTGAGTTATGTATATGGCAAGTCAGAGCCTGTACGACTTCGACGGAATTAGGTAGCCTGTAACCCTTGTGCATATTTTCCTTTGCGAGCTTAGCAGTATACAAGCGAAGGGCTTTTGCCTACTCTTGCTTGTATGCTTGCTACCTCATTTTGTTGACCTTTGAGGAGTGCCAGGGTAAGACCAGATACTTGAGATCTGGACTTACCAAGAGAGCCTCCTAGTCACTTGACGTAAGATAAGGGAAATCTGTTCAGGGGAGACAGTAGGCTATGAGCATGCTTCAGCTCTGCCTAGGCTCCCTGTACCTTTTATGCCGCTGCTAGACTTTATTAGTAAGAAAGACAGCATTGTGTTTATTAACTTTAACTGCGTATGCTTTAGAAATAATTCACGTATTATTTTAGCCTAGGTTGATGCATAGTGCACAACCCAGTATGGCTGTTACGTTGGCTAAGGAAGTACTGTTTTTGAGTGGCTGTTATTAGTGCTGTCACAGAGTTGTTGCACTCTCTTGTTTTATATATATGTATCCTACTTGTTGGTGTATTTAAGATACACGCTTTGGTGTTTGTTATTTCTGTTCTATATTCGACGAGCATCTTAGAGCATCAGACGTTTTCAGAAGATTCCATATCTGTTTGCTGTAGGACTAGACTTCCAGTGTTTTCATAGAGCATTGAAGAGTTTAGTGTTTAGTTCAGACTCACACTAAAATTAACGTAAGCATATAATCCTTTATTAAATCTTGTCATAGTTTATTTAAGCATTGTTATTACTTGAGAGCATTTTATTAACGTAAGTACTCCTGTTGTGAGTAGGCTTTGCCGTCACCAGAAAGCCTTTGTAGAAGTGCACTAAACCCAGTTAATTGATACCCCATTATCCAGTAGATTAACTCTGGAGGGTTTAAGTGTTTTGTTCACCGGCTTAATAGTTTGAGGGTTAGGAATTAGCGTACCGTTGTTGCAGATATAGCCTATCTTCTAGTCCAATATTAAGTGCCCTTGTTTATTTCGTTGTGCCGGTCGTAACAGGACGCGCTTAGGGAATGCTGGTGTGACATTGGTTCTGATCTCTGGGGTTGCATGGACTTGGAAATACCTAGACAGGTTACCTTTTCAAGATATGTGACCTTACACATTTTCAGTGATGCTAGTACAGTTGCTTACGGAGCCGCTGCGTATTTCTGTGATGACAGGGATACGTGCTGCTTGATTATGGCTAAGGCTAGGGTTGCCCCGATTAAATGTTTAACTATCCCTAAACTTGAACTGACTGCTTGCGTACTTGCATCTAGGTTAGCCACGTTCATTAAAGAGGCCTACGCATCTGAGCTGTCAATCAAAGAAACAGTCATCTGGTGTGATAGTCAAATAAGTTTATGTTGGCTTGCAAGTAAGAAAGTGTTACCGGTGTTTGTTCGTAATAGAGTTGACGAAATCTTAGCGTCATGTACGAACACTAAGTTTAGGTATGTCCCTACCGACGTTAATCCAGGCGATTTGCTCACAAGGGGAATTACTCATTCCTCCCTACACAGTTCTCGGCTTTGGTGGGAAGGGCCATCTTGGTTATCCCATCGTGAACAATGGCCAGATGGGGAGGACCAAGGTCCTGTGGTTCAACAAATGTTTGCGACCTCTACGGACACCCTCTCGAACGAGACCCATGTAATAGAATGGCCTCGCTATAGTTCGTATGAGGGACTAGTACGCATCATGGCATGGGTGAAGCGCTACGTGGGTAATCTGAAAGCCAAATCGAAGGGGTCGGATCAGAATCATGGCATACTTACAGTACCGGAACTAAGAGCAGCTGAGGTCACTTTAATAGATGTAGCACAGAGAGAAGTTTACCATAGGGAGCGACAGGAACTTGACACTAGCACCACTGACAATAATGTTAAGAGTAGCATTATTAAACAGTTGGGGTTATTTTTGGATCAAGGGATCATTAAATGGAAAGGGAGACTACAAAGGGCTAAGATAGATTATAATACTAAGTTTCCAATCCTTCTTCCAAACAAACACAGGTTAACCTCACTGTTGATAGACAATGCTCATAAATTGTGCTTGCATTATGTGGTTTCGTATCTGAGAACGAGATGGTGGATTCCGAGAATGCGGCAAACAGTGAAGTCAGTAACTAGGAAGTGTGTCGTGTGCAAGCGCTTTCAGGGCAAAAGCTATGGGTTTCAGCCATCTCCTCCACTACCTGATTTCCGCGTTAACAGTGTGGAACCATTTCAGGTCACAGGCGTGGACTACTCCGGCTCACTGGCTGTGAGGGGTGGGAGTGGTACTATTGAAAAGGTTTATATAGTATTGTTCACTTGTGCTGTAATGCGTGCTATTCATTTAGAATTTGCTCCTGATTTACCTTGCGAAACCTTTATGCACATTTTCCGAAGGTTCTGTAGTCGTAAAGGTTATCCCCAATTAATGCTCAGCGATAATGCCACCACATTTGTCGGTTCTGCCAAATTATTAAAATCAAGGCTAGATGATCCTCAACTCAAACAACATCTGAGTAAGTTTAAATGTGATTGGAGGTTTATCCGAGCCAGAGCTCCATGGTTTGGAGCGATCTGGGAGAGAACAATTGGCACAGTTAAGGCAGGACTGAAAATGGTACAGGGTCGTGCCTCAGTCACACTTACAGAGTTGACTACGATACTAACAGAACTGGAGGCGGCTGTGAATGACAGACCATTAGGATATGTGTCAGGAGATTTAGAGGATCCTGTACCTATTACCCCTTCACAGTTGGTCAGAGGACGTAGACTTAGACTGTTTCCTGATACACAATGAGGGTCCTCGTTTGTTTTGGAGATTAGGTCTCGTCCTAAAATTACTTCCAGGCCTAGATCAGCTTGTTAGAGTTGCGCAGGTCAAAACCTCTACCGGTATTACATATCGTCCGATTGCTAAATTGTATCCTATTGAACAGGAATGTGAAGATGTGGGCGAGATTATTGCAGATAGTATCGCCGGTGCGGACGCACCAGCGCAATGTGCTGCTAGTCGGGATGACAGTAATCTTCGTCCTCAGCGGCAGGCTGCTTTGGGTTCCACCCGACTCTGGCAATCATTGATAGGTGGTGGAGCCTTATCATTTTCCACATTAGTTTAAGTCCAAATTGTAAAATTTGTAAATATTTGGTGGCCGGGAATATATTGTGACTTATGAGTGTCCACGATAGACCTTTCTATTTCCATTTGGGATTGGTTAAAAATGGGATCTATAATTCTGTATATACACAAAGCATCATGTAATGTTAATTGGGTTTGTATACCCCTAATATATAAGGGGTAATTAAGGTACAGGCTATGGTGTACATTTATTCTATAAAGAGTTAATTTGAGAATATAGTATTCCATAAGTATTAAGTACTATTTAATATAGTAATTAAAGTAATATGTGGAACGTTAGCAGCATCGAACATGATTGCGCATGTCTAACTTCACTTGTTACCAAGCTGACGTTCCGAGATATCTCCCTATAATGGGCGCCACTCAATAACAACAACCCTTACCAGCAACACTGGCGATCGGCCACATCAATCGTCCCATATATTAAACATCCCAGCACCTGCTATCCATCAACATGCTCCACTAACCAGCTAAGTCTATATATATTCACTGGTGGCCATTATAATATATGTAGACAATATACAGCATGTGAATTAACAACAAAGGTGAGACGATCTCAATGCTTCCCCCTTAGGCTGATAATCCAATCCCTTTACTTGTCTTGTAACTAATTCCTAAATCCACTATACGATCCTAAGTCTTGACAACTTGTTGAGTAGAAGAAAAACAAAGAAAAAACACTCTTGAGTTGGAGAGTTCACAGAGTAGGTTTGGGATTGTGTTGGAAGACGTGTGCTACGTACCCTACATAGAGGAGGTGATTAAACACTGAGAGAGCTCAAAGGAACACTGATTATAGTAGTTGCAATAGAATGGCGAGAGAGATGCAACATTCCGGCGAAGAGAGAGAGATTGCAGAGAATCGGTGAATTATACAAAAGTCTTTCTTTTCTACTTTGTCTAGAAGTGCTGTGTGAGATGATCCTCCCCATACATGCGAACAGTACTCAATACAAAGATGCACTGTGCCCCTGTACAGAGCAAAAAGATATGCAGGGATAAAGAACCCCTTGAGGCGGTTGAGCACACTCAGCTTCTGGGAAGCCGTTTTAGCAAGAGTGGTAATATGGTCCTTCCAAGAGAGATCAGAAGAAAAAGAGACATCAAGAATACTGAGAGAAGATGAAGGGTTGATATTTATATTGTTAAAGTATAAGGGATAGTCCTCTGGGAGGTATCGATGGGTAGACAGATGGAGAAATTGGGTTTTGGAAGCATTAACGTCAACAAGGTTTTCTCTGCTCCAATTGGAAATGGTAGTTGGATCAGAAGATAAGTGTTCTATTGCTTTATTACATTTGTTTTTGAGGGATTGCTTGCTGGGGCGTTCTTTAAAACTAATTGAATAGTATAAGGTAGAGTCATCAACATATGAATAGAGAGGACTGGAGGTACTGTTGAGAAGATAATTTATGAAAATTAGAAAGAAAATTGGAGATAGGACAGAACCCTGAGGAACATCGGAGTTGATAAGATGAGGAAGTGAATGATGGCCGTCCTCAACTGCAGCTATGGAGCGACCAGAAGGAAAATTAGAGGTAAAGGCGCAGATGGAGGGATAGAAACCAAAGGATTGTAGTTCAGAAATTAGAGCTTTGTGCCAGACTCTATCAAAGCCCTTCAATAAGTAAAATTGTCTCACCGAAGTCCCGAAAGGAGGATGCCCAAGAGTCCCTTGTTTGGGACTGGTTGAATGAGAGCAAACTTCCAGCAAGAAAGGAAGATGTTAGAGGAGAGACAGAGACGGAAGAGTTTGCCTAGCCAGGGATTCAGCATGGAAGCACAGTTTTTTAGTATAACAGGAGGAACACCATCCGGACCATATGTTTTCTGAGTATTATGCCCTGAAAAGGTAGAAAGTACATCTTTAGAAGAGATTAGGTTATTAGGCATAAGTAGGAGAGAGGGGGCGGAGAGGGAGGAATAGCACTGGAATCATCCAAGGTGGAGTTTCTAGCGAAGAAGAATTCAGTTTTGTCAGAGGAAGAAGTGACGGTTGTGCCGTCAGAGTTGAAAAGGGAAGGGAAAGACGAGGAAGAAAAAATGTTGGGAGAGGTTTTTGGCTAGATGCCAGAATGCTTGGGAAGAGCTAGAGCTGGATAGTTCAGTGCATTTATTATTGATGAAAGAGTGTTTGACGAGCTGAAGGACAGATTTGGCTTTATTCTGGGTAGAAACTTAGGAAGAATGGGATTATTGAGTTGAATGCTTCCTCCTTGTTACGAACAGAAGTAGAACAAGCATGAGTAAATCATGGTGAAGTTAATTCTCCTATTTGTTTTACAAGCCTGTTGCAATGAAGCATTGCAAAAACTGTTAGTTATGATTAATGTTGGTTACTCAAACCCATAGGAGAGAACGAACGTTTTTTATAGCAACCTAATTTATATGAAATGGAAGGAAAATAGTTATTGAAAGTATTACTTAACTGAAACATATTCCACTTTTTCCTAACTAATGGGCCGATGGTTAAAGTAATGACCTATTATTTTTGTTTTACTTGAAAATCCTCCTCTCATTAACCACAAATCAAGTCTGGTAATATTTATTTTTCTTCTACTTCTTAGCCCTTTCAGTACTGGTGCCGTCCTTTTAACTTTATACGGGCTACTATTAGACTATTGTATTCAGTATAAAAAGGTCCACCGGTATTAAACAGGTTTCGAACTATCTCACTTAACACTTTTTAATACCACAAATCTTTCTCAAATCGTCTAAATACAGCTAAAAGAAGTTTAAAAAGACATCGCCGGTACAGATGGGGCTAAGCTATCCTTCACTTAAGGGGAGATAGGTCGTTTTTCTGGTCCCTCTTCTTCCTCATGTTTAGCCACATTAGTTTAAGATTTTAAGACGTTTGGCCCATTATTTTGGCGGTTTTAAGACCGATTTTAAGAGCGATACTGAGCATGTAATTTAAGAGGCAGGGACAATTTTATGTCGAAAAATGTACACATGTATCTTGAAGGAGGGTCTGTGGCAGGTGGGTGATATTTTAATCTTCATGGAGGTTTAGGTAGCAAAGTAATATATATATATATATATATATATATATATATATATATATATATATATATATATATATATATATATATATATATATATATATATATATATATATATATATATATATTCAGTATACTGTATATATATACCGGTATACTGTATATACTGTATATATATATACATATATATATATATATATATATATATATACCGTATATATATATCATAGACTCCTTTAAAGAAGGACTGAAACCTCCCATGCTCGGGGTTTGTAACTTGAGTCTGAAGGATTAACTTGAATCCTGGGTATACGGGTATATATATATATATATATATATATATATATATATATATATATATATATATATATATATACAGTATATATATATATATATATATATATACTGTATATATATATATATATATATATATATATATATATCATAGACTCCTTTAAAGAAGGACTGAAACCTCCCATGCTCCGGGTTTGTAACTTGAGTCTGAAGGATTAACTTGAGTCCTGGGCTAAAATTACTTCTAGAAGGGCTAGAGACACGATGTCGGGGTCCAAATAGGTTTTGAGGACGGTGAGTTCACTAGCGACATTTTCAACACCACATGGGGTCATCTTCAAGGTCAAAAGGTCATATTTCAAGGCCAAATTAATGAATTTTTGTAATTTTTGTAATTTTTTGTGTCTAACTCATAAACGATGAGAGATGGCTGATTGTAATAGGAGGCAAGTTTGTAGAGCTGTCCAAATTTGATATTTATTATCCATAGACTCCTTTAACCCTTCTTTGGCGGCGCGCAACTTATGTCATGTGAAATAAATATGGACTAAGTGGCGGTTCACAACTTATGTCGTGCGCCATTTTCACCACGTAATGTTGCTGAGAGAGAGAGATAAGTGGTGGGAGGAGAGTAGCAAGCGTATGACTGCTCCAGACCACTGAGGCGGACCTACTGACATGAATCCCACCCTCCCCCACCCTGACGCACTCGCTACACAGGGAATTATGTAGGGAAACTACCTAATTACATGGTTTTTGCACTTGTGTTGCGCGATCATTGCAAGAAAACCAGACGTCGTACAAGGATGGTTGGGGTGTCATTGGAAAGCTCTGTTTATGCCCTTTCAGGGATAGATACTTGTTTTACGCTCTGGGTCTTATTTAGGCATGAAAATGATCACGTAAACAACCCTATTTAGGGTAAAAACACCCGGCTGGGCGGTACATATAAATTACCGCCTAGGCCGCTCGTAAGGTGTTAAAGAAGGACTGAAACCTCCCATGCTCGGGGTTTGTAACTTGAGTATGAAGGATTATCTTCAGTCCTGGGCTAAAATGACTTCTAGAAGGGCTACAGACACTATCCCGGGGTCCAAATTAGGGTTTTTGAGGACGGCGAGTTCACTAGCGACATTTTCAACACCACCTGGGGTCATCTTCAAGGTCAAAAGGTCATATTTCAAGGTCAAATTAGTGAATTTTGGTATCCATCTGCGCGACGAATCCGGACAGCCTTGGACAGCAGACTGTACAAGTTTCACTAGGCTGGAGGAGGCCTGCCAAATTATATCTACCTGCACATGGCAAGAAGGTGGTGGTCGTAAGCTGAAGCTAACTCAGCAAACTGCTGAAGCATTCACTGTGTCCACACGTAATAATGTGGATGCTGCCAAATTGCTTCTGGCAGAGAAAGACTTTGACTACGTTCTTCCTGCTATATTCGCAGATGAAGCCTTGGAAAAGTTTTTCGGCCAAGCCAGGCACAGAAGCGTTGGAAACTTCTACATTAACGTAGTTGACATTATGGCTGCAGCTAAAATTGCAAATTTGCAGACACTCATTAAGCATGACATTATGCCAGAATCTAGTTCTCGTGTTCTTGATTGCGACAAGAATTGTACTACTTCCATAAATCCAGATGAGCGAAGTGAACTCATTGACGAGATCACTCCTCAAGACACTCAGGAACTCTTGAGGTCTGATGATACCCTTAAGCATAAAGTTGTTTATTTGGCCGGACACCTTGTTCATAAATATGGTGATAGCACTAGTATGGAGGAGATCATTGATGATGATGGTAACGAGGTGTCATCTGAGTTCCTAGATAATTTTAATAGAGGTGGACTGAGTGTGCCGACTATGTCAACCGTCTTTTTTGTACATAATGCCTACAATTTGCATGACAAGACTAAAATGCATTGCCGCTTTCATTTTGCTGAGCTGTTATCCTTTGTAGATGCACCTGTATCTAGTAGTAATGCTGCATGTACTACTTTAGCTAAAATTCTATTGAAAGCTCATGTCCTCAATGTAAGTGACAAAGAAAAGGCTGTGGGATGCCTCAGGAGGCAATAAAGCTCTCCAACTAGCGATAGCTCTCCAACTAGTGATAGACATAGACATAGTTGTAATAGACATAGTGTTGTGATATGCATATAATGTTTATGTAATACGATATATGATAATAAATATCAAATTTTGACAGCTCTACAAACTGTCCTCTTATTATCAGCCATCTCTCACCGTTTATGAGTTAGACAAAAAACGGGCAAAAATTACCAAAATTCACTAATTTGACCTTGAAATATGACCTTTTGACCTTGAAGATGACCCCAGGTGGTGTTGAAAATGTCGCTAGTGAACTCGCCATCCTCAAAAACCCCTATTTGGACCCCGAGATCGTGTCTGTAGCCCTTCTAGAAGTCATTTTAGCCCAAGACTCAAGTTAATCCTTCAGATTCAAGTTAAAAACCCGGAAGTCGTGATGTTCCAGTCCTTCTTTAAAGGAGTCTATGATATATATACATATATATATATATATATATATTATGTTAGTATAGCCAGGTAATAGATTCTCTTTTAAACAGACGAGGTTAAAAGCAATAGCAGTTTCAGCATTCAGGATTTTATTGTTACAGCTTTCAATAGTTCTAACAATTTTCCTCTGGGGTTCAGAGATGAGGTACAAAAGGTTAGCAAAATTCTTGGTGGATCCAACGTTTCACAAGTAAACATCTTGCATCTTCAGGGAATGGAGAGGTAATGATTAGAATAGGGACAATGCATCTTATTTATACAAAATTCGAGGATCAAGTAGAGGGAGGTGGGTGGAGCTACTGGGTGTGTGGTGGCTGTTCAAGCTAGAAGACTAGCTATTTTAGAAGCTCTATACATCCAAACACTCAACCCCAGCATCAACAACCAAACACAAGACCTTCAAATTCTTCCTTCAGGCAAGCGCTACAGGCATGCTGCCCCCCCCCCCCCCCCTCCACTCGCCCCGCGCCCCCCTCCTTTACGCTTCCACGCTCAGCACACAACTGACAACACCAACCAATCACAGCCACCCACAGCCAACAACCAACCACCGATAAGATTTAGTGCCCGTCTCGCGAATAGACTGCCTTCCACCAATGAACAGCCACCACACACCCAGTAGCTCCGCCCACCTCCCTCTATTTGATCCTCGAATTTTGTATAAATATGATGCTTTGTCCCTATTCTAGATACCGAAGAAGTCGTCGAATTTACCATCGGAGAAGGAAGAAAAGGCCCAGAAGCACAAGAAGTAACAGGCCAGGAGGATCTGAAACCAGAGGATCTCCCCATGCTGTAGAAAGAACACCAAGGAGAGCAGAAGAAAATTCTATGCAGGCAAAAATCTATACCTGCATAGAAACAGCTAAGGCAATTGCTGGCTCAAACAAACATCATTTGAGCCATATAATTCCTTTAATCCTACAACATAACAACCTGCCAGCCATAAAAATCCCGCAAGAAGCTCTACAACCACCCAAACATCCAAACAGCAAAATCCAGCAGAAAAAGGACCTCATCGTGGAAGACGTCACCAACATCACCATCACTGAAGAAACAGACTCCTCCATCATCCTCGAAGATCTCGAAGAGGAAGATAATGCAGAACAAGATGATGAAGAATATGAAGAAGAAGTGGAAGAAGAATGTTTACACCAAACTCCTGAGAATACTCCTTCCCCCCCTCCTCCAGCTCTAACACCACAAGTTGTGAAGACGAAACCTGCCAGTGATACAACCATCAAACCAACAACCAGGAAACGACCAAACACTCCTCCAGCTCTAACACCAAAAGTTGTGAAGATGAAACCTGCCAGTGATACAACCATCAAACCAACAACCAGGAAACAACCAAACACATACAGCGAATATGCAGAATTTCTTTCAGATCTTCGAACATTACCACTTGCTAAGATGAAGCAAAAATATCCTGAATCAGACATAAAACTAGCATCAACACCTACAGGGATAGATACTTATACTACACTAATGGAACAGCAAAGGCAAATGGAGACAAATGGATATGTGATGACATGTGGATTGAAGCTAATCCTTTAGGAGTAATTATCTTACAAATAAAAAAATAGAAATTATCCTTCAGCAACTTTATAACAATTATTAGTTAATACCTGCCTTCAGCAACTTTGTAACTAACTCTAAAAATTAAGAAGATGAATAAATAAAAACAGCAAAGTGGCCGGCCCACTAACTTTCTCCCTTCCACTGTATTTCATCTTTCCTACTTACTCTTCCCCCCACCCACTCTGAGGTGCCTCTCTTTCCGGGGGCCCCTACCTTTGAAAAAAAAAAAAAAAAAAAAAAAAAAAAAAAAAATATATATATCTAATCATTACCTCTCCATTCCCTGAAGATGCAAGATGTTTACTTGTGAAACGTTGGATCCACCATGAATTTTGCTAACCTTTTGTACCTCATCTCTGAACCCCAGAGGAAAATTGTTAGAACTATTGAAAGCTGTAACAATAAAATCCTGAATGCTGAAACTGCTATTGCTTTTAACCTCGTCTGTTTAAAAGAGAATATATATATATATATATATATATATTATATATAGGCCTATTTTGCAAAGGAGGGGTAATATACACTATATATATATATATATATATATATATATATATATATATATATATATATATATATATATATATATATATACTGTATATATATATATATATATATACATATTTCCTTTGCAAAATAGGCCTATTTGCAAACTGACCAGTTTATTTGCAAAATTACCAATAAACTATCTTTTTATGCTATATTATACTAAATATGTGTTCTTTTTGTAAACAGTTCAGCACATTGGCCTTTTTGTAAAAAACACTTGTGCCTTTATGCAAATTATGTTTTGTTCTAAGTGAATAAAGGAGACAAAAGACAAAGCTGGCTGTAACAAGTGTCTCCCCCAAATTTGAAAGAGTGACAGTGAGCCAAAATCAATTGGTGCGTTATAGTCAAAATGTCTGGACAAACTGAGCTTGAAACAGTTTGATGTCATAGGAAGAGGGAACGACAGATTGAGAGAGTTCCAAAGCTTGCTTGTTGAGTAGAAGAAAGACTGGGAAAATGTGCTTAATCTTGGGTTTGAGAGTTGGACAGAATAGGGGTGAGAGTGTGTTGAAAGGCGGCTGCCCCTGACTCTCCGTAAGGGAGGGGGTATACACTGAGAGAGCTCTGAAGAACATTGATTCTTGTAATAACGGTAGAAGAGTGTGAGAGATGCAACATTATGGCTTGTAGAGAGAGATTGTAAGGAATTAGTGAGAGGAGGTGAGTTGATGAGACGAAATACCTTTGACTCTACCCTTTTGAGAAGTGCGGTACGGGAAAAACCTCCCAACACATGCGTACAATACTCGTTACATGTGCGCAATGTGTCCCTATACAGCACAAGAAGCTGTGTGGGGGTGTTGAACCCACGGAAACGTTTGAAATTTCACAAACGAATCGTCTGTTGCGATAGTCAGAATTCCTGGAAGTCACAGTTGAATGTACCACCGTGCTAAAGCTGCAGAAGAAGGGAACGTGTGAAAATATTGTTCTCGATCTATTTTTTGCATGATGTGTATGTGCTGAAGATGTGTTCGATGTGATTTTAAGTAAAGGCATAAGTAATTTTACAAAAAGTCCAATATTCTGGACATTTTGTAAATAGGCCAGACATTAAATTTAATATAAATTTGCAAAAAGGCTATGTTTTGGATTTTTGTCCAAGTAAATTGGTAATTTTGAAAAAAGGCCGTAATATATACCGGTATATACTGTATAAATATATATATATATATATTATATATATATATATATTTATACAGTATATACCGGTATATATTACGGACTTTTTTCAAAATTACCAATTTACTTGGACAAAAATCCAAAACATAGCCTTTTTGCAAAATTATATTAAATTTAATGTCTGGCCTATTTACAAAATGTCCAGAATATTGGACTTTTTGTAAAATTACTTTAAACACACAAGCGGAATACAGCCAGATCCTACCCTCGGCACGCCCTTCCACAGCGAGGCCCCCCCTGATGCCCCCAGGAATGCCCCCTCCACAAGCGCAGATGAACGACGCAGAGGCCCCGCCCACTCCTGCGTCCGGCCAGCCTACCAGAGCTAGTCTTAGGTTAGCCAACCAGCGTGCAGCTAGCACACAATAATCCCTCTTTTGATCTTGTATCGCCTATATAAACTCGACTTATCACCTTCTAACTTCACTTTTCCTTGATAATGATGGCTGCGCCCATTGAAACGTCGGAACCATTTGCAAACCTCCTTTACCAACTTCCTGAAAATACCAGAAAAACTATACGAAAAAATTGAGAGTAACAATAAAAAACTCAATAATGCAAACTGTGCCTATTATTTTAATCTCACCTGCCTGAAAGAAAATATATATATATATATATATTATATATAATATATATATATACAGTATAATATATATATTATATATATATATAATATATATATATATATTATGTATATATATATATATATATATATATATATATATATGTATATATATATATATATATATATATATATATTCCAGTAATAATAAAATATCAAAACATAAATAAAATACCGTCCCCTCTACCGGGTCATCAAACAGACCATCTCTCTCTCTCCCTCCCGTCATCATCATCTCTGCTGCATCAATATAAACAGACCATCTCTCTCTCTCCCTCCCGTCATCATCATCTCTGCTTCATCAATATAACAGACCATCTCTCTCTCTCCCTCCCGTCATCATCATCTCTGCTGCATCAATATAAACAGACCATCTCTCTCTCTCCCTCCCGTCATCATCATCTCTGCTGCATCAATATAAACAGACCATCTCTCTCTCTCCCTCCCGTCATCATCATCTCTGCTGCATCAATATAAAGACCATCTCTCTCTCTCCCTCCCGTCATCATCATCTCTGCTGCATCAATATAAACAGACCATCTCTCTCTCTCCCTCCCGTCATCATCATCTCTGCTGCATCAATATAAACAGACCATCTCTCTCTCTCCCTCCCGTCATCATCATCTCTGCTGCATCAATATAAACAGACCATCTCTCTCTCTCCCTCCCGTCATCATCTCTGCTGCATCAATATAAACAGACCATCTCTCTCTCTCCCTCCCGTCATCATCATCTCTGCTGCATCAATAAACAGACCATCTCTCTCTCTCCCTCCCGTCATCATCATCTCTGCTGCATCAATATAAACAGACCATCTCTCTCTCTCCCTCCCGTCATCATCATCTCTGCTGCATCAATATAAACAGACCATCTCTCTCTCTCCCTCCCGTCATCATCATCTCTGCTGCATCAATATAAACATACCATCTCTCTCTCCCTCCCGTCATCATCATCTCTGCTGCATCAATATAAACAGACCATCTCTCTCTCTCCCTCCCGTCATCATCATCTCTGCTGCATCAATATAAACAGACCATCTCTCTCTCCCTCCCGTCATCATCATCTCTGCTGCATCAATATAAACAGACCATCTCTCTCTCTGCCTCCCGTCATCATCATCTCTGCTGCATCAATATAAACAGACCATCTCTCTCTCTCCCTCCCGTCATCATCATCTCTGCTGCATCAATATAAACAGACCATCTCTCTCTCTCCCTCCCGTCATCATCATCTCTGCTGCATCAATATACAGACCATCTCTCTCTCCTCCCGTCATCATCATCTCTGCTGCATCAATATAAACAGATCTCTCTCCCTCCCGTCATCATCATCTCTGCTGCATCAATATAAACAGACCATCTCTCTCTCTCCCTCCCGTCATCATCATCTCTGCTGCATCAATATAAACACGCATCAATCATTCTCCCACATCAGTCTTACCGTTAAGGGGGGAAATGGGACGTTCTTACTGTCCCTCTTCTTACTCAGGTATAGGCCTATTAGTTTTGAAATAATAAGACGTTCGGCCCATTAGGCTGGCGATTTTAACACCTTTGGCCCCATTTCATTTCTGGCCATTTCGGTGTTTTTTTTTTCTTAGCGAGTGATAAGGAGCCTGAAATATTAAGAGGAAGCGCTTCGGCCTTCGGTCGTGACATTTGTCTACCAACAAATGTACACATTTATCTATCTAGGGGGTGTTTTTTGTAAGCTTGATGAAGGTCTAGTGAGGAAACTAAAACAATAAAAAAATAAATAATGAATGAATTAATTAATAATTATATCAAACAAACTATAATTATTATGCTGTGAGTTTAGTTTTCCCATTATTTTAGAGATGATAAATAGAGGAAGGATATACCAAGACAAAAAAAAAAAAAAATCCATGTGCCTAAAAGCATCATCCATTCATAAAATGTTTGTAACAATAGGACTTAAACTGTTATGGGTAGTACATTTGTGGAAAGGTACTCCAAGGAAGTGAGGTGAAACGAAAAAGAGGGTATTCTCATGAAAGGCCCCCAGGAATGATCTTCTCAACTGTACCTCTAGTCCCATCCATTCATACGCAGACGACTCTACCTTACACTACTCAGTTTGTTTTCCAGAACGCCCCAGCCAGCAATCCTTTTAAGACAAACGTAATGAAGCCAAAGAACGCTTAACTTCTGATCTAATTACTATTTCCAATTGGGAAAGAGAAAACCTTGTTGCCTTTAATGCTTCCAAAACTCAATTTTTCCATCTATCTACCTGTCCAGAACTCCCAGCGGACTATCCCTTATTCTTTAACAATACAAACATCAATCCTACATCTTCTCTCAATATTCTTAGTGTCTCTTTTTCTTCTGCTCTCACTTGGAAGGACCGTATCACCAGTCTTGCTAAGGCAGCCTCCCAGAAACTGGGTGTGCTCAACCACCTTAAAGGGTTCTTTACCCCTGCACAGCTTCTTGCTCTGTACAGGGGCACGGTGCGTCCTTGTATTGAGTATTGTTCAAATGTGTTGGGAGGATCCTCTCACACCGCACTCCTAGACAAAATAGAAAGGAAGGACTTTCGTATCATTAACTCCCGTCCACTCACCAACTCTCTGCAATCTCTCTGTCTCCGCCGCAATGTTGCATATCTCTCGCTATTCTATCCCTACTATAATAATCAGTGTCCCTCAGAGCTCTCCCAGTGTATACCACCTCCTCTGCGTAGGGCACGTGGTACCCGTCTTTCAACATAATCCCACTACTACTCTGTGCAACTCTCTAGCCCAAGAGTGAAATGTTACTCTCAGACTTCCTTCTATTCAACATCTGAGCTCTTCCTATGACTTAAATTACTTTGTGTGTCCAGGCATTTTGGCTCCAACGTCCCTTGATTTTGGCCCTGTCACTCTTTCAACTCTGGGGGAGGCACTCGCTACAGGGTTGTCCTTCTCACAGAGGTTACGTCTGGTTGGGGGCGTTTTGTGTATGGCTACCCTCGTAAAGAGGAGTAAGGCGTCCGGCAATATGTATATATATATATATATTGTTACGATCGGGTCTCGTATAAATCAGTGGCTCTTATACATTGGACTAGACTGGCATAAATGCAACAACGGAAACGCTAGATCCAACCCCTGATATATAATCCCGTCGAACAAAGAACACATATACCCTCCAGAGTTATATCTGCGATAGCGGGGTATCTTAACTCTCAGTATCTATGTGCTTCTACTATAGGCTGATGTTCTCTGAAACAGCCTATTACCTATAACATATGGTTGCTTAGTTATGGTACACAAGGAAAAGATATTTAACTTAATTAAATCACAAGAGTGATCTAATGCAAACAAGAAGAAGGTTTACTTAACGTTACTTTAATCAATAATATCTGTCACTCCTTTATGAAAGAAAGTGTTGTAAAGTCCTCAAGCACCGAACAAGGAATCTTCTGAATAATGTCGGATGCTACTAAGAAGAACGTATCGGAAATGGAACCACAAAATAGCAGGAGGCAGGACAATGCACGTGTAGGCTAAATATAGCTAATGTCTACCCGGGTTAATAAAGTCTAGCTGGGATGCGCAAAGGTACAGAATTCTGGTGGAGCAAGGCAGCTCCTAGCCTAGTGTGGACCTTGGGTCTGTGCGGCCTGATTACGTTAATATGAAGGGTGCTCTCTTGAGGATTCTCGATCACAAGTATCGAGTATCCTCCTGGCGACCCTCAAAAGTAAAAGCAAATAGAGTTAGAACAGTGTTGGGTGGATTAGGCAAGCAGCCCTCACGCACTACACAGTCTAAACTCCAAGGTACACAGACAAAAGATCCACCCAGGTAACCCACAGAATCCGTAGTGTCGTGCAGCTCAAAAGTAGCCTACACACAGTGAAAACACCAACAGCAAGGTACCTGATCCCTAGTCTAGCATTATTTAATCCTGTAGAAACATTAGTGATTGATGGAGACAGTCCGAGCAATACAATCTCCCAAAAAGACAACGACTCTCTTCAACCTTAGCCTAGTACATAAGAAATGTGAGATCCAGCATATAATACAGTCTGGCCACCAATTCAAGGTGTGGATGCAGAGAACCAGAGGGGGATTGATATTAATAAAAAGGTGAGGAAGTAGTGGAAATGATAGAGGCAGTAGGAGAGAAAGATTCTAAGACAAGAGTGTGGAACAGTTCATGGGAGATGCTTAGAGTATGCTGTCTGGGACGGATCTGACAAGGATATTCCCAGGGACCGCCTCGCTGGAGTCCCAGTTCGCAGGAATGGCACGAGGGCGCGCGACAGTCGCCCAGTAAGCAGCCGCCTAGTAGGCAGTGTTAGGCAGGAGGCAACGAATCCCGCGAGGCCTATGTAAGGGGGCCAGCCACGCGCCACACTCACCACCAAGTCACACCACCTGGTCTCTCTCTCTCTCTCCTGCTCGCCTTCCCATCATTCAACTACTTAACACAATACTTTCAATTGACTAAATAAAATAGAAAGGATTGTGACAGACGAAAATAAAGAACAGTTCTGAACTGTCTGCAACACAAGCTTTCTCGAGAAGGAAAGTACACAATGATAGGTAGACTGTAGCTACCTTCTCTGCCCTGGCGAGTCCTAGCGAGTAAGCCATGCGGTTCTGGGGGAAGCGGTGAGCGTCACACCCCCCCCAAGATTTATAAGAGGCTCCAACTATGAGCTCTAAATCTGACACGCAGAACCCATACAAAATTCGCCACTCCTAGCGACCCAGCGACAATGAAATGTAAAGCACAGTTCTCTTCAAAATAACACATTATAAAAATGAACAACCCTTCCCAACACAATAGATTAAATTACATAGTTATGCTCATAAGAGCGAGCTTCACTAGCCCAGCCTTCTGAGAGGAGTACAACTCAGAATTTCTGCTATAACATACTTAACAAAAATTGAACTATCAAAGAAAGAGTTTTTATAGGATTTTTATATTTTTAATATGTTTATGGCGGCTGCACTACAGGGGCAAGCCTAATTTTTTCTTCTATACCAACACAACAACTCCTACTTTACGACCCAATACGCTGGGCTACACACGCGAGCCAACAAGCACCGGACGTAAACATACTAATCAAACCAAAGTAGGAGGCTACCCTTGTGATGATCTACCCCGGGTCTTCCACCCTCGATAAGCAATCTGCAATCACATTCTCAGAACCGGCAATATGGCGTATGTCTAGGTTGTATTCCTGCAACATTAATGACCACCTGGTCAGCCTCATATTTCGGTTATGGAATTGATTCAGGAACTTGAGGGGGTGATGGTCGGTGTAGATCATGTGACGCTCCTGCATAGTAGCCACGTGCGGGTTATGCACGAGTGTCGGCTGCCCAGCCGTTTAGAAACCGGCTGGCAGCAGCCGCCCGGCCGGCTTTTCCTTAGTATATATCCTACGACAATGTAACTAATGTCTGGGATATTCTTGTGTTGTTTCACAGCTTGAAGCTGCCCTTATTCTTAACCAACGCATCTTCGTATATTTTATTCTCGATAGTTGATTGTTTCATTATAATATATAAGATGTAAGTCTGGTGAGAGTGGGAGGAGACGAGCGGGAGAGAGAGACCGGCTGGGGGACGTTGCTTGGCGCGTGCGCGGAATAGACTAGCTTGGGACGAGCCTGATGTTGCCATTTGATCGCAACGTTAGGCTTGGTTTCGACTCACGCAAGGGGTAGAGGATTTTGACCCGGCAACTGTGTTGAGTGTTGCCCAGCATGGGATGTATTTCACATGCCTAGGGTGGGGTCCAGACAGATTCAAGACTCAGAGCTCACCTCACTGTCGTACCCTTCGGACCCCCTTGATATCTATCCCTCTCAACCCCACTTAGAAACTTTCTCTCTCTTACTTTGTATACCTTCTTTCCACTACTTCACCAATCTATTTAATTATCCCATCCCCTTGATAGACCTTATATCTATTATTGTATTAACGACGAGCTCTCAGATAATTAGATAGGATTTTGGGCCTTATGCAGAGATGTAATTGTTAATGAGACCTAGGAAGCTTTTTTGTTGTCTCATATTTGGTGGTTTCATGCTTGCTAGTGTGTTCTTGTGGCAGGTGAGCAGGGGCTAGACCGGAGGGGAGGCTTTTTGCGATCCTTTAAGTAAAGTCTGCTGGTGCGAGTCCTGTGGACCTGCACGACTTTACTAGGATACCCGTGGGAGTCTGGGGGCATTTTCTTGTCTGTGCTGTGTGTCTAGTGTTGTGTTGTGTGAGGGCCCTTGCCTAGTCCACTCAGCACTGCGCTAGCACGCCTTGCGTTTGTTTTAGGGTCGCCAGGAGAGAGTCAGATACTTGGGATCTGAGTCTCTCAAGAGAGCACCCTTTCAATTAGAGTAATTTGGCGCACAGACTTGGGAACGTCCCTAGGCTAGAGCAGGTGGCTCAGCCCGGGTATCCGAAGCCTATATCCTTCCGGCTAGACCTCTGCCACCTGGCAGATTAACAGCTAGCGGTTTATTATTTCTGCATGCTTGTTATTGTGCCACAGTTTACCGTTGTTGTGAGCATTGTGAGTCAGGGTGTGGCTTAGAGACTCTGTCCGAGCAGGCTTGCCTGACTAAGAGTGAGAAGCACACCTGTATGTGGTTATGTTGCGAGTTGCTGCCTTTATTTAATTATACCTATGCCATCATACACTGTAGGTCCTATCACTAGTATTTATTCCTGCTTATTAGTTAAGAGTTCTCTAAATCCGTAACTTACTTTCTTTGCTAAGCATCAGATCCTACAGTAGCCGCATGCAGTTTAGAAACCTGCATCTTGTCTACCTGTAAATGTTTTGAGGACTGTTTGCTTTCACCTTCTTTCACGCAGGGGTGATTAGTTGTATTAATTAACGTAACGTTAAATGTACTTTCTTCTAGTTTGTTATTAAATTGTTTCTGCAATTTAATTCCGTTATCTATCTTTTCCTTGAAGCTTTAAGTCAACTTAATTGTGTGATCTTTTATATAGCCTGCTTGACTATCAGCAGTCTATAGTGCGTGCACCCTGTAACCGAGTCATAGGATACCTCGTTGTCCAGGCAGGACTCTTGACGGTTTAGGGTGGTTTGTTGCCTGGGTTTATAGATAAGGGTTGGATCTAGCGTTTTCCGTTGTTGCTTGTTGCCGCATACCTAGTCCAATAGAAAGAGCCCAGTGTTTATATATCCCAGGACGTAACGAATGGCGACCTTGCATAGGATTTACTGAACAGAGGAATATAGTGGTCATTTGTTTTGAGATTCCTTATGATTAGAGGAATACAGTGGACATAGTTTTTTTTTGGAGCAACCAATATAACACATTAAAGACTTTAAATAACATTAGTATATACATACTTGCATAGGAGATAAGGCACATTCTATAACCGTGATAATTACTGCAGTACACAAACATGTCTAATACATCGGAACACAGTGATGGGTCAGGTCACGATACGGGCTCGGAGGGAGAAAGACCTGTGGAGTGGCTAGTCGATAGCGAGGAGGGTGCTAGAAGATTTTTAGAGGTGCCCCTTACCGCTGCCAGGGTGTTGAAGCTGAATAAGTATGGCTTAAAGTGTGTGGCAGGTCTTCAGGGTCACCAGGGTTTAAGTGGCATGAGGAAAGATCAGCTGAGGACTTTGATATTGGGTTTAGAAGGGAGAGACCTGGGTGGAGAGGCGACTGGGGGCCCCGGTCCCCAGCCCCCCCTCCACTCTACCCCCATATCAAACGTCAGGGTGCCTGAATTTAGTACATACCCCCAAGTTGATGGTCAATGGCAGTGTGGAATTCAATCACAGGGACCCTCTCCATTAAATGCACCTTCCCTTCCTCAAGGGTTGACTCCAGATTTGTTGTTTCGGCTTGAGATGGCCAAGGTTGAGGTTGCTAGAGCTCAGGTTGAGGCTACCGAAAGACAGGCTAGAGCTCAGGCTGAGGCTGCAGAGAGAACAGCTATACGAGAGGCTGAACTGCAGGCAGAGTCTACTAGGTAACGTGCTGACAGGGAGCTGGAGAGATCTCGAGTGGAGGTAACAGGGCGAAATATTGGGGGAGGTAACAGACATCGGGACCAATCATTGTCGCACCTGCTTAAACTAGTTCCTGTGTTCGATGAATCATGTGTGACTGAGTTTTTTATGCGATTTGAGAAGAAGTGTCAGGAACACCAGTGGCCTCAGGAAAAGTGGGCAGCATTAGTTTCATCAAGACTCCTAGGAAAGGGGCTAAAAGCGTATGATGCACTACCTTTAGAGTCCTGTGTAGTTTATGATGAGCTAAAAAAGGCTGTGCTATGGGCCTATGAGTTACAACCAGAAACTTACCGCTTAAAGTTTCGGGGTGTTACTAAGGGCAAGGATAGTACCTTCCTAGAACACGCCCGGGACTTGTCTGATGCACTACGACATTGGCTGCATTCCGAGAGGGCAGCTACTTTTGAGGAGTTGAGTGAGCTGGTTCTCTTGGAGCAGTTCTTTAAGTGCACAGGCGGGGACTTAACATTATATATAAAGGAAAAAAATCCTAGAACTCTCCAGGAGGCAGCAGAAATGGCTGACCTCCGACTGTCATTAATTCGAGGGTGTGGAGCAGCAGCTAGGAGTGAGTCGGGTGCAAAGGATCGTACCCCTCCCCCTCCCAAGAATTTTGATACACATAAATACACAAAACCATCTAGCACTGACAATAAAACTGAACATAAACCAAATACCGTCCCGTATAAGAAGTCTAATGGTACCTCCCACTCTCAAGGGAAACCAAAGAGTAAAGAGTGCTTTGCATGTCACAAGGAGGGTCACTTTGCAAATGCTTGTCCGAACAAGCCACCAAACAAGGTTGTGTCATTGGTCCGCAGCATAGGGGTGTCGCCTATATCTTCTGAGTTTGCCAAGGGTAGTTCGTCAGAGGTTGGGACACAGCCTGTGTTCAAGAGTCCGGAAGGCTCGAACCCTGTCCGCGACGTCTTTGGGGGTCATAGAGGGCATGGTTTTGTGAGGTGGGCTGGCGAAAGGCGAGGAGTTAAGCTATTGCGTGATACGGGGGCTTCTCAGACCTTGTTAAAGAACTTTACTGGTAGGCCGATTAACGCTGCTCGGGTGGTGGTAGTTCAGGGGATCAATGCTACGAAGTCCTACCCGCTGGTGCGGATGGAGCTGGAGGTGGGTGGTGTGGCGAAGGAACTGGATGTCGGAATTGTAGAGAACTTGCCTGTTGGGGGCGTCGACCTCCTCCTCGGCAACGACTTTGCGGTGCCTGCTTCTGGGGTTTCACCCTTGGTCGTTGCCGAGAAGGCGGCCGACGTTAGTAGGGAGGAACAGAAGTGGGTTGAGAAGTGTAGCGTACAAACCATGGCGTGTGTTGTGACGCGTTCTCAGACATCCGGAGCCTTGCAGCCACCACCTCAGTCTATCAAACCGCGGAGGAAAGGTCACAAGAAAACGGGAAGTGTTGATCAATTGGAGAGTTTTGAGCCGGCAGTGTTTCTTGGTGACTCATTATTGGCACCTATGTTAGAGTCTGGAGAGGCCCCGGGGCCTGTCACCGCTAGTGCAGGTGCAGGGCAGGAAGAGACTCTGCGACAGCATCGTTATGCGCAGCGTGAGGAAAGGATGGCTCAGCGGGACATTGGAGGTGGAAATAAATTATTTAAGATGAACTTGGATAATCTCGCACCTGCTGATATATGTTCCTTGCAGCTGGAAGATCCTGAAGTCAGGGCGTGTGGTAATGGTGCTGTCGAACTGGAGAGCGATGGGGATGCGCAGCCTGGTGATTTTTTCTTGTCCGAGGGGATCTTGTATCGGAGACATCAGGATCCCAAGAAAAAGTGGGATGGCGGGTCAGGATTAGTGGACCAGTTAGTAGTACCGAGGGTGTGCCGTGAGAGCTTATTGAGATTAGCTCATGATTGCCTTTGGCAGGGCACCTGGGGGCACGTAAGACGGAGGCAGCTCTCAGCAAGCTTTTCTGGTGGCCTGGGTTAAAGGCGAGTGTCGTGTCATGGGTGTCACAGTGTCACACTTGTCAAGTTGTTGGGAAACCCAATCAGGTCATCCCGAGAGCCCCGTTACAACCCATCCCTGTCATTGGGCCGCCCTTCAGCAAGGTAGTTATCGATATGGTTGGCCCATTGCCCCCCACTAGTGCCGGCAATACATTTTTACTAACTGTAATGGATGTAGCAACACGGTATCCAGATGCTTACCCCATGCGCAACGGGATGGCTAAGACTGTTGTCAAAAACCTAATTGTCTATTTCTCTCGTTATGGCTACCCTCAGGAGATCCAGTCTGATCAGGGATCCAATTTTACTTCTGCTCTGTTTAAGCAGACCATGCAGCAACATGGGATAGTGTCTGTGGTGTCATCTGCCTACCATCCCGAGAGTCAGGGAGTTTTGGAAAGGTGGCACTCGACTCTCAAGAGTATGTTGCGGTGTTATTGCATGGACAATGGGAAGGACTGGGATCTAGGTCTCCCATACGTTTTATTTGCTGCGAGAGAAGTACCTGGGGAGAGCTTGGGATTTAGCCCGAACGAGTTGGTTTTTGGACACAGGGTCAGGGGGCCCCTCCACATAGTCAAGGAGATCTGGGAGGGAGTCACAAAGCCATGCTCGCTTCTAAAGTATGTAGTTGAAAGCCGTGAGAGAATGCTAAAGAGCTTGGAGGTAGCAGGTCGGAACCTTATGAGTTCACAAGTTCAGATGAAGGACAGACACGACCAGAAGGTGAAGCTGAGGGAGTTTGAAGTAGATCAGGAAGTACTGATACTACTGCCTCTGGTGGGACACCCCTTGTCTGCCAAGTATTCTGGTCCGTATCGGGTTGTAAGGAAGGTTTCTGATCTCGACTATTTAGTAGCTACTCCTGATCGTAAGAAAAAGAACCAACTTTGCCATGTAAATCTGATGAAAGAGTATGTGAGGCGCCCCTCCGAGCCTCTCACTGTCCCGGTGTTGATCTGCAGTGATCGTGGTGGAGAAGGAGGAAGGGACAGTCAAGCTGCGGGGGAGGATAATTGGGATTGTCATGTTTCCGCGGATCAGTGGGCGGGGAATTCTAGACAAGTGCCTCACAAGTTGATATTGCACCTGCCTGAGCAACAGCGTGTAGCTGTGCAGCACTTGTTTGATTCAAACCCAGCTGTTTTCGCGGAGCATCCTGGCCTCACTACTCAAGCGGTGCACGATGTCGATGTTGGGGACCACCCGCCCTTTAAATCAGTGCCATACCGTGTTCCCCCTATTAAATTACCAGCACTTAGGGAAGAGCTGGATTATATGCTGAAACGTGGGCTGATTTCTGAGGGTGCAGTAAGGTGGACTTCCCCCGTCACACTGCAGCCCAAACCAGATGGCAAGGTGCGGTTTTGTATAGATTTCCGCAGGTTGAATGGTTTAACCCCCCACAAATGCCTACCCTCTCCCTCGCGTGGACGACAGTGTGGATAAGATAGGAAAGGCCAAGTTCCTCACTAAGATAGACCTTGTTAAGGGTTATTGGCAAGTGCCCTTGTCTGAGCGAGCGCGAGAGGTGTGTGGGTTTGTGGTGGACGGTGCCACATATCGTTGCCATGTTATGCCATACGGGCTGAAAAATGCCCCTGCAACGTTTCAGAAATTAATGAATGACATTGTAGCCGACATTCCCAACTGTACGGTGTACCTAGATAATGTCATAATATACGACGATGATTTTAACAGTCACTGTGCTCACATCGGACAGCTTTTTAATAAACTGAATGAAGCAGGTTTGGTGGTAAACCTGGGTAAGTGCGATTTTGTCAAAGCCACAGTTTTGTACCTGGGGTTCGAGGTGGGGATGGGTCAGGTGTGCCCTCCACAGACAAAGATCAAAGCCATCGATCAGTTTCCCCAGCCTACGACTAAGAAACAAATCATGCGGTTTCTAGGTATGATAGGCTATTATCGTCGCTTCATCAAAGGCTATTCGACTGTACTTGCACCTTTAACTGACTTATTATCTAAGGACAAGAAGTTCCGGTGGTCTCCTGAGTGTACAGAGACGTTTTCCTTGGTGAAACACCTGTTATGTACCCATCCCATACTCAGGGCCCGGACTTCAGCAGACCTTTTCAGCTGGCGACTGATGCCAGTGGCGTAGGGGCTGGGGCTGTCTTGTTACAGACAGATGATGAAGGTATCGAACATCCAGTGAGTTTTTACAGTAAAAAATTCAATAGTGCACAAAGGAATTACTCTGTAATTGAAAAAGAACTCCTGGCGATAGTGCTGGCGCTCAGGCACTTCGATGTATATGTTCCTGCTTTCGGACCAGTCGTAGTGGTTTATACCGATCATCACCCTCTGAAATTCTTGAATCAGTTTCATAACCGGAATATGAGACTGACCAGGTGGTCACTCATGCTTCAGGAGTATAATTTGGACATACGCCATATTGCCGGTTCTGATAACGTGATAGCGGATTGTCTGTCAAGGGTGGATGATGTTGGTTAGACTGCTACAGGATTGAGGGTTGAGTGTGGAGGAAAATAGGCTGTCAATGTAGTTCAGCCGAAAAAAACAAATTAAAAAAGCAAAAACCTTATAAAAACTCTTTATTTTTATAACGTGTAGAATTTTGTATAAGATGTTGTAGCAGTATCTAAGTTGAATGTTTTCGCTTATTGTCGCTAAGTTAGTTGAACTTGCTCGGTGGAGTGCAACAGTCTTTATTTGTTTTATATATAGTGC
Organism: Paralithodes platypus; assembly: GCA_032716605.1. Taxonomy (NCBI): domain Eukaryota; kingdom Metazoa; phylum Arthropoda; class Malacostraca; order Decapoda; family Lithodidae; genus Paralithodes; species Paralithodes platypus. The sequence goes on along the minus strand of CM064529.1, from coordinate 24,114,313 downwards.
CTTGTGTCGCAACAGTGTGTGGTACTATGAAAAGCTTTCTGTTAGATATGAAGAACTTAGTCAAGTGTCTTATATCTTGGGGGAGGTGTGACGCTCCTGCATAGTAGCCACGTGCGGGTCATGCGCGAGTGTCGGCTGCCCAGCCGTTTAGAAACCGGCTGGCAGCAGCCGCCCGGCCGGCTTTTCCTTAGTATATATCCTACGACAATGTAACTAATGTCTGGGATATTCTTGTGTTGTTTCACAGCTTGAAGCTGCCCTTATTCTTAACCAACGCATCTTCGTATATTTTATTCTCGATAGTTGATTGTTTCATTATAATATATAAGATGTAAGTCTAGTGAGAGTGGGAGGAGACGAGAGGGAGAGAGAGACCGGCTGGGGGACGTTGCTTGGCGCGTGCGCGGAATAGACTAGCTTGGGACGAGCCTGATGTTGCCATTTGATCGCAACGTTAGGCTTGGTTTCGACTCACGCAAGGGGTAGAGGATTTTGACCCGGCAACTGTGTTGAGTGTTGCCAAGCATGGGATGTATTTCACATGCCTAGGGTGGGGTCCAGACAGATTCAAGACTCAGAGCTCACCTCACTGTCGTACCCTTCGGACCCCCTTGATATCTATCCCTCTCAACCCCACTTAGAAACTTTCTCTCTTACTTTGTATACCTTCTTTCCACTACTTCACCAATCTATTTAATTATCCTATCCCCTTGATAGACCTTATATCTATTATTGTATTAACGACGAGCTCTCAGATAATTAGATAGGATTTTGGGCCTTATGCAGAGATGTAATTGTTAATGAGACCTAGGAAGCTTTTTTGTTGTCTCATATTTGGTGGTTTCATGCTTGCTAGTGTGTTCTTGTGGCAGGTGAGCAGGGGCTAGACCGGAGGGGAGGCTTTTTGCGATCCTTTAAGTAAAGTCTGCTGGTGCGAGTCCTGTGGACCTGCACGACTTTACTAGGATACCCGTGGGAGTCTGGGGGCATTTTCTTGTCTGTGTGCCTGTGTGTCTAGTGTTGTGTTGTGTGAGGGCCCTTGCCTAGTCCACTCAGCACTGCGCTAGCATGCCTTGCGTTTGTTTTAGGGTCGCCAGGAGAGAGTCAGATACTTGGGATCTGAGTCTCTCAAGAGAGCACCCTTTCAATTAGAGTAATTTGGCGCACAGACTTGGGAACGTCCCTAGGCTAGAGCAGGTGGCTCAGCCCGGGTATCCGAAGCCTATATCCTTCCGGCTAGACCTCTGTCACGTGGCAGATTAACAGCTAGCGGTTTATTATTTCTGCATGCTTGTTATTGTGCCACAGTTTACCGTTGTTGTGAACATTGTGAGTCAGGGTGTGGCTTAGAGACTCTGTCCGAGCAGGCTTGCCTGACTAAGAGTGAGAAGCACACCTGTATGTGGCTATGTTGCGAGTTGCAGCCTTTATTTAATTATACCTATGCCATCATACACTGTAGGTCCTATCACTAGTATTTATTCCTGCTTATTAGTTAAGAGTTCTCTAAATCCGTAACTTACTTTCTTTGCTAAGCATCAGATCCTACAGTAGCCGCATGCAGTTTAGAAACCTGCATCTTGTCTACCTGTACGATGTTTTGAGGACTGTTTGCTTTCACCTTCTTTCACGCAGGGGTGATTAGTTGCATTAATTAACGTAACGTTAAATGTACTTTCTTCTAGTTTGTTATTAAATTGTTTCTGCAATTTAATTCCGTTATCTATCTTTTCCTTGAAGCTTTAATAATTAAGGGTTAAGTCAACTTAATTGTGTGATCTTTTATATAGCCTGCTTGACTATCAGCAGTCTATAGTGCGTGCACCCTGTAACCGAGTCATAGGATACCTCGTTGTCCAGGCAGGACTCTTGACGGTTTAGGGTGGTTTGTTGCCTGGGTTTATAGATAAGGGTTGGATCTAGCGTTTTCCGTTGTTGCTTGTTGCCGCATACCTAGTCCAATAGAAAGAGCCCAGTGTTTATATATCTCAGGACGTAACAATCACCACAACTGGTCCATAGGCTGGAACATACACCTCAAAGTGCCTGAGCGCTAGCACAATCGCCAGCAGTTCCTTCTCAACTACTGAATAGTTCTTCTGCGCCGAGTTGAACTTTTTTGAGAAGAAACTGACTGGGTGCTCCAGCCCATCTTCGTCTGATTGCATCAGAACGGCACCAGCCCCCACATCACTGGCATCAGTTGCCAGCTGGAATGGTCGGCTAAAGTCCGGGGCCCTGAGGATTGGGTGAGTACACAACAGGTGTTTTACTAGCAAAAATGCCCTCTCACACTCAGGCGCCCACTTAAACTTTCTGTCTTTGGCCAATAGGTCCGTCAGAGGAGCCAGCACAGTAGAATAGCCCTTTATAAAGCGGCGTTAGTAACCAATCATGCCCAAAAACCTCATGATCTGCTTCTTGGTGGACGGCCTGGGGAAGTGGTTAATAGCCAATATCTTGTTCTGTGGGGGGCACACCTGGCCCAAACCCACCATGAACCCCAGATACTGCACGGTAGCCCGCACAAAATCACACTTTCCCAGGTTGACCACCAAGTTTGCCTCGCTTAATTTCTTAAATAGGGATTCTACATGTTCACAGTGGCTCTTGAAATCGTCATCGTTGATAATGACGTCGTCCAGGTACACGGTACAGTTCGGAATGTCAGCCACTAACTCGTTCATTAAGCTTTGGAAGGTCGCTGGTGCGTTCTTTAGACCGTACGGCATGACATTACAACGATATGTAGCACCATCCACCACAAAACCACACACCTCTTTCGCCCGTTTAGACAAAGGCACCTGCCAGTAACCTTTTACCAGGTCCACCTTGGTCAAGAACTTGGCCCTGCCAATCTTGTCTACACAGTCATCGACCCGGGGAAGAGGATATGGGTTGGTGGGAGTCAAGCCGTTTAGCCTGCGGTAATCAACACAGAAGCGCACCTTGCCATCCGGCTTAGGTTGCAGCATTACGGGAGATGTCCACTTTACCGCCCCCTTCTCGATCAGTCCCTGTTGCAACATATACTCCAACTCCGCCCGGAGGGCCGGAAGTTTAATAGGGGGCACCCTATAGGGCACTGACTTGAAGGGTGGGTGGTCTCCGACGTCAACGTCGTGCACCTCATGAGTAGTGAGGCCTGGGTGTTCCACAAATACAGTAGGGTATAAACAGAATAGGCGCTCGACAGCCACACGCTGTTGCTCAGGTAGGTGTTGCAAAGCCTCATGAGCCGCCTCTCTCGTGTTTCCCGCCCACTGATCTGCAGAAACATGATAATCCCAGTTGTCATCCACATGCGCATGACTGTCCCGTTCTCCTTCTCCACCTTGACTGCTGAAAGTCATCACGGGGACAGTGAGAGGCTCAGGTGGGCGTCTCACATACTCCTTCATCAGGTTGACATGACATAACTGATTCCTCTTACGCCTGTCTGGAGTGGCCACCAGGTAATCTAAGTCCGAGAGCTTCTCTGCTACCCTATAAGGACCAGCGTACTTTGCGGATAAGGGGTGACCTACAAGAGGGAGTAGTATCAACACCTCCTGACCCACGTGAAACTCCCTGAGTTTCACCTTGTGGTCGTACCTGTCCTTCATGAGGGCCTGAAAGCCTTCCAGATTGCGGCTAGCCAACTCCCGACTACGCAACATTCGTTCTCTACTCTCAAGTTCGACAGCACCGTCACTACACTTTAGAACCTCCGGGTCTTCTAGCTGCAATTTGCGAATATCTGAGGGAGCTAGCCTGTCTAAGTGTTTGCGAAACAACTCATGCCCTCCCCCAACATCGAACTTTGCATCCCGTTGCTCTCTCCGTGTATACCGTTGCTGCCTCTGAGTCTCTTTAAGCCATGCCTCTACACTCTCAGTGACAGGTGGTGGTGCTTCTCCAGACTCTAATAACGGTGCTAATACTGAGTCCCCGAGAAGCGCTGCTGGTACTAGACTCTCCACCGTATCAGCTTTCAGCACCTTCTCATGACCGTTCCTCCGCTTATTTGAAGACTGTTGGTTAGGCTGTGACTCCCTGGATGCGAGAGATCTGGTTACAACACACGCCATTGGTTGCACCTGACACTTCTCAACCCACTCCTGTTCCTCCCTACTCACGTCGGCCGGCTCCTCGGCATCGACTAAGGGTGAAACCTTAGAAGCAGGCACCGCAAAGTCATTGCCGAGAAGGAGGTCGACGCCCCCAACAGGCAATTTCTCCACGATTCCCACATCCAGTTCGCGAGTCACACCGTCAACTTCAAGCTCCATTCTAACAAGCGGGTATGACCTAGTTGCATTAACTCCCTGCACCACAACTACCCGCACCGCGTTTATGGGTCTACCAGTGAAATTCTTCAAGAGTGTCTGAGAGGCACCTGTGTCACGCAAGAGCTGTACCCCGTGCTTCTTGCCCCCCCACTTCACGCAGCCATGCCCTCTATGGTCGCAAAAGGCATCGCGGACAGGGTTCGAGCCTTCCGGATCCTTCTTCACTGGTGGTGCTCCATCCTCTGATCTTATGCCTCCAGCAAACACAGAAGACTTCTGGAACACCCCAATGCTGCGAGCCAATGACACAGCCGCCGTGGGAGGTCTGCTCGGACAAGCTTTTGCCATGTGCCCCTCTTTGTGACAGTGATAACACTCAAATTTCCCCTTGGACTTATACTGAGGTGTAAAAGTCCCCTGACCCTTCTTAAACGGGGCGGTGCTAGGTTTGTGGTCAGTCTTGGTGTCATTGCTTTTAAATTTATGTGTGTCCATATTCCGGGGAGGGGGAGGGTAACGCTCCTTAACGCCTACATCGTTTCTCTGTGCAGAGCCGCACCCCCGAATTAGTGACAACCAACGATCAGCCACCTCTGCTGCTTCTACGAGAGTTCTTGGGTTCTTCTCTTTAAGGTTTAAAGTCAAGTCGCCGCCCGTACACTTATAAAACTGCTCTAGAAGCATCAACTGTTTCATCTCATCAAACGTAGTTGTCTTCTCTGATCTGAGCCAGTTTCCCATAGCGTCGCACAGGTCCCGGGCGTGCTCCAAGAAGGTACTGTCTCGCCCCTTAGTCACACCCCGGAACTTTAACCTATATGTCTCGGGTTGTAGCTCATATGCCCGCAGGACAGCCTCCTTGAGCTCCTCATAAACAACGCAGGACTCCAAAGGCAGTGCATCGTAAGCCTTGAGCCCCTTACCTACGAGTCTAGAGGACACAAGGGCCGCCCACTTAACTTCAGGCCACTGATGCTCCCGGCACTTCTTCTCAAATCTATTGAAAAACTCTGTGACACCAGACTCGTCAAATACTGGGACCAGTTTGAGAAGGTGCGACAGAGACTGATCATGCGCACGGTTTCCAGTACCGAGTCGCTGTCCCGTCGTCTCAACACGAGACTTCTCTAAATCCATGTCGGCACAGTATCTTGTAGATTCTAGTTCAGTCCTAAGCTCAGCTTCCCTCGTCTGTTGCTGCATCCTAGCCAGCTCTTTTCTCTCTTCTATCTTAGCTAGCTCTTTTCTCTCTTCTATCTTAGCTAGCTCTTTTCTTTCTTCCATCTTAGCTAGCTCGAGCTGAAAGAGCATCTCTGGGGTCAAACCTTGAGGAGGAGGAGGAGATGCAATGATGTTAGAAATACCCGGTGATACCCCCAGGGGCAAACCACCCTGCCAGTCACTACCCACCTGCGGAAGCGTGCTCAGGGTCGGTACTCCAATAGGAGGATTGGGAGTCGAGTGAAGGGGAGGCTCGGCCAAAGGGCTCTGAGCACTCACCCTACCTCGTACGCCAGTCACCTCACCCAGCACACACGTCATCAGGTCATCCTTGGTCATGCCACTAGTACATACATGACCGATAGCTGCGGCTAAGCACTGGAGACCGTACCGATTCATACCCACCAACCGGTCGGAAGTAACAGGGCATTGTAAAAAATTCCTTGCATCCTCCTCACTGTTCACCAAGTTAACAACCTGCCCATGCTGCTGCTCCTCAGCTTCTACATCACGTACTGTGTCCTCATCCTGCACTGATCCGCTATAAGACATGATGCTCACTGAAGATTTTTCACTTTGATACACAAAAAAGAAGAACCCCAAACTCTTATACCACAATATTCACAATAAAAAATTCTCGGAGACCGCTTAAGTGCTATATTACTTTGCTAAACAAATAATTCTTGCATGTCCTCAAAAAATATTCCACAAAATCAACAAATGTTCACTGCCTAAACTGTGAGAAAAATCTGCACAATAACCTGCAATTATATGTCAGTTCACCAAATCCTGAGCTAGGTCGCCATTTGTTACGATCGGGTCTCGTATAAATCAGTGGCTCTTATACATTGGACTAGACTGGCATAAATGTAACAACGGAAACGCTAGATCCAACCCCTGATATATAATCCCGTCGAACAAAAAACACATATACCCTCCAGAGTTATATCTGCGATAGCGGGGTATCTTAACTCTCAGTATCTATGTGCTTCTACTATAGGCTGATGTTCTCTGAAACAGCCTATTACCTATAACATATGGTTGCTTAGTTATGGTACACAAGGAAAAGATAGTTAACTTAATTAAATCACAAGAGTGATCTAATGCAAACAAGAAGACGGTTTACTTAACGTTACTTTAATCAATAATATCTGTCACTCCTTTATGAAAGAAAGTGTTGTAAAGTCCTCAAGCACCGAACAAGGAATCTTCTGAATAATGTCGGATGCTACTAAGAAGAACGTATCGGAAATGGAACCACAAAATAGCAGGAGGCAGGACAATGCACGTGTAGGCTAAATACACAAAAAGGCTGGACCTATAATGTTATTGGACACAAGAATATTATAAGCGGTGCAACAGTAATAATGCTCGCCACGATAAAGTAGTACTCCTATTAACAAAACCGGTCTATGCTGGTTGTGTCTCTCTACAGCAACCTAGACCTCAAAATGCTTGTGTAGAAATAATGGGTATGCATAAAAGAGTATATGATCTAATCCAGCTAATGTCTACCCGGGTTAATAAAGTCTAGCTGGGATGCGCAAAGGTACAGAATTCTGGTGGAGCAAGGCAGCTCCTAGCCTAGTGTGGACCTTGGGTCTGTGCGGCCTGATTACGTTAATATGAAGGGGTACTCTCTTGAGGATTCTCCATCACAAGTATCGAGTATCCTCCTGGCGACCCTCAAAAGTAAAAGCAAATAGAGTTAGAACAGTGTTGGGTGGATTAGGCAAGCAGCCCTCACGCACTACACAGTCTAAACTCCAAGGTACACAGACAAAAGATCCACCCAGGTAACCCACAGAATCCGTAGTGTCGTGCAGCTCAAAAGTAGCCTACACACAGTGAAAACACCAACAGCAAGGTATCTGATCCCTAGTCTAGCATTATTTAACCCTGTAGAAACATTAGTGATTGATGGAGACAGTCCGAGCAATACAATCTCCCAAAAAGACAACGACTCTCTTCAACCTTAGCCTAGTACATAAGAAATGTGAGATCCAGCATATAATACAGTCTGGCCACCAATTCAAGGTGTGGATGCAGAGAACCAGAGGGGGATTGATATTAATACAAGGTGAGGAAGTAGTGGAAATGATAGAGGCAGTAGGAGAGAAAGATTCTAAGACAAGAGTGTGGAACAGTTCATGGGAGATGCTTAGAGTATGCTGTCTGGGATGGATCTGACAAGGATATTCCCAGGGACCACCTCGCTGGAGTACCAGTTCGCAGGAATGGCACGAGGGCGCGCGACAGTCGCCCAGTAAGCAGCCGCCTAGTAGGTAGTGTTAGGCAGGAGGCAACGAATCCCGCGAGGCCTATGTAAGGGGGCCAGCCACGTGCCACACTCACCACCAAGTCACAACACCCGGTCTCTCTCTCTCTCTCTCTCTCCCGCTCGCCTTCCCATCATTCAACTACTTAACACAATACATTCAATTGACTAAATAAAATAGAAAGGATTGTGACAGACGAAAATAAAGAACAGTTCTGAACTGTCTGCAACACAAGCTTTCTCGAGAAGGAAAGTACACAATGATAGGTAGACTGTAGCTACCTTCTCTGCCCTGGCGAGTCCTAGCGAGTAAGCCATGCGGTTCTGGGGGAAGCGGTGAGCGTCACAATATATATATATATATACAGTATATATATATATACAGTATATATATATATATATGCTGTATATATATATATATATATATATATATACATATATATATTTTGATATTAGTGTAGCCAGGGAGGATATTTTCTTTCAGGCAGGTGAGATTAAAATAATAGGCACAGTTTGCATTATTGAGTTTTTTATTGATACTCTCAATTTTTCGTATAGTTTTTCTGGTATTTTCAGGAAGTTGGTAAAGGAGGTTTGCAAATGGTTCCGACGTTTCAATGGGCGCAGCCATCATTATCAAGGAGAAGTGAAGTTAGAAGGTGATAAGTCGAGTTTATATAGGCGATACAAGATCAAGAAAGGGATTATTGTGTGCTAGCTGCACGCTGGTTGGCTAACCTAAGACTAGCTCTGGTAGGCTAGCCGGACGCAGGCGTGGGCGGGGCCTCTGCATCGTTCATCTGCGTGTGTGGAGGGGGCATTCCTGGGGGCATCATGGGGGGCCTCGCTGTGGAAGGGCGTGCCGAGGGTAGGATCTGGCTGTATTCCGCTTGTGTGTTTAAAGTACGTTGGTATGTTTGTATATATATAGCTTCAAGAATGAATAGGCGGCGTGAGTCTACTTCTTTATCAAGAATAGAGGTGTGTTTATCTAAGTCGGGTCTGGTGAGTTCCTGGTGAGCACCTGGGTGAGCCTCTCGAGAGGCTCACCCAGGTGCTTGTAAACAATGGGTACAGTAACTCAGACATCGCCCACACCATCAACAAACACCTTGAAACATGGTACAAAAACGACATGCCTACTAATACAAACACTGAATACATAAAAATTTACTATAAAAACCACATGTCCTCAGATCACAAAACAGACGAAAACATAATGAGAGATATTATCAGCAACAACGTTAAAACTACGAACCCTGACCAACACCTTAAACTCACCATATACTACAAATCGAGGAAAACATCACAACTAGTCATTCGCAACAGCCCGGCTACCGCTAAGAAACCGTCACAAGAGGACCATGTCATATACCGACACACCTGTAACAGTGAGGACTGTGGACCTCACACTTATGTCGGTTTGACAAGGACTCGTCTGTCACGTCGCCTTACCTTCCACCTTCAAGCCGGAGCTATCAAGGACCACTACCACACATCCCCACACCATCAGGAACTCACCAGACCCGACTTAGATAAACACACCTCTATTCTTGATAAAGAAGTAGACTCACGCCGCCTATTCATTCTTGAAGCTATATATATACAAACATACCAACCTACTTTAAACACACAAGCGGAATACAGCCAGATCCTACCCTCGGCACGCCCTTCCACATCGAGGCCCCCCATGATGCCCCCAGGAATGCCCCCTCCACACACGCAGATGAACGATGCAGAGGCCCCGCCCACTCCTGCGTCCAGCCAGCCTACCAGAGCTAGTCTTAGGTTAGCCAACCAGCGTGCAGCTAGGACACAATAATCCATTTCTTGATCTTGTATCGCCTATATAAACTCGACTTATCACCTTCTAACTTCACTTCTCCTTGATAATGATGGCTGCGCCCATTGAAACGTCGGAACCATTTGCAAACCTCCTTTACCAACTTCCTGAAAATACCAGAAAAACTATACGAAAAATTGAGAGTATCAATAAAAAACTCAATAATGCAAACTGTGCCTATTATTTTAATCTCACCTGCCTGAAAGAAAATATATATATATATATATATATTCCATCGTACAACTACCAATAATACAAAGACTTTTTACATTTTAAGCTAGTTTATTATATACCAGTATACAGTACAGGTATATAATCTAAAGTCTTTCATGTAATTGTTTTCCTTTGCAACATAGCAAGTATCTGTGAGGTAATTTGATAAAGACCTCACCTGCTCTTCTAAGCCCACCTTGATTGAGATGACGGGGTTGCAAGCAACCAAATTAGCAACCCTCTCAGATACACTCATAAACCAAGAAGAGACTCAACCAACCAGAGCCAGGATAGCAAACATAAAGGAGAGTAAAAGAACGAAGCGAAGGGCACATATCCGTTCCGAGAAAGAAACAACGCAGTCCAGCATAAACAATCCACGTTCTCCATGGGACCAGCAAACAACGCACCTATATCAACGCCACCCACACAGGAAATGCAGGGCCACTTACTGAGCATGACCTATTTCCGGGCCAATCACAGGGGTCCCTCCCGGACCAATCACAGGATCCAGGATACGTGAAGAAGGCGTACCCACCTCAGGAACCAGATTTGAATTATAATGAGGAAGAGCTTATGCTAATACCTCATCAACACCAAATGTCATTTTTCCACAGATGGAACCAAAAGAACCACCTCTACAGTGCAAAAAATCACCTATATCCACAATAGCTGATAAATAAAGAGTAACAAAAGCCTTGCAAGCAATGTTGAAAATCAGGGAAAAGACGAATAATATGCAAAACAATTATCCTGCACCCATGCAAGCTTTCTAAAATAGGAGTGTAATCTTAAGAAATAAAGAATAACTATTTCCATGTGTTCCTGTGTTAATTATATTTCTAAGGCATTTTCTAACTTCACAATAATTAAAAGATCAAAATCCCCATGTCCCTACTATTCCGAAATTAATTAAATTTAACTCAAATAATCATCCAAATATATCCTGACCGAAATATATGATCAATAGGCAAACACGAGGCAATACCATCCACTAGCTAAGCTTTTAGTAGGTATATCTACCAGTGTCGGAGTTACTTCCGAATAGGGCTAGCCATTTTCACTATAAAAAGTTCAACGAGTGTGGCGACCCAGAAGTGTGTTAGAGAAACTAGAAGTGACTGTCTCTAGTTGTGTGTGAGAGGCAGTTCCCTCTGGTGTCCAGTCGAGGAAGAAACTACGAGTCCTACATCGTCCAGATTCCCTCTCATGGATATTACTTCTCCTCCACATCCATACCGTAAGTGTCTCTGTGTTATTATGTTTTGGGAATTATTGTAAAGGTAATATAAAATATGCGAGTGTTCAATTTAACTTTGTCTTAGAGGCCTTTTCTGGACTCTCCTTGCCCAATTTTGTTCACGTAGTACGAGAACCTAACTTCTATCTGTGCAGGTGAATTATATAATAATACTTGTGATTTAACTAATTTAAGTCCAAATTAGCAGTGTGTTGAGTAAAGATGGATAAGTAATAGTAAAATGGATGAAGAAGTGCGGGAGAGGGTACAACAGGGGAAGAGGGTTGTAGGAACGCTAAAAGCAGTAACAAGAAATAGGGTGGTCAGTATGGAAGTGAAGAAGTCCTTGCATGACACTGTGGTAATCCCGACACTGACTTACGGAAGCGAAGCATGGACGTTGGTTGAGAGACTCAGACCAAGAGTGAGAGCAGTGGAAATTAATTACTTAAGGAGTGCGTGCGGAGTTACATGGAGGGATAGACAGACTAATGAGGAAGTTAGAAGGAGGTGTGGTGTGGAGGTAGATGTGCTGGAAAGTGTGAAAAGGAACAACTTGAGATGGTTCGGCCATATGGAACGTATGGAAAGCGAGAGAATGACTAAGAGGGTGTACGAGAGCGAGGTGGAGGGACAGAGAGGGAGAGGTAGATCGAATGAGAGGTGGAAGGATGGAGTGAGGAAGTACATGCACGAAGGTGGTGCTGGTTGGGGGAGGGGCGTCGACTGACTGGGGACAGAGGTGCATGGGGGCGGTTCGTTCGCGGCCACCCCTTCGGGGATCACGGCGTCAGGCAATAGATAGATAGATAAAAGTCCAAATCAACGTTCTTATATTTTTTACTTACGTTACATACTCTATATTATACGTAATACTTAGTGAACGTTCACAGATTTCATTCAGTTGTGTTATTATTGATTGAGTGTCCAAGTTCGCAGTAAAGTGTGTACCGAGAGCAATTTTCCTTCCTTAAAGTTAAAATCAAACTCAAGACAGAGCTACGCCCAATTTTCATAAGAGATCACTTAGAGTACCAAGTCGTCTACATTAAAAGTGAAACCCATTCCGTTGAGATTGAATTAATCTATGTTCAAGATTTCTAATCTATATTAGTTCTTGTGAATAATCCGATCAATTACGCTACCCGGTTAATGATATTATTTCACAACCAAGCTAGGAATTCCGATTACGCATTCCTGTATTCATCAGCCCTTATTTCGGCTATTTATCAAACACTACGTAGTTCTGTGTCTTAAAAGTATTCTATACTTTATCAAACTGTATTCGGGTTATTATAAATCGCTACTTCGTTCTGCGTATTTATTTTAATACCAGTAGTTTGTTAATCAATTCAAAACTTACTGCATCAGCCTTCATTTTGGCTATTCAAAGTCGCTATTTCGTTCTGCGATTTTATTTTATTTACAGTAGTTTTTTCATTCATTCAAAGTCCTGCTTTGGCCCTCGTTTCGGCTAATTATCTGTCACTACTTCGTTCTGTGTCTGATTTTATTTATAGTAGTTTGTTAATTCATGCAAACTCAATGCTTCTATAGCTAATAGTTCACTATATTTATTCAATACATATTTGTTGAATCTGAGTTCCTCATTGAGTGTGATTTTAGCTAATTTACGATTGAATTTCTTGTTTGTGTATCGTGTGAGAGATTATTCACAATTATTCTTTTATAGTTAAACTGTAAATTTAATTACCATACCAACAAGAGTAAAGCTAAGTTCATATCTTTTGTTACTGATTTAACGTTGCACTAAATCAAGTATTTATTCAGCCTGACCGCAGTACTTTTGACCTTAACCTCTCGTACGGCAGCTTTGACTGCCGACCTCGCCTGGCGACCTATTTGTATTTCGAGCCACCCGTACCTGTGTGTACCTGAGTAGATGATCTCAGCTACCAACATTTATTAATTATTATTCCTATCAATATACACTTGACCTGTATATGTATTGTCATCATATATTATGTGTTTATCTTGTATAATTGTATATTTCATGTTTGATTCTTTGTAAGTGACATCATTATTCATGAAGGAGTATTTTTTTTTTTTTTATAAAAAGACCTCCGTCTACGTATTGTGAAACACCTGTTATCCTCCGGCAAATTATGGGGTTGAGTGAGTGAAGGGGGGGACAGTGAATGAAGGAGGATACATGTTTTTCATAATACGTGTTGCTAGCCCCAAACGCGCGAGCAACTGTGGCTTTCAACCATCCGACACATCCCCTTTTATTTATGTGCATCACCCATGTTAAATACAAATAAAGTAAAATTTAGTTAACTCTTTCCAAGTCACCTTGATCACACATTGGACTCATACTCTATAGTTGGGATCCGGATGTACCATTTACATGTACCACTGTTTGTATTATAATTAACTAGTGTAATTATCCTGTGTGTTTATTGTGTTTGGAGCGTGATTGAGTAACTTTGGAAGATCATTATTATTGCTAGTTGTGTTCCTGTCGAGCAGAATTTGAGTCTAAGTATTCTAAAGAAGGAGCTTTATAGAAGGAATAATTACGCGAGTTGGATTACAACAACGCATAACATTGATATTTACCGTTTATGAATTCCTCACAAGATATACCGTAGCCAAGCTCGGTCTACTGGTCAAAGTTAGAGCATTGTACAGTATGCTTCATTGCAAGGGTACAAAATGCCAAAGAAGGCTTTTCTTTTTTATGTCTTACAATCCTTGCCTTCATTCCACGTTGTTCTAGGAAGTCTGTATTACCTTTTGTTACCTTCAACAGTTTGTTGTTTAGATGAGTAAGACTTTCTTTAAATGTTATGTTGGTAATGCTATTAGTTTTACATACAAAAAGCTACCACATTAACATGTTATGTCTGTTTTAATTAATTTCACACACCGAATAAAATTTAATATCCAAATACACATTATTTAATTGGAAAGGTTTTGACCTATTAGATAAAAAGAGGATAATTGTGTTTACAACCGAAAACCTCGTTATGTTGCTGATGAAGGAAAAACAACAACACATTTTGATGTATCAATGAAAACTAGATATTATGTAAAATATTAATTGCTCCATCATCATGAACAATGTATTCCAAGTATAGCCCATGATGTTAAAATATGGACAACTGATATGCTGGCATATTTTGTATTAACATCACCCAAGTTGATTAATTCATACACATTCAGATGGGAATCAGACTGGATTCAAAGATTTCAGTGAACCAAAAATGTTAATGAGAAACTCAGAAAGCATATATATATATACAGTATATATATAATTTTATATATATATATATATATATATATATATATATATATATATATATATATATATATATATATGTACATTATATATATATATATACATATCTGGTAAAAGTACAAATTTACGTACATTATATAATATATGTGAATATATTTAGCAAAGATTAGGTTAACATTTGGTTAAAATCTTATTGGTTTGGCGATTGATTTTTTCGTTTGTGTTTGATGTGTTCGACCGAATGACCTTAATTTCGATATCAAACCTTCTAACTGACCGTCAAGCTCATTTTACCAACATACATCGGGTCAAACAACACTAAATCAGATTATCCTCACTAAATTCCATCATAAAATATTCACACATTAACAGAACAAATTTTAAAGTAATACATTCGCGAAACAAAATATAGCGTCTAGCATACTTATAATACTGTCATGCAGCCACGGCAAATAAAGCAGCAAAAGCAAGAGATAATAATGTTTTCCCAGAACAGTGCTGTATGAAGGCAAGGACTGAAAGAAGCAAAATAAAAGGGAAGCAAATATTTTCGACAGGGAAAATTAAAAAAAAAAGTAGGAAGAGAAAAATAACACAAATCCTAAAATATTCAGACCTACTTTAGTATTCCATAGTTAGCCTATACTAATTTAACCTAGCCAACCTTACAATATTTTAGCCTAGCATACAGAATCAAACATGATTATTATTATAATATGTATAGTATGATTCCTATATTTATAGTGGATATATGACAGCCAGTCATGAACAAAACAGATTTGTACTCACAATTTGTTCCCGTACAAATTTACACTTCCCTTAACTCATTGACTGCGGGAGACGTTCCAGAATGCCATGGTAATTTACAGCAACATACAGGCTTTAAAAGCCTCTTAACTCATAAACTGCGAAGCTATGGTTGTTCAAACCCTCCCGCCAAGTGATGGTATTTGGTTCTATTCTGACGGAAATAGTCCTATGTAACATAATATATATAATTATTACTTATCCGTATTCGCCTATTTTGTTTTTAATATGAACATATGAACATTTAAGAGCAATAAAAGAAGTGGGAATAGCATGTGGGGGTTGAACAAGATGTATTATTGCCGCAAGAACGTATCATGAGGCGAGAACTGGGGGGACGTATATCCTCCCTCTCTGAGCTGCACAGCGACACTAAGGCCATGCACTAGAAGTCTTTATTTTGCAATGATCTCTAGCTGCCTCACCCGTGTTAGAGAGACCGGGAGGGGGAAATTCCCGCCAAAAATTACCCAATAAAAGGGGGAATATGAGGTAAAGTAGCTGATAATTGAGGATGGGGGAAGAGGGAGGATACATATGTAGGAATGATAGCAAATAATGGAGGGGAATTATCTCACTTAATCACAAATTGCTTTGTTTTGAGTGCCACTAGGGTGTTTTTTAAGTTTTTTTTTTATGCTGTGATCTATTGAGGACGGTCGCAGTGCACGAGAAAACCCTCTATTGAGGACGGTTGCCGTTTTTAGGTAAAAACATGTAGAATATAGTGAGCGGAAGCGCGACAGGCCACCCATCCTCTCTCCAGCCAGCCGGCTGGGACACTGAGGAGTATGAGCCATACTCTCGTTAGACATACAGCGCTGCCAAATGCAAATGTAGCGCAAAATTAGCGATAACTGCTCAGTATTAGCGAATGTCTATGGTAGCGCTGCGGGTGAAGCCCGCGCGCTACGAAGTTCGGTTTTGGTGTCATTTTGAAGTTATTTTCTTCTAACTTTTAGCTGAATACATTTAATTTAATTCAAAAACTTGCTTAATCAATGAGGAGTGCCTGAATGAGCCCTACTATGGCGGTAATAGGTGTCATTCCACCTCACTCTCGTACACCCTCTTAGTCAATCTCTCGCTTTCCATACGTTTCATATGGCCGAACCATCTCCAGTTGTTCCTTTTCACACTTTCCAGCACATCTACCTCCACACCACACCTCCTTCTTACTTCCTCCTTCGTCTGTCTTGCCCTCCATGTAACTCCGCACGCATTTTTTAAGTAACTCATTTCCACCCCTCTCACTCTTGGTCTGAGTCTCTTCCCGAACGTCCATGCTTCACTTCTGTAAGTTAGTGTCGGGATTACCATACTGTCACACAAGGACTTCTTCACTTCCATACTGACCACCCTATTTCTTGTTACTGCTTTCAACATTCCTACAACCCTCTTCCCCTGTTGTACCCTCTCCCGCACTTCCTCAACCATAGTCCTATCTTCACTCAACACACTGCCCAGATACTTAACCCTTAACCATCGGCGCTCGACATATGTCGAGTTAAAGAAAATGTGCCCATATGCGGGCCTCGACAGATGTCGAGTGCAATTTTGAGCACGTAATGTGCTCTGAGAGAGAGCTGAGCGGTGCGAGGAGCATAGATTGCTTCCTGACCGCTCGCCACCACCGCCGTGGGTCGACTGAAATTTATTACACTCTCCTCCACCCTCTCTCACTCGCTACACAGGAAATTATGTAAGGAAGTTACCTTATTTTAGGGTTTTTGCACTCGTGTTGCACGATCGTTGCAAGATAACCATGGTCGTAGAAGGATGGTTCGGGTGTCATTGGAAAGATCTGTTTACGCCCTTTCAGGGATAGATACTTGTATTACGCTCTGGGTCTTGTTTATGCATGAAATAGAGCACGGAAACAACCCCATTTAGGGTAAAACCACCCGCATGGCGGGTAATAGAAGTTACTGACCCACCCGCTCGTAATGTGTTAAAGGAGCTGACGATCTCCATAGCCTGACTGTTCAACTTCACCTCACACTCTGTGACTTCACCCATTTCGAAGACAATAACCTTGCTCTTCCCCGCATTTACCTTCTAATTCTGTTGTTTGCACACTGTTCCAAACTCATTTACCAGACCCTGCAACTCCCATTCATTATCGCTCATCAGAACTGTATCATCCGCAAACAGCAGTATATGGCAGCTTCAACTCATTTCCCTCCCTTTTCAGCAATACACCAACATCCACTGCTCTTCCTAGTATTTCTTTCATGACTCCATCCATATATACAGTAAACAACCATGGGGACATCACACATCTCTGTTTCAACCCAACACTCAGGTCAAAGAACTCGCTCTGCTCATTCTCCACACGTACTGCCGCCTTGCACCCTCATACAATGCTCTTCACTGCTTTCAGCAACTTGCCATCTACTCCGTATATTCTAAGTACTTTCCACATGCCTTCTCTATCCACTCTGTCGAGAGGATTTCCCTAGTGGTTAAAGCCCCATTAATTGCTCTTTCCATTCACATATGCATAGCCTACGTGAGTTGCAGTTG
This sequence comes from Paralithodes platypus, assembly GCA_032716605.1. Classification (NCBI taxonomy): domain Eukaryota; kingdom Metazoa; phylum Arthropoda; class Malacostraca; order Decapoda; family Lithodidae; genus Paralithodes; species Paralithodes platypus. The sequence continues at coordinate 24,096,649 of CM064529.1, read as the reverse complement.
GGATGTGTGTACATGCTTAGATTGATATGCAGGATTCGAAGTTGCATAATAAATCGTAGGCAGTGTCCACCAACCTTTAACTGTCTTCGTGGTGCGATGCATAAGGTGTTGATTTTCGGTGTGAGCATCCTGGGTTCGAATCCACGGACTGCCACATGTGTTTGTAAATTTCATTAATCGATTTTAGGAGTATAGTTGGTTGTTGAAAGGAACATAATAATTAATATTGGTTCAGGCGTAATTTATCGAGAGGACTTCCCTAGTGGTTAAGGCCCCATTAATTGCTCTTTCCATTCACATCTGCATAGCCTACGTGAGTTACAGTTGGGATGTGTGTACATGCTTAGATTGATATGCAGGATTCGAAGTTGCATAATAAATCATAGGCAGTGTCCATCAACCTTTAGCTGTCTTCGTGGTGCGATGCATAAGGTGTTGATTTTTGGTGTGAGCATCCTGGGTTCGAATCCACGGACTGCCACATGTGTTTGTAAATTTCATTAATCGATTTTAGGAGTATAGTTGGTTGTTGATAGGAACATAATAATTGATATTGGTTCAGGGGTAATTTATCGAGAGGACTTCCCTAGTGGTTAAGGCCCCATTAATTGCTCTTTCCATTCACATATGCATAGCCTACGTGAGTTGCAGTTGGGATGTGTGTACATGCTTAGATTGATATGCAGGATTCGAAGTTGCATAATAAATCGTAGGCAGTGTCCACCAACCTTTAACTGTCTTCGTGGTGCGATGCATAAGGTGTTGATTTTCGGTGTGAGCATCCTGGGTTCGAATCCACGGACTGCCACACGTGTTTGTAAATTTCATTAATCGATTTTAGGAGTATAGTTGGTTGTTGGAAGGAACATAATAATTGATATTGGTTCAGGGGTAATTTATCGAGAGGACTTCCCTAGTGGTTAAGGCCCCATTAATTGCTCTTTCCATTCACATATGCATAGCCTACGTGAGTTGCAGTTGGGATGTGTGTACATGCTTAGATTGATATGCAGGATTCGAAGTTGCATAATAAATCGTAGGCAGTGTCCACTAACCTTTAACTGTCTTCGTGGTGCGATGCATAAGGTGTTGATTTTCGGTGTGAGCATCCTGGGTTCGAATCCACGGACTGCCACATGTGTTTGTAAATTTCATTAATCGATTTTAGGAGTATAGATGGTTGTTGGAAGGAACATAATAAGAGGCCTTCTCCAAGTCCATAAAGGCAACGTACACCTTTTGTTGCTTCTCCAGATATTTCTCCACAACACAATTCAGGGTAAAACTCTGATCTACACATCCTCTTCCCTTCCTAAAACCTCCCTGCTCGTAGCCTATCCATTTCTCCGTTCTCACTCTCACTCTCTCAATCACTACCCTACTGTACACCTTCCCTACTACGCTTAAAAGACATATTCCTCAGTGGTTACCACACACTCCTTTTTCCCCTTTGCCCTTATATAGGGGGACTATTATGCCAGTCTTCCAGTCATTGGGTGCATTCCCCTTCTCCCATGCTAGTTTGCATATTTTCCATACCCATTCGATTACTATCTCACCACCATACCTCAACATTTCCCCTCACACTCCATCTGTTCCTGGTGCTTTCCCCAACTTCACTCTTTTCATGGCTTCCCACACTTCTGACCTCCTGATCCCCACCTCCTCCTCCACTACTTCTCCTCTTCTCCCTCCCATACCATATCCAACTATGTTTGCTGGCTCTTCATTCCTTACATTTAGCAACTCGTTGAAGTACTCCCTCCATCTTTCGACTCTCTCTTGCTTCTCGGCTAGCATTCTCCCATTCTTATCTTTCACACCCTTATTGTTTCCCTTGCTACCTTCCCTAACTTTCTTGACTTCTTTCCAGAACAGTTTCTTACACTCCCTCCATTTTACACTCAGATTCCTTCAAAATTCCTCATCTACTCTTCTCTTACTTTCCTTCACTACTCTCTTCGCCACTCTTTTTCTCTCCACGTACCTCGCTCGTTTCTGCCTCTCCAAATCTTCATTCCCTCTACTACCCAACCACTCTCTATACTCTTTCTTCTTGTCTTCCACAGCTATTTTTACCTCTTTTGTCCACCATGCTGTACCTTTCACTCCCCTCCCTCTTCTCCTCATTCCACACACCTCCTCACATGCTGCACAGATCTCTTCCTTAACCCTCGGGGCCCGGGCTGCCTTTCTAAATGACGGAGGTCGTATCCGGGCGATCTGGCTGAAAATCAACAAAAGTAAACTAAGGCTAATCTCACTTAATATATTACCTACATTAACCCGTGGAGCCCCGGCTAGTTTTGTAATGTTTGCGCACCAGAACCCGGCCGGTTTTCAAAAAATTGTTTTATTCCAGAAACAATAGCGAATGGGTTAGGAATGAAGGAAAAACCACGAAAAACCGCTCAAAAAGCTTAAAAAATGGTCCTACAGAGCCCCCGAAAACGGATTTTATAAGAGTAAAAAATTGAAGGCAATTATCCCAAAAAAACAGGTTTTTGCGCGCTCGCGCGCACACACGTGGACTTTGAGAGTTTTCAACCATCGGCACGGTTGCGTGGGATACGTACACAGTTCCCATACAAATCTGAGCCCTCTTGAGTGGCTACACCTGAGGTTACGGTCGGCGCAATTAGGGTGACGCGCCAGGCGCGTCTCTGGGGCTGTGCGTTACATACATCGCCGACGCGTCAGGCGCGTCGCTGGGGCTGTACGGGTTAATGAAAGATATATAAAACTGTGCGCCTTACCTTGCCGCGTAGAATGGCGTTGAGTAGAGCTCTCTAGCTCAACTGGTTCCGGAGTGATGGTGATGGAAGTGGAGGTAACTTTTGCCGCGAATTTACCTCGGTGCGTCCGAACACTCAACCGCGGCCCCGGCTACGACGCCCAGTTGCACTCGTCGTTCCACCCGCAATTATGCCGGGAAGCGATTTAATATTGTTTTATTGTTTATTATGCCATTTATTATAGTTATTATGTTATTTTCACTCAATAAAGTTATTTACATGAAGTTATTTGTGTCTCTGTCACTTATTACTTAGTTTTATTATTATTATTATGATTATAGTGTCACTTTCACTGGACTTTGATAGTTAATGGTGTCATTTTCACTGTTATGTATTGTTAGGTAAGCTTATAATATATATAGTGTCACTTTCACTGGACTATGATAATTGATAGTGTCATTTTCACTGTTATGTATTGTTAGGTAAGCTTATAATATATATAGTGTCACTTTCACTGGACTATGATAATTGATAGTGTCATTTTCACTTTTATGTATTGTTAGGTAAGCTTATAATATATATAGTGTCACTTTCACTGGACTATGATAATTGATAGTGTCATTTTCACTTTTATGTATTGTTAGGTAAGCTAATAATATATATAGTGTCACTTTCACTTGTTCATATTGTTATGAAGGCACTTATTATTACTTATGTGTGTCTCTTTCACTTATACTTAGTTTTATTATTATTATAGTGTCAGTTTCACTGGACTATGATAATTGATAGTGTCACTTTCACTGTTATTGTCACAGGCACTTCAAAATTGTTGGAGGGTGTGAAACTCATTGAAGCACCGTTCAGCACTCAGTGCCACTTCACACTCGAGGCATTCCCATGTGGTTTTCCTCACTTTGCTGGGTCTGCATGTTGTGTGGCTGCACACATAGCACCTCTTCTGACTCCTAACTGTACTACCTGGTGCTTTGAAGGGAATGGGGTTGAGCTGGTGCCTCCTGAAGAAGTCGGCACACCCCGTTCTGTCCAGCTGGCCTGGTCCTTGTAGTGGTCTCCCAGGTTCCGTATGCTTAGCCAGGAGCTCAAGTATCACCTGCTTGTGGAACTTCCGCAGGGACTTGTGCTTCTTGGCTCCTGGAGTCCTCAGACGGTAGATGTTGTAGGCATTGAGGACCGACATATCTACCGTATGCAGGATAAACTTCTTGTACCACCTGCAAGATGTTCGCAGGCAGTCGATGAAGCCCATCTGCGTGTCGGACTTGTCAACGAGGCGCATGTTGAGGTTGTAATCCAGGACAGCAGCTGGTTTCTGGACGGGGTTCTTGGTTCTTCGGTCCACCTTCCCTGTGGCGACCATCTTGGCCTTGTGGCATTTGCTGAGGAGGTTGACCTTCCGCTGGTCATGCCAGTGGTTGGAGAGTATAGGGCCACTCTTCTTGTGGAAGATGTCCGTCTTCTTCGTCTTGGTTGGGTAGCCTGGCATGCCCTTCCTCTTGGCCGTGACTGTGCCGACAGTTCCGGTCTTGCGGTCATCGAGGTACTTGGTCAGGATAGGCGACGTGTAGTAGTTATCGGTGTAGAGGATGTGGTTCTTATGGAAGTGCCTCTCCATCATCTTCTTTACTACAGCGCCGCCAAAACCAATGTGGGGGTCAGTCTCTACTTCTCCACCCTTGCCGCTGTAGACCACAAAGTCCAGCACATACCCCGTCAAACAGTCGCAAAGGACGAAGAGCTTGATGCCGAAGCGGTGTCTCTTGGACGGGATATACTGTCGGAAGTGCATCCTACCACAGAACAGGACCAGAGACTCGTCGAGGCACATCTTCTGGAAAGGAATCAGGTAGGTAGTGAACCGATGACGTATCATGTCATACAGCTTCCTGATCTTCCATAGTGTGTCGGTAAGGTGGACATGCATGTTGTTGGTCAGGTGGAGATAGGAGAGGATGTCAAAGTACCTGTCCCTGGACATGTACTTGCCAAATGCTGGAGTCGTTATTAGGTCGCCAGTGATCCAGTAGTCTGCCAGAGCGTGCTTCCTGATATGTGTCATCAGCATTGTGAGTGCCAAGAACACATATAGTTCTGCCAAAGTGACAGCTCTCCATGCCACCATCTTGGCACTGGTCTTCTTCCCAAGAAAGTTGGCACAGATTTCATGATGGTTGTTGGTCTCCTCGACGAGGTATTCCATGACTTCATTGTCATAGAAGCCACATAAAAATTCACTGGGGGTAGCATCTGGGCTACAGAGAAATGTTGGTGACACCTCGGAACCCATCTGTACCTCGTCAAAGGCAGGACAATCTGGCTCAAAATCAGCCCCATCTGTCCACACAAACAGGTCGGATGCTGATGCTCGAGCTAGTGCAGGTGCAGCAGGCACACGCCCTGGACGCCCTGGCACACGCCCTTGGCCACGCGGATGCCCTGCACGCCCACGCCCACGCCCTGGGGCAGCGGCGTTGGCAGACTGACCACGTCCACGACCTCGCCCTCTAACTCGTCTTGTCGGGACTTCCTCTTCCTCTTACTGTTCCTGTTCCTGTTCCTGTTCCTCTTCCTCCTCAGGCGACGTCAGGTCATCTGGGGCAATGTTCGGGTCGTCAGCATCCTCTTCAGGAGACAATTCGGGTGAAGAAGTGACCGGGCATCGGCGGCGTGGGGCGTGGGAGGTTCAACAATGGGAGCCTCGGCCTCGGGAGTTGGGCTCCTTTTGCGGCGAGCTGAGGGCTTCTCCGCATCAAATAATGCTCTGCGGTGTGTTGAGGGCTGTGGCACACTACTAATACCACTTGAAGAGGCCCTTTGCTCATCCTGAAGGAGAGATGAAGCCGAGGGCTGTGGGTGACCCACGCGGCGTCCCGGGTCAAGGCATCGGGACAAAGGAATGCGGGTGGTTGCTAGACCAGGGTCGGCGTCACTATCACTGTCTTCCGCTTCCCTAGCCTTTTCTGCTGCTGCCCTGCGTGCTTTTTTAGCTGCACTTTTCACCAAAGATTGTTTATAAAAATATTTGCCCACTTTCAAGGGCGTACGGGCAGGCAAAGGGGAAGGTTTTGGGCTAGGGCTAGGCCTAGGCTTACCTAGCAAAGATGGCGAGGGGGTAGGCCAAGGTTCTAGCACACTTGGAAGTTCAATAGCACCTTCCTGAAACACTTCCACATCAGGATCATCACTACTGTCTCCCCCCTCAAATAAATCCACATTATCGTCGTCTCCAAGCCAACGAAATTTTCATCTTCGCTTGCACTTATAAATTGTCATTTGTCCACCAAGCTTTCGCCACTGCTCTCTTCAATATCAAAAAGTTCTCGCTGTATGGCACTATCACTCAACACACGCTTCACTTTCTTTCGTTGAGCTTTCTTCTCGGTTGCAACAGGCGTCGAAGTTGCGAGTGGGGTAGCAGTGGGGCGCGCGGAAGGTTGCACCGAATCGGACGCGTCGGAATTAATTTTCTCACTATAACTCGCTATGGCGGCCACATAGGAACTGATAACGGTAGTATTTGAGGCTTGGTGGCACTGCGATCGCCCCTGCAAAGTAAAATTTGGCCGCGCGAATTTTGAAGCACGCTTTCAAGCACAGGGATTTTATCAGGACACCCGGGCTCCGGCCCATCTGCCGCACTGTCATTTTAAAATGCTGCCCGGGCTGGAAGGGTTTAACACCTTGCTGATCTCCTCCAATTCCTCCATATCTTCCAGGTCGAACCCACCTAGTCGTCTTTCTACTGCTCTCCTGTACTCTTCCCCGATTTCCTCCTTCTCACCATTCCACCTTCCTCTCGCCTCCCTCCAGCTCTCCTCACCCACTTCTTTTGTATCCTAACCTTAGCTACTACTACATAATGATCAGACAGACCCCCTCCAATACCCCTATACACCCTAGCATCCATCATAGATTTCTTCATTCTTTCATCCACACATATAATAATAATCAGTGACTTTCGTTCCACCACTGTCTTATCCTTCATCATACACACAACTTTCCATGTGTACCTGTGTATCATTCTGTGTCGGAAGAAGGTGTTGGCTATCCACAAACTCCTCCCCACACATAGGTCCACAAGTGCACTACCATTCCCATTCACCTCTGACGGTACCCCCCACCCTCCCACCACTCCATCAATTTTCCTATCACCCACCTTACCATTCATATCCCCAATCAGAAATATTCTTTCCTTCTTGTCAAACTTATCCAGGCATGCCTCCACATTGACCCAGAACTCCTCTTTCTCTCTTACAAGTTTATCCTCTGTCGGAGCATACACACACACACACAATCACCCACGTTTGTATTCCTACTTTCATTCTCACCCACACAATCCTTGAACCCACAGAATCCATATTCTCTTACACACTCCTTCCATTTGTTACTTACAAACAAACACGCACCTTCTCTCGTTGCTCCCTCACTCACTCCAGTACACACGCCCATTCCACACTCCCACTCTCTCACATCTGTACCCTTCCATTTGGTCTCCGTCATTCCACATACATCCAGCCTAGTATTCACTAACACTTCCAGTACCTCTCTCTCTTTTGTGCCATCATTCATGCCACTCCCGTTCCATGTACCTATTCTCAGAATGTCCGTAAGCTTTACCATAGTCGGTCGGGGTTTGTCAACACAGGGTCCGTCCGCATCCGAGGCTGATTGTTCGTTTATCGTTGCTACGTATTTTTGTCCGGGTTGGGGTCGCAAGCCCACCGACCCAACCTCTTTAGTCACACAGAAGGCCCGCAATGGAAGTGTTAATATACTGTATATATCAGATCTCATGTGGTTCTCGGTTTGAACAACTCCAATGCAAAAATTGAAAGACTTCAACAAACACGAGTAGTTCCTACGAGCAGTACAGTACTCAACTTTGGATATTACTCTTGTTAGATCTGCTTATCATTAAGTTATTCAAAATATAGTTGCAGACAAACAGTCCAACCTGACTAACTCATTGTTAGCATTAGTTTCCACACCAGATTACTTCATAACAATTATAACAAAATCCTAGAAAGATAATCACTTAATCATCATAATATCTGATGTAGTAACCTTTATCGTGGATACTCTAAATCTACTTACTCTAAACTAATATCGCAAGTTAAAGTTGTCAGTGCAGTACAAACGTTACAATGAAGCCAATCAGCGGGGTTGCACAGTGGCATCGACATGTTCCTCTACACTCGATCTAACAACACCTTGTACAGCCTCCTGATTGACTGTTCCTCGGGAAGCTTCCTATGGCTGACTCCTAATTTTACTTCCACAAGAAACACTTAAGGAATTTACTATACTGTATAGTCATATTCGATTGGTGTACTTGCTACCTTTTCTAAGAATTTGTGAATTTACATCCACAGTTGCCTGTACTGCTGTTTGCTGACAATACAGTTCTGATGAGCGATAGTGAATGGGAGTTGCAGGTCTGGTAAATATGTTTGGAACAGTGTGTGACAAACAGAATCTGAAGGTAAATGCGGGGAAGAGTAAGGTTTTGGTATTTGAAAAGGGTGCAGTCACAGACTGTGAGGTGAGGTTGAATGGTAGGGTTATGGAGAATGTCAGCTCATTTAAGTATTTGGGCAGTGTAGTGAATAAAGATGGGAGTATCGATGAAGAAGTGCGGGAGAGGGTGCAACAGGGGAAGAGGGTTGTACAAATGCTGAAAGCAGTAATAAGAAATAGGGTGGTCAGCATAGAAGTAAAGAAATCTTTGCATGATAGTGTGGTAATCCTGATATTGATGTATGGGAGTGAAGCATGGACGTTGTTGGAGAGACAAACCAAGAGTGAGAGGGGTGGAAATTAGTTACTTGAGAAGTGCATGCAGAGTTACATGGAGGGATAGACAGACGAATGAGGAAATATGAGAGCGGTGAGGTGTGGATGTAGATGTGCTGGAAAGTGTGAAAAGGAACACCTTGAGATGGTTCGGCCATGTACAACATATGGGTAGTGAGAGAATGACTAAGAGAATGTATGAGAGTGAAGTGGAAGGGCAGAGAGGGAGAAGTAGACCGAGAGAAGTGGAAGGATGGAGTTAAGAAGTATATGCGTGAACACGGTGCTGGATGGGAGAAGGGGCATCAACTAACTGGGGACAGAGGTGCATGGGGGCGATTCGTTCGTGGCCACCCCTTCTGTGATCACGGCGTCCGGCAATATATAGATAGACATACATCCACAAGCTTCATACTACAGCAAAATTAGGTCCATATTTCATTAATTGTTCATGCCACTAACTTTATGGAACCAATGGCAGCTAGTGTGTTTCACCAATACCTAATATATGATGTTTCCATTCGCATTGAATAATACAATTACACTGGTATAAAAATATTTATTCAGATTTCTAAGAGGCGACAAATATTTCAGGTCAGAATTATCCATTCTCCGCTGCTTCTGACGCAGTCATATTAAAGGTACACTACTCATGTGTTTGTTCTCACAGTTCTGTTTGTTCGCAAACAGAGCTGAACAATACTGTAGCTAATTTTCCAATGTATTGTTTTGATATTTTACCTGTACTGCAAAAAATAAATAAATAAATAAATAAATAAAAAGAGAACACATGTATGTATGTATGTTTGTGTGCTTCTAAACGAAACAATACAAGTGTAATTTACTTAATAATAATACTATATCGAACGCTTCAAGCTACCTAATTAAAACTGCAACAATACATTCTAAGGTTATATCATCACCCGTTGTAGTATTCTCAAGTAAAAAAACTGATAGGAAGTCATGGACACACAGCATTACCGGTATGTAATATTGAAGATGATTAGAATGATCAAGCAGATATTTAACTCCACTGAAATAGAATAATAGAATATATTTTTCTCGACAAGAAGACCTTGGCTCATTAATGGGTTAATTAGTCATGTTTGTGCGAGTTATGACCTTGTCAAATCTGCAAAGCAGAATGGTAGCGATCACCCGTATACCGTGCATCACCAACCAGCTTGTCTGTCTGTCTGTCTGTTCAATATCTCCTCCCAGGGTTATTTATAGATGCTTACGAAATGACTATACGTGAATTCAGACGGTCCATGTGGATGTCAGTCAAAAAAGGAAATTGACCACACTCAAAGGTTAAGGTCAATCATAAATGTTATACCGTGATTTTCGCCAGGTTTGCTTATTGGTTCTATACTCTATTTTTTTCCAGCTGATCGTAAATTGAATCTCTTATTAGCTGATTTCTTGATACTTAATGGAAATATATGAAACTACTATGGCTGTGTGTCATATTAATGGCAAGTTTTCATAATTAACAGCATATTTCGCTACAAAATTGACCTTATAGCTGAGTAATAACGATAGAAACATGACAATTTAGGCTCAGCTGGAAATAATAGACTATAGTGAGTTTTATCAAGACTGGAAATATCAGAGTTCATACAATATATGCATAGAAGGCAAGCAGAGGATAAATATAACACCGAAATGTAATTTAAAGAACAGTTTATTTCAATCTTAAGTTCTATGTACATATATAAGAGATAATAAATTTTAACAATGAACCGATAAGTTTGTAACTAATACGCTTCTAGCACGAGCGAGGACCTAGAGGGAGCTCAGGTATAAATATAGGTTTAACTTTCCTCTTACACAAGTACCCAACACTTATATATTTCAGAAAACACTGAATAGTAGTAATATAGTCAGACGGTAATTTTATTTTTAACTATAATATTAAATTACACTTAGTTGACGAGGAGTTAACTTGAGTCATTATACTAGACTCTACTTTTGATAATCACACCTGGCGCACTGGTGAGAATTTCAACAGAGTCGATATGTGAGGGACTCTAACTTTATAATCACTTGCAGAATTTAGACAGAGTCAATATCGTGGGACTCTAACTTCTGAGGCACCTTACGCACTGGTGAGAATTATAACGGAGTCGATATGTGAGGGACTCTAACTTTATATTCACTTGTAAAATTTAGGCAGAGTCGATAGCGTGGGACTCTAACTTTCCACACTGGTGGTAATTTGTTAGAGTCGATATACTAGGGACTCAACTTTGTAGTACTTGTATGATTTCTGTCAGAGTCAATATCTTGTGACTCTAACTTCTTATACCTCGTCACTGGTATTAACTTCTTTACGTTTTTCTCTAATATCTCCAAAAGTGAACACTTGGAGTCAAAGGTGTTTTTGAGGGGAACAGCTTGTAGTCTTCTGAGTCTCCGTGGGGCCGACCAGATTGGCCTGTTGTGTGAAGTACTTACAGATGGATTAATTGTGTGGGGTCTTGAATGCGGCTCCTTAAATATATAAATAAATTTGGGCACCTCATCGGACGAACGCGAGTATATAGCATATAGCTTAGGAATACTCAACTATCCTGACCTTTATATTAATCGGTGATGAAGTTCCATTTAGGTACTCTTGATATAGGGTCTTTAAAATAATGTTTCATTTATGACAAATTGGCACTATATCGGGCTAATGCGAGGAGACAATATGGCTATGGCCACTCTTGTCTTTCTCGACTACCACTGACCTTTGTAAGAGGTTCAAGGAACTCGGGGCAGTGTTTAAACCTTTTAGTTGCAGAAGTCCAATAATATGCTACAGACAAATGCACCAAGGACTTCCATATGCAGAGTACCGGTTAATGTATCTCGCGGAGCCCTAATCTACACAAGTGACTTTGGTATGCCAATTATCTATTGGTAGTTCTTATAGAGTGCAGTTTTAATAATAAAAGGTGAAGTGTGGGTATGCCTTGGTACTTCAATCTTCTACTATTAAAGATGCAGCCTATTCAAGGTTCTATGTTAACATATGGTATGCCACACAATTAACAACGATCCCTCAATAGGGAGAGTAACTCCTCAAACCTGTGAGATATGCCGTTTATCACCAACTGAATGGGAGTGTCATTTTAGGACCTTACAACCTGGTATGCTAGTAATGTGAAGCCCTAAAATTGCTTGCCCGGTTCAGCTTTCTTCAGCATAGTGATGACGTTAGCTGATATGTCCCGGTGTTGGTGTGTGGGAGCATAAAGGTCATAGGTGCGGTCAGGGGTTAATCCAGGGGATTAGGAGGATCCTCTAGAAGCTGGTGGGTGAGGATTTTGGCCTTTTGGTGGAACAGAGGCGCAAGTGCTTACTTGGTTGGTGGTGATAGGAGTCCTTTTCGTCCTGGCTGAACACTATTTTCCTTTTCTGTTGTTGTTGAGAGGTAGAAGATATATTGATGTTCTTCCCTGGTGTAGTAGGATATTTTGTAGTAATAGTAGCTACCCAGGCTTCTCTTCTGGCGGTGAGGACTGGTGGTGGGGTAATATTATTACTCCTCGGGAAATGGTGAACAAATGGTACACGTGTTGTTTCTTGTACACGTGTTGTTTCCTGGGGCGCGCATTTCTTGGTTGGTATTTCTTCTTTCCTCCTGTCTTCTGTCCTATATTCTTCTTGTATTCCGTTGATTGTTGATTGCTGTGGGGCATTATAGGAATCCGGGGCATGTTAGATGTTTCGGTAGGCAGGGTTTTCTTCTGTGTTTCTTCTATTGTTTTTCCTTTAGTTTCCCTTTTGTTTGGGGTGGGGAAACGCTTTCTATGGTGGTCTCCATTGTTCTTTCTTGTCTTATTTTCTTCTTAAGTTCCTCATAGCTTCCTTGTTGTTTTCTTTGGTGGTTGTAGGATAGTATTCTTTATTTTCGTTATTTTAATAAAGGTCAAAGATATAGGTAACATTTTCAACTGTCTAACTACTCTTTCAATGTTCACAATATTCACAATGCTAAATGCTATATATATATGACATATACACTGACCAACTTTGAATTAAATTTTCCTAAGGTTAAGGTCAAAGGAAAAAATCAGATTTATTAGTATTATTTCTAAACTAATGGATAGATTTCCACCAAACGTTGAGGGTGTATCTAAAACACATATAGGCCTACAAAGGTAAAACAATACTGAACTAAACTCTTACCAAAAGTTCAATGTCATAATCAAGGTCAACTGTTAAGGTCAATATAGTAACTTCTTTAAGGTTTATTCAAATTTCACCAAATTCGCTGCAGTGGTTGACCCTGGTATAAAAATGATAATTACAATTATGAGACACATTCTGCAAAGGTAAAGATAAAGGTCAAAGATCAATACAAATTATATTCATAATTTCTCCTACATGTTTCAATATATTTTTTTATCAAAATATACATACACACTTGATGTGTCAATGACATGTTCATGCACTACAAATATTTCCTCTCCTAAAGGTCAAGGTCACAGGTCAAGGTCAAAGTTCAATTATTAAAACGGGTGTTAAATATCATAGGAATTTCACCAATATATCTCTCCTAGATGTTGTTTATACAGTAATCTTATTGAACACATACAATCAAATATGTATTTCAAATTTCAAGGTCAAAGGTCAAGGAAAAAGGTCAAAATCAGATACATTAATATTACTTCTGAACTGATGGATAGATTTTCGTCAAACTTTACAGAAATATCTAAAACACCTACACACAGGTTAACAAATACAAAACTAATGTAATACTAAAAGGTCAAGGGCATAGATAAAGGTCAAATGTTAGGGTCAATATAGTAACTTCTCTATGGTTTATTCAAATTTCACCAAATTTGCTGAAGTGGTTGATCTGGTTTACAAATTATAACTGGAAATTACCAGACACATTCTGCAAAAGTTCAAGATAAAGGTCAAAGATCACTTCCAAATATATTCATAATTTCTCCTTAATTAATCAATAATGTTTCATCCAAAGGTGCTACATACTTGAATTGTCAATAAAATTATCATGCAATACATCAATATTTCCTCTCTTAAAGGTCAAGGTCACAGGTCCAGGTGAAATTTAAGATATTCAAACTTGTGGTAAATTTAATATTAATGTATCCAATATTGTTCTATTAGACTGCAAATATAAAATGTATTGAATAATTACCGCATATATATTTCAAATTTGAAGGTGAAAGGCCAAGGAAAAAGGTCAAAATCAGGGATATTTATCCATACAGTACCAGTGCCGTCCATTTAACTTTATTCTGGCTACTGTTAGACAATTTTTTTCAGCTTAACAAGGACCTCGGGCAATTAAAAGGCTTCCAACCAACTCACCTAATCCTTTTTATTACCACAGATCCTTCTTAAACTGCACAAAATCTTCTAAATATAGCTAGAATAAAAATATAAAGACATTGTAGGTACAGAAGCGGTTAATATTAGTTCTGAACTAATGGATAGTTTTTCGCCAAATGTTGCATAATTATCTAAAATACCTATACAAAGATCAACCAATAGAAAAATATCATATTACTAAAAGTTCAATGTCAAATTACGGTCAAATTTTTAGGTTAATCTATCAGATTCTTTATGGTTTATTCAAATTTCACCAAGTTTGCTGAAATAGTTGACCAGGGTCAAAAATAGTTGACCATGGTCAAAATTATAATTGTAAATTATCAGACACATTCCTCAGAGATCATGATAAAGGTCAAGTGCCACTTCCAATTATATTCATAATTTCTCCTAAACAAATCAAACAAATTTAATGAAAATGTACATACAAACTTGAATTGTGAATTAAATTATCATGCAATATAGTTTTGTCACCTTGCCAAGGTTAAAGTTCAGTTATTAAAACTGGTATTACAAATATTATATATTTCACTACTCTTGCTCTCCTAGATGTTGTTCACATAGATATTTTCTCAAACAAATACCAAATTTATATTTCAAATTTCAAGGTCAGAAGGCAAGAGAAATGGTCAAAATAGATTTATCTTAATTTCTCCTAAAATTACCTATGGATTCTCACTAAGTGTAACAAACATATCCAGAAAGTGTATGCAGAGGTGAAGAAAGACCACAAAACTATATATTACTCAAAGGTCAAGGTCACAGGCAAAGGTCAAATATTTAGGTTGATGCATTAACTTTTTACAAGTAATTCAAATTTCACAGAATTTGCTCAGATGGTTGGCCTTAACATGCAAATTACAATAGCAAATTTCACATTGAAACCATAAAGGTCAATATAAAGGTCAAAGGTCGATTCCAGCTATTCTTATAGTTCCTGCAAAAGTATCCAATAATTATTAACTAAATTAAACACGACCTTTATTTGTTAAAGGAAAGATCACGAAATAAGAAGATAAATTCCTACTGAAAGGTCAACATAAATGTTCAGGGTCAAAGTTAATTTATTACTTATTTTTGTAATTTATATGTTAAGGTCAACTGTCCGAGGAAAGGTCAAAATTAGATTGATTTATATCGCGTTCCGTAACTGAAGGATAACGCTCATAAAACCTTATAGTTACATCTGCCATTCGTATTCAATGGTCAGAAAAGCATTACATTCATTAGGTATCATAGGTCAAGGTCAATATTAAGTTAACTTTCTGCCAACTAGTTATTCAATTTTCAAAACCTGTACCAGCCAACTTCCAGATGAATATATAAAACATCAAGGCATAAGATCATATAATTGCGTTATTATGCAAATAATGTTTTTTAAGTTAACTGATAGATTGGTGCACAATATTCTGGGGGTATACCGTTTCGCTATTAAATATTTAGTTAAAATACCACACATTGCTGAAAACTATGTTTATGATACCTTCAATATTCGATTGTGAACATAAAAAAAAAAAAAAAAACGCAGAATTGGGTATGCCGTTTTCTTTCCAAAATATGAAAGCGGCACTTGTACTTTATGGTATATGTTTACATTTTGTATGTTTGATTAAGCATGAAGCAGAGTTGTGTGTTGTAACCTTTTAAAGGGGGATGGTCGGTTTTTCTTCTGGCCTCCCTTCTCCCTGATGTTTAGTCCCATTACTTTTCAGATTTTAACAAGTTCGACCCATTAGTTTGACGATTCTAAGACCTTTCACCCCATTTATTTGTCAATATTAGGACCTTTCGTGCCATTTAGGTGTCCATTCTTTTTCCTGGCGAGCGATAGCGAGCCTGTAATTGTAGGAGGACATTTATCTACCGAAAAATGTACACATATATCTCGACGGGGCTCTATTGGGTGTTATTTGAAGCTTGATAGAGGTCTGGGGAGGGAAGTATAAAATAATAAAAAATATAAATATACTAGCAAATAATTATATAGCCCATCCACTCTTAAAGTATGTAAATAAATAAATAAACTTCCTCCTCCTATATCGGACATAGCATGTTCAATAACCCTTAATCTTTATGTCTAAATTATGGCTAACATTTGTGTATAAATTCAACATACTGTAAAGGAGATAATAATGTTTCCTCCAGCAGCATTTGTGTATATATTCAACATACTTTAAAGGAGATAATAATGTTTCCTCCAGCAGCATTTGTGTATATATTCAACATACTGTAAAGGAGATAATAATGTTTCCTGCAGCAGCATTTGTATATAAATTCAACATACTGTAAAGGAGATAATAATGTTTCCTCCAGCAGCATTTGTGTATAAATTCAACATACTGTAAAGGAGATAATAATGTTTCCTCCAGCATCATTTGTGTATAAATTCAACATACTGTAAAGGAGATAATAATATTTCCTGCAGCAGCATTTGTGTATATATTCAACATACTGTAAAGGAGATAATAATGTTTCCTCCAGCAGCATTTGTGTATAAATTCAACATACTGTAAAGGAGATAATATTGTTTCCTGCAGCAGCATTTGTGTATATATTCAACATACTGTAAAGGAGATAATAATGTTTCCTCCAGCAGCATTTGTGTATATATTCAACATACTGTAAAGGAGATAATAATGTTTCCTCCAGCAGCATTTGTGTATAAATTCAACATACTGTAAAGAAGATAATAATGTTTCCTGCAACAGCATTTGTGTATAAATTCAACATACTGTAAAGGAGACAATAATGTTTCCTCCAGCAGCATTTGTGTATAAATTCAACATACTGTAAAGGAGATAATAATATTTCCTCCAGCAGCATTTATGTATCAATTCAAAATACTGTAAAGGAGATAATAATGTTTCCTCCAGCAGCATTTGTGTATAAATTCAACATACTGTAAAGGAGATAATAATGTTTCCTCCAGCAGCATTTGTGTATATATTCAACATACTGTAAAGGAGATAATAATGTTTCCTCCAGCAGCATTTGTGTATAAATTCAACATACTGTGAAGGAGATACGAATGTTTCCTCCAGCAGCATTTGTGTATAAATTCAACATACTGTAAAGGAGATAATAATGTTTCCTCCAGCAGCATTTGTGTATAAATTCAACATACTGTAAAGGAGATACGAATGTTTCCTCCAGCAGCATTTGTGTATAAATTCAACATACTGTAAAGGAGATACAAATGTTTCCTCCAGCAGCATTTGTGTATAAATTCAACATACTGTAAAGGAGATAATAATGTTTCCTCCAGCAGCATTTGTGTATATATTCAAGATACTATAAAGGAGATAATAATGTTTCCTCCAGCAGCATTTTTGTATAAATTCAACATACTGTAAAGGAGATAATAATGTTTCCTCCAGCAGCATTTGTGTATAAATTCAACAAACTGTAAAGGAGGTAATAATGTTTCCTCCAGCAGCATTTGTGTATAAATTCAACATACTGTAAAGGAGATAATAATGTTTCCTCCAGCAGCATTTTGCGTTGTGTTTTGTTTGACGTATTGGTATATTCATGGAGATCGGTGCTAGATTTATGGGTGATGTTGCCAAGGGAGTTTGTGTGAGTACTGGCAACATCTTATGGGTGATGTTGCCAAGGGAGATTGTGTGAGTACTGGCAACATCTTGTGTTACATCACATTTATGGGTGATGTTGCCAAGGGAGATTGTGTGAGTACTGGCAACATCTTGTGTTACATCACATTTATGGGTGATGTTGCCAAGGGAGATTGTGTGAGTACTGGAAACATTTTGTGTTACATCACATTTTTTTTTTGTGATCATGAAAGAAAAACATTGATTTTATTCATGAATTTGTATAATTTCCTCTCTCCCTTAAATCAAATGTAATAACTAATGAAATCAATAATCATGGAAATTAAGCTTAGTGCAAGGAAAATTCGAAAACAAGTAATAAATCGTTAGTAAAACTAAATCCAAGTGGCCGTGATAACTCCGAGGCGCGTGGCAAGACGCACTGGATGGAAAAATAAATAATAATAATAATAATAATAATAATAATAATAAGAGAACCAATTTGATAACGTTTTTGCTTCAGGATAATGTGAGAATTATTGAATCTGGCTGTGCAATGCAAACTGAACTCTAGCAGGGCACTGACTAAGGTTAACCTGATTAATGCTGCTTGCTTTGTCCCTCCCTGATCCAATTGTTGCGCCGTTACCCTGTTACTGTGAGACTCTTATCTGGCAACATTAGTGATGCAAGAAAATCCAAATTCCTTGTTTTGAAAAGGTCTCTTTACTTTAGATATAATATCACCACGAATGCATACGCCATGTTTTTGGGAAAAATCATGTGTAGTATAATGCTTTAATATATATAATTCATTCAAACTAGTTTTCTACAATCACATATTCATTATCGGTGATCGATACTTTATATATATATATATTATTTGTCGTATTGACTTACGTGTTAATGGGGGATGGTTCACTGTTATCATCTAATTTGTATGTGTCTAGTTTCCTTCCTAGACCTCCATCAAACTTAAACAAAAACAACCCCAGGATCCCCCTTCAAAATATATTTTTACATTTTTCAGTATAAAAATGTCCCGGCCAAAGGCTTGTTCCTCCTAAAGTACAGGTTCGCTATTGCCCGCCGGGAAAAAAGTCGACACCTAAATGATGCGCAAAGTCAAAATATTGACAAAGAAAAGGGGCGAAAGGTCTTAAAATCGCCAAACTAATGGGATGAACGTCTTAAAATATGAAAACTAAAGGGGCTAAGCATGAGGGAGAAGAGTGTTCAGAAAAATCGATTATCTCCCCCTAGGGGGAGGTGTGGTGGAGTGGTCTTGCCACTGGATTGGTAATCAAATGGTCCCGGGTTCGAATCCCGATATATCAATGGCAAGATATTAGTGGGATGGAATTTGTGCTGTACCTAGTATCAGTGCATTACCACAAAGGCCACTGAAACGCGAAAACAATACCCTCGTTGTTCCCTGATTAAATAGCCATACGGCTATGAATAATGTCAGTTAATCCTTTTAGCTACCATATATCCTTTGTAATGTTCATTAAATTGAGTTAACCCCTTGAGACCCAGGGCGTATTTCCATTTTACTCGGGCCACCAATTAGACGATTTTCTTGATTGTTTAATGCAACTCTTGGTCTAATAGGTGTTAATACGATTTCAACATGCCCTCTGAATTAAGTAGGTCCTTCTTCAACTGCATAAAACCGTCTAACTTTAGCCATAGTTAAAGGTAAACTGACGTAAATATTACTGAAATATAGTTTAGAATACATCACTGGTACTGTAAGAGTTAATACTTTCCACTGTGGGTTTTTTTTTTTTTTTTTGTCTATGTGATTGAGGGAGGCAAAAGGCATAACTGCCTATAGCGAGTGCCTCCCCATAGTTGAAAGAGTGACAGGGCCAAAATCAAGGGACGTTCGAGCCAAAATGCCTGGACACACAGAGTTTGAAGCAATTTAAGCCATAGGAAGAGGGAAAGACTGATTCTGGGAGAGAGTTCCAGAGCTCAGCTGTTGAGTAGAAGAAAGTTTGAGAGTAACGTTTCACTCTTGGGTTGGAGAGTTGCACAGAGTAGGGGTGGGATTAAGTTGCAAGACGGGTACCACGTGCCCTACGTAAAGGAGGTGGTATGCACTGGGTTAGCTCTGAGGAACACTGATTATTATAGTAGCGATAGAATAGCGAGAGAGATGCAACATTGCGGCGGAGAGAGAGAGATTGCAGAGAGTTGGTGAGTGGACGGTCTATCATATCATTCCTTCATCTTGTCCACATGTTTCGTGTTATTTGGACATCCTTGTTCTTAATACGTTTAGCATATTAGTTCAGTGCCATATGTCCTCTGTCGTGTGGCGCTAGAGCTTATTAATCCATCTATTACCGGTGACGTCTCGTTCTTTATATTCTGATCAGGAGTGGACGATTCTTTTCAGTTTAGGAAGGCCGTCTACCAAATTGAAGGTTAATATACTATATAAATTAATCCCATTAACTGCCACATATTTATCCTTATCTTCATATTTTCGTCTAATTATAGCTGAACCAAAATACCACAGACGGCATCGGTACTGGACGGGTTAATGCAACGTAATGTAATGAAGCATTCAGTTATGGAAGATGATGTTAAGTTACCTTGACTTCAATTATGATGTTATACAGTATATTTCACAACAACGTTAATCATACTAAAATACATTCGGAGTATCCTATCAATATGTTGTTAGCCCTCTTTTATATCATAGTGCAGTTTTGTGTTTACATCACACGGGTTCATAATTACCAGACTTTTTTCGACTTAAGAACGATCTGCTTGAATACAAATATTGATTGAATCCATTTGAGTTTAATCAGATACTGCCTATGCTGAACAAAATTCGCTTATAGTTCACTTCATGTGAAGTAAAGATTCGTCGGAGTGAAATGCAGAAAATAGATTAATTTCAATAACTGAGTCTCCATATGGCATTGCAAATCAGCAAACAACCCTACCGCTTCCCTCCCTACCACCCAGCCCCCACACCCACCCCCTCCTCTTCTTTACCAGCTCACCACACGTGTAGATGTGATCAATGTGGATATAATATTTTGTGTATAGAGTTAGCTTTTCCATTTTGATGGGCCAAGCTCCTTCCCACATTATATAAGATCGTTTAATGATAACCAAAATAAACTGACAAAATGTGTCATAATACTCAAGATATTTATATTAAGATGGGTCTGGGAAAAGTTACCCCTTTAATACACGATGACGTATTTCTTTTGAGGTTTCTCGTTATTATTAGACGATTATATTCAGATTCGGAAGGATGAATGATAGTTAAAGGTCTATTTGAGATAGTCTTTGGCCTTTGAATCCCAATAGTTCCTTCTTAACCTATATAAAATCCTCCAAGGATAGCCAGAAAAAACTGTCAAAATGCGTCATGGTCTTCAAAGGGTTATAGAACTATAATGAAGACCCTTATGCAAATTAATTCATTAATAGGAAGCATATAGTGTAGGGGTTACATATGAATTTATATTAGGGAATGAACAAATGAACTTCCTGTTATATTCAACAACTAAAACCTGATCTCCAGTACGCATTTATTCATCATAAAATGTTTCACACAGCCGAAAATTTATTTCCTAAATGTTGAGGGCTAAATATGATGAATCCATCTATCCTGGTCTAAAATGGTTAATCTTGAGGCATAGATTACCGCTGTGATCGTTGCTCGTTCACGATATTGATGTTAGTTTAAATCAATACCTTTTACATGAAAGGATTATATTAGCTTGTGGCAAACACAAATGAATATCTAAATCACTATATTTGTTGCCTACGTATTTACGTCCATAAATTAACATGTATTAGCTATCTTGTCCTGTCAGCCAATCAGAATCCCTCTGTCATATCACTCAGGTAGGGTGGAGAGAATCCCCCTCCTCCAACCCCATTTCCCCCAATATGAGCTGCCAAATGCTGCCAGATGAGTCGAGAGACTAATGGCCGGAACTGTACATAATTATATATAGTATTGTTAAAACCACTTACAGAGAGGTAACTGTCCTTGTACTATCCTTTACCTGTTGTGTTATGGTCGTGTGTTGATGGCACCTTGATTGGCACCTTATTTATGTGTCGGCAATGAATCCATGCAGCCGATGGTGCAACAACCTTGCCTCGACGATACTGACTGTACAACAATGGTGCCTCGACAGCACAAGGACGGCACACCAACGTTTAATGGGCCATAACCGCCGGTCAAAGCTTTGAGTTTACGAAACATAAATTCTAGCCTCACAGACAAGCGGGGACCCCGCCAGTAATACCCCGACCCCGCCTAGGATTGTGCCACGTTTGCCAGGTCCTGGGGTGTCGGGATCAAAATCCTGCATGTGTGAAGTACCTTTCAGTTGTGCTGACAAGACTGTGGGAGTCTGTGACGAGGGAAGATGTTCTTCGATTTTAAGTTTTAGAAATATTAATGTGAAAGGACGCACAGAGAACACACAACAAAATCTAATACAAAAGATGTGTAGCTATTTACAGTATAATAAACTAGCGCATGTAGTCAATCAATGTATTGTTATTAACTCCTAGTTTTGGGGATAAATGTCATATTTTCCTATGGGAAGCAAGACACCCTCTGTCCCATCCAGTTTTGAGACTCATACATATATATCTAAATTGTATATGACAGGTCACCAGTTCACCAGAAGGAATAACCTGAGTATTTTGATTATCTACAAAACGTTATCCCTTGTTCATAACTTGGAGGGTTCCAAGACTGAAGAATGCTTGGCAGGGGCCTTAATCAGTGTTAACCAGAATCTACAGTGAAAGTTTGTGGATACAACTTGAAAAGATAGACCAACTCACTCATTTATTCTGAGATAATCCAAATAGGCCGACAGATTCATACTAGGGTGGAATTAATGAGTAACCAGTAAATTCTACCTTTAACTCCTTCAGGCTGGAACCGCGATCCGTATATTGGTAAAGGGTGCGTTGGCTATATAAAGGACGCTCGCTGTCACCCACTTCTTGGATTAATGCGGTACACAGGCTAAATTACAAAGCCCAATTATAGGCTCAACACTCTAATACCCTGAGGATCATCTTACCAAAACGGTTAGAGATTAACGCAGGATTACGGGGGTCTGCAGAGCGCTGACTGGCCCAACCCTGCTGATCCCCCTTCACACCCAACCCTTCTCGTCCATATGCTTATCCAATTTTATCTTAAACCTCCCTATCGTTTTTAATCCCACTATAGCACTGGTAGTCCATTCCACCATCTACAACTCTGTTACCAAACCAATATTTGCCTATATCTTTTCTGAAACGAAATTTATCTAATTTGAAACCATTGGTACGAGTTCTTTCGCTATCACTGAGCTTTAGTACATATGTCATGTCCCCTTTGTTAATCCCACTAACCCACTTGAACACCTCTATCATATCCCCTCTAACTCTGCGTCTCTCTACGAATGTAAGCCTAATTTCTTCAACCTTTCTTTATACGGAAGATTTCTAATATTATGGATCATTTTTGTCATTCTACGTTGTACTCTCTCCAATGAATCTATGTCAATTCTGTAATAAGGACACCAAAATTGAACAGCATAACCATATGGGGTCTCACTAATGACAAGTAAATTTTAAGATAACATCAGCAGTTCTGTTACTCACACTCCTAGAGATGAACCTGAGAATCCTGTTTGCCTTGTTTCAAACGCTTATACACTGTTGTCTAGGCTTCAAATAATTGCTAACAAACACACCTAGATCTTTCTCACAATTCGAGTTTTCTAATTCCATACTAGCTAGTTTATATTTAACATTTGTATGCATCTTCCCTATCATTAATACCTTGCATTTGTCAATGTTAACTCATCTGCCAATGTACTGACCATTCGTGTAAGGTATCTAGATCCCTTTGGAGGCACACTATATATCTATCTGAATCAATTGTTCTCCCCATTTTGGTATCGTCTGCAAATTTACTTATCCTACTAGTTATACCTAAATAAATGACTGATCTAACAAACAACGGAGACCTAATACAGATCCCTGGGGAAACCACTTTTGACTGCTCCCCATTCTGACTGGGTACCATGTATGCTGACTCTCTGCTTCCTACCAATTAGCCATGACCTAATCCATCCCAACAACGCCCCACCTATTCCATGCGCCTCAACCTTTCTCATCAGTCTGTCATGGGGGACTCTGTCGAAAGCTTTACTGAAATCTAAATATATTTTTTTTTTTTTTTTTTTTTTTTCTATATTCCAACTACTCCCTCTCGGGCATAGGCTGAGAGCCTGTACATTCCACCGCTCAACACGGTGAAGCCCGTGAGGTCTTGTTCCAGCCTGGGGAGGCTGTGAAGCATCCATCATGGCTCAAAGCAGCTCCATCTCTGAAGCGGCTGGTTGCTTCGCTCAAGTGCTTCACCGTCTCACCCTCCAGACTCAGACCCTCACTCTCAGAACGCCACCTATTGAGCAGTGAACTCACTAGGCATTGTCCCCCTGTAACATATTTTGAATATGGGAATATTCATACAGTGTTATTTAATCAGGGAACAATGAGGGTATTTTTTTGGCATTTCGGTGGGCTTTGTGGTAATGCACTGATACTAGGTACAGCACAAATTCAATCCCAATAATATCTTCCCATTGACATATCGGGATTTGAACCCGGGTCCATTGGATTACCAATCCAGTGGCATGACCACTCCACCACACCTCCCCTTATATCATATGACTTGTCATTATCTACTGCTTCATATACCTCTGAGAAAAAACTAAGCAAATTAGTAAGGCAAGAACGTCCCTGAGTGAATCCATGCTGAGAAGAATTTATTAAATTAAATGTATCTAAGTGGTTTCTAATTTTACTAGCAATAATTGACTCTAGTAGCTTTCCTATGATTGATGTAAGACTAATGGGACGGTAATTGGATGCTATTTATTTGTCACCTTTTTTGAAGATCGGAACTACGTTTGCAAGCTTCCAAGCTTCTGGAACTATACCTGTCTCCAATGACTTGTTAAATACAAATGTTAATGGGTAACTTAACTCATCCCTACATTCTTTTAATACTCTAGCATATAGCTCATCAGGACCAGGCGATTTATGAGGTTTCAGTCTGTCAATTTCCTTATGCACATCATTTCTACTTATAGTAACCGTACTTAACCTATTTTCTATACTATCGCTATATACCTTACGGACTTCTGGAAACTGTGCCAAATTTTCATTAGTGAAAACGGAAAGAAATTTACTATTTAATGCACTGCACATTTCTAAATCATTTTCTGTCATTTCTCCTATCGAAGTTTTAAGGGGACCAATTACATCTCTAACATTGGATTTATATAATTGGTAAAAAGCTTTAGGATTATTTTTTGAGTCATTGGCAACCTTAATTTCATAATTTCTTTTTTCTTTCCTAATATCCTTTTTTTACCTGTCTTGATAGATTCTGATAGTAAGCAAGTAGGTGAATTTCGCCTTTCCTAATTTTTCTATATATTCCTCTCTTTTGTCCTAGAAGATCTAATAGTCTATTATTCATCCATTTGGGTTGGTTCTGTGTTGATCTTAAATTTTCTTTTGGGGATGTATTTATTTTGTGCATTGAATACTGACTCGATACAATTATCGTATGTATCTACCAAGGTTGACGTCTCTTCCTGACTTAAGATGAGAGGTGCCTGAGAAAGGGTACACTCATTTGGACACCTGGATCGACTTTATTTTTTGACCATAGGGTCAGCTAATAGGGCTCTTCTTAACCCACCATAATTAGCTTTTCTGAAGTCAGGTATTAATGTTGTATTCACTCTGGTATTACCTTTCCATTGTATATTAAAATACACAGAATTGTGATCACTATTTCCTAGGTGGTCCCCTATCTCTACATTATTTACCATATGTTCATTGTTACTGAAAACTAAATCGAGAATATTATTACCTCTAGTCGGCGTATCTATGAATTGAAATAAAAAACTATCTTGTACTACCTCTATAAACTCCTCAGAATCAGAGTCTCCTATTTGATGCTGCCAATCTATATTCGGAAAATTTTAATCCCCCATAATGCACACATTGCTAAACCTTGATGCCATTTTAATTTCCTCCCATAATGACGTTCCGTCATTTCTACTCATATTTGGCGGTCTATACATAACTCCAATAACTATGGTCTCACTACCTTCGTTAACCTCTACCCAAACACTTTCATTATCGTTATTTAGTCTAATACCTGATTTAATACAGCTTTTTAATGTACTCCTGACAAGCACTGCTATACCGCCACCCCTCTTACTTGTTCGGTCATATTTAAACAAACTATATCCTGGTATATCAAATTCTGCTAAAAAAAGCCTTGTTTCTGTATTAATCCACGTTCCAGTTAGCGCTATTATGTCTATATTTTCTTTGCTAACAAGGGCTCTAAGTTCGTTCATTTTGTTACATAGACTCCTACAGTTTGTGTAATATACTCTCAATTTACTTCTTTTCTTTATACCTAATTTACCTTTATTTCTAACGACATTTCCATCTTCCGTTGCACCATCACTACTATCATTAGCAATATAGTCATCATTTCTAGCATGAGACTGAATATCCTTATCGCTTTCGCCTGACGCTAAAATTGTTCCATTTAACCTCTCATTTACACTCTCTATATTTCTGTTCAAAACCCCACAACCACCCTATCTAAAGAACTAGCTAATGTAGAAACCCCTAACCGTGAAAGATGAACCCCATCCCTTGCGTACATCCCATCTCTCCCATAGAAACTATCCCAGTTATCAATGAATGGTATTGCTTTTTCTTTGCAATATTTCTCCAAACGGCAATTGACACCAATCGCCCTGGATGTCCATTCCTTGGGAACTCCTCTTCTGGGTAGGATACAATGTACTACAGGGATCCCTCCCTTCATCCTAACCTTATCTAACACATCCCGATACTGCTGCAGCAGTTCCTCACTTCTACCCTTACCAACATCGTTACTCCCGGCACTGAGACAGATAATGGGGTTATCTCCACTATCTTCCAAGATGTGGTCCATCTTCTCTAAAACCCTCCCAACTCCATGGCCAGGCAGACACACAACCTTCCTAAGTTTAGTGTGGGTAGCCCTAACTAAATGTCTTACCATGGAGTCGCCCACAATCGACACAGACTTACCTTCTCGGGACACAGACTTACCTTTCCCTCGGGAGGATCCAGCAGCTGCAGTTGGAGAACCCCCGGTGGTGGCAGAAGCTCCCTTGGTGGTGCTGGTGGTGGTGGTAGGTAGCACAGCGTCAGCGGTTGGAGCTGAGTCGGCGGCAGGCACTTCGGCTAGCCCTCCCTTATCCTGACTCTCTTTTCCCTCACATTCGTCTCCCAAAGGAGAGAATGTATTTGTCACACTCATACCTATTCTACTATCCTGCTTCTTGAGTGTGACTTTCCCACCCGTATTTTTAACAACCTGCCATGAATACAATTTTTCATCAACTTCCTCCCTTTTCCCCTTACTCGACTTAATTTCCTCTTGGCTAAGCTTGAAAGCTAGATTTTCGTCTTTAATCAAATCCACTTCCCTCTGAAGTTTAACATTAACCTCCCATAGAGCCAAGACCTCTTCCTTCACCACAACCATCTCTTCCCTTACCTGGAGAATAAGATGATTCAGTTCAGTAAAGGACTCGCACTCCATACCTGACATGATCCCAAAAAGCTTAGCGAGGAGCAAACAACTAAGTACAGAAAACAAAAACAAATAAGTCAACTAACAGCTAAAAACTGAGCTAAAACACTTTTATATATACACGAGTGCACTGCCTCCAAACACAGGTAGGTGCATATGGTCACTGGGTCACGAGCAGGTGGTCCGGGCAGGAACTCAAATTAACACAACCTCCTCCTGTCACTGACTGAACTGAACTGAAACATGCAAGAGGAATATATTTGCCAGAAGTAAGAAGTCTATGTATGTACGGGAGAGAGGTTACCCTCTCTTCACCCCCCAATGTATGTTAATTAATTAATCAGTCTCGACAGTTTTGTTTGCTTCATTAGGGGAATCATACAAGCATTACTCTCTCTCTCTCTCTTTGTATTGTTTGGCTGTGTGTTCCTTTTCCTATATATAGTGATCATCAGCGGGTTATAGAAGCTTGCATGTTATTGAGAAAGATGAACGTGAAGTATTAATATACAACTAAAAATAATGAGTCACCATTAAACTATATAACCGTACAATCAACTACCCATTCATACGCTTCACATAATTTGACTGATTCATAAAGCTAACTTAATAATCCATTCAGTACCGGTGACATCCTCTTCAGTATATTCTGGCAACTATTAGATGGTTTTATTCAGATTAGGAAGGATGTCTACCCGTTAAAACATTACAGACTATATCAATTTATCCTTTTACCTACCATAAATCCTTCCTAAGCTTCATAAAATCGTCAAAATGCAGCTGAAATAAAATAAATAGACGTCACTTGTAATGTAAGAGTTAAAGGAAAACTTTATTATAGGAGTAGTTGCTTACTATATCTCTTCTCATTTAAGGAGGTTAAGTAGTTGGTTCACTTTTGGTCCATTCTTTTCATATATATATTATGTTTCTAGTGTCCTCCCTAGACTTCCATCAAACTTAAAAAAAAAAAAAAAGCATAGTTGTAAATTTTTAGGTAGAAAAATGTCCCGGACAGAGGCCGGTTTCTCTTTAATTACAGGCTCGCTTTCGCTCGCCAGAAAAAACAAATCGACACCTAAATTACTCGGGAGTCTTAACCCTCTCCGACATATGACGCGATTTTGAGCCTATTGGGGATACTTTAAAGCCTTTGTTACCATCAGGGGTATTTAGAAACCTTTAGTTTAGTTACTTCATCCTCTGCAGTTGTTTTTGAGTTAGCTGTGGCAGATAACTAATTTTGGAGAGGTAATTATAATAGTGAGATAATTATATTTCTTATTGCTAATCTGGCAACCTCTGCATCATATGTGCGTGAAAGGGTTAATATTGACAAATAAATGGGGCGAAAGGCCATAAAATCGTCAAACTAACGAGCCAAACTTCTTATAATCTGAAAACTAATGAGGCAAAACATGACATCTCTCTCTCTCTCTCTCTCTCTCTCTCTCTCATAAATAATATAATTTCCGAATTTGCGGATGACACGAAGATAGGTAATGAAATAATTTCCGAAAGTGATAGAATAAACCTACAAGCTGATTTAAATAAAGTCACGAAATGGTCGGAAAAGTGGAAAGTGCCATTTAATGTAAACAAATGTCAGATATTGCAAATAGGTTCCAAAAACAATAAATATGAATACTACATGAATGAAGAGAAGATACAAAATGTAACAAATGAAAGACATGGGAGTGCTGATAAACGAAAAATTATAATATTCCAATCAATACACAGCAGCCGCAGACAAAGCAAACAGGGCACTAGGTTTCATCAGAAGAAACTTTCACTATCACAGCAAAGACATAGTTTTGTCCTTATACAGAAGTATGGTGAGACCGCACCTCGAATACGATGTGCAGTTTTGGTCACCCCACCTCATAATGGATGTTAACAAATTGGAATCTGGGCAAAGGCGAGCCACTAAAGTAATCCCTTCATTAAAGAAATACATATGACAAATATGATGAAAGACTAAAAGAACTTTATCTATTTTCACTTAAGAAACGAAGGATGAGAGGTCATTTGATAGAGTATTTTAAAATTCTAAAAGGATTCAGTAACATTAACCAAGATAAGTTATTAAAAAAGCCGAAGACACATCTAAAAGAGGAAACAATTTAAAATTACTAGGTAGAAAAGCGAATCTAGATACAACAACAAAAATCTTCACTCATAGTGTGACAAATGAGTGGAATAAACTCCCAAATAAAGTAATAGACAGCTCCTCTATAGATACATTTAAGAAAAATCTAGACTCATACCACAAAGAAATTGGTATGGAGTAGGCAGTAATAATCACCGTTATTATGTTTTACAGTTGAAGAGACCGTAAGAATAATAAAGTAAATTAACAAATAAAGACTACTAATTGTAAAAATCATCATTCAAAATTTACATACTACTAAGGGTGATGGGTTGCATGATTCCACTTAACCCCATAATGTACATACTACGAAGGCGAAGGTTTGCATACATTTTCCATTATTTTTTCCAACTTTTCCTGTAAATTCCTTCCGGGGATTTCGAAGCCCAGCAAGGTTCATCACTTCCAACTTTATCATGCACGGCAATTGCCGGAGGGAACGGAGGGTGGGGAGAGAGCCTTCTTCTTTTCTATCCTTTCCTTGTCTCTCTCTTCTAGATGGATGCCTATTGTACGTACTTGTGCGCCTTGTAGTGGGCAACCTTCCCTAATTAAAACTCAACAAACTGCTGGTTCTGTATTAACTCTCAATTCGCGGTGCCCGTCATATGACGGGAGAGAGAATATTGGCCACCCTTGCGGCGCTCGTCATATGACGAGTGCCATTTTGAGGCTATTATGAGCTTTGAGAGAGAAAACCGAGCATTGGGGGGACGATAGGTGGCCTTGGACCGCTCGCCACAGCTACGTGGCTGTCGCTGAGACATACTGTATCTCATCACCGCCTCCCTACTGCTCTCAACAAGGATAACATTTGCAAAATTACCTAATTCTAGGGAATTTTTGCCTCCGGTTACACAATCGTTGCAAGAGAACCTGTGGTCGTACAAGGCTGATTCAGGTGTCCTGGGAAAGCTCTATTATCGCCCTTTCACGGATATATAATTGTATTACGCTCTGGCTCTTGCTAATGCATGTCAAAGAGCATGGAATGAAGTTCATTATCTGTACATATACCTGCCAGGCGCTACGGTGATGTAAACAAGCATGCTCGCTCTACGAGAGTTAAATTTAAAGTCTATGGCATACACAGGTGCATACTACGTTGGATTAATAGCTAACTATTATTATTCCTGCTATCAGTAACATGTAATCTGATACTACCTGTTTCATGGTCGGATTGTCGGCGACTAAACCGGCTCCCCCTCCGGGTGCTCACTCGGAGGGTGGGTGGCTAGACACCCTGCAGGACTAAAAGCAATACCTGTCAAAGGGCGGATGAACTATATATTAGTCAACGGCCATCTAGCAAACCTATTGTATTTTACCATGATGGTGATGTGATGTGGTGATGGGCTGGTCTATCAGAGTGAGAACTGAGCGATCTCTGCCATACCCATAGCTTAATCTGACTGTTCCTTTTACTTATATATTTTCTAAATCTCAAGTGACGGCGTCTCTTCCGAGGATTGACCTCCCAATCTACCAAGATTGGAAGCCAAAGCGTCACATTTTTCCTTTGCCCCTCAACTTTCTCTTCATAATTGCTGAGAGGCACAGGGCCCTGGGTGGGGCTTTGGTTTCCCGGGCGTTTCCGCACCCTCCTCAGCTCCCCGCCATGGAGTGGCTTCGGTCACCCAGGCTTTATTGTGGTAGGCAGGGAGGGTTCTGTGGGGGCGCTCGGTTATGGCCTTGGTCTTACTCGGGGCCTTGGGGCTGTTCGGCCAGGCAGCCTGGGGAACAGCAACAACAACAACAACCATGATGGATGTTTAAGATGCTGCCATAGCCTGCACCAAGGTCTTCCATTGGTCCATTTTCATCCATCCCTGCTGTTTGGTGCTATACAGCAACTGTCCTTCCTTTTCCTGCAATCTCCTGTTTTTTTCCCACACGGTGGTTAGCAGGCCAATAAGGAAGACTTTTGAGTCTGGTGGATTTTCAGGAGATTTGGCATTCTTTTCTGTTTCTCGTCTTTTCTAAAAAAATAAAATCCACCGCTACTGCTCCCCCCTGAATATGGTGTCTTTGGGGCTTTTTTTATACCTTACCCAGATGTAATGGCTCCGTCTGGGTCCACCTGTTTATATCCATCTTTATGTATTTGTGTATGGATTGCTTTCAACTTTTTCTGTTTTTGTTTCTACTTCTGTCCGGTGATATAGAAGTTAATCCCGGTCCTCACAGACAACCTGTTACAAGTTGTCGTGTATTATATTCCAATATTCGTGGTCTCTATAAGAACATCAAGGATCTTACATTGGCATCTGTTGATTATGATATTGTCTTTTGTTCTGAAACCCTTGTCTCTGGTTATAGAAATTATTCTGAACTTCTTATACCTAACTTCAGTAAACCAGTTCTTATTCGGTGTGATTCTATTCCTCGTGCTCGTGGAATGAGCTTGTATATTAGATCTGGGTATAATGCTCAGCACTTAACTAAGCATATTTGTAAATGCCATGAGATGCAGTTAGTTAAAGTTTCCAGCAAGTATCATGATCATTACATATTTAGCCTGTACAGAAATCCTGATATTAACAATGACATATATGACTGCCTCTTAACAGCCATGGCGTCAATACAGTCTGTAGATGTCAAATCACCCTTTATTTTTGTTGGTGATGTCAATGCGCATCATCAAGAGTGGTTGAACTCGGTCTCTCCAACTAATAGAAATGGTCTTGCTGCCTTGGATTTTGCAAACTTATCTGGTTGTGAACAACTAATCCAAGGACCTACTCATATGTCTGTAAATTGTCTTGATCTAGTACTAACAGATATTCCTGGCGTTGTAGAAACCTCCGTTCTTGTACCTGTTGGCACTTCCGACCACAATGCCATCATGTGTAAAATTAATCTTGATTTTTCTGTTCCTGATATTACTCTCTCACGTAAAGTCTACCTTAAATCCCGGGTTAACTGGGACAACGTTTTGTAATGATGTTTGTAATATTGAGTGGAATCTTGTATTAAGATCTCATGACCCAGTTTCAGCTCTCAACAATTCCCTTCTTGGTATCCTTCGCAAAAGAGTTCCATCAAAAACAATTAAGTCTCTATGAGGGATAAAGCATGGTTTAATGATGACTGCAAGCGTGCATTTGATGACAAACAGGCTGCATATTGTCTATGGAGGCGTAATTAAACCCCCTTGCATTGGGAAAATTATGTTTTTAAAAGGGCAGCTGCACAGAGAGTTTATGATAGTGCTGAGAGGGATTATAACTCCCATCTTCAGGATGTTCTGGCAGGAGCTACACAGCCTCATAAATGGTGGTCCGCTTTGAAGTCCTCTTTATTTGGAATAGATTCCTCCATGCCTCCTCTTTGTGATTCTGATGGCTGCATCTCTTTTGATCCATTATCGAAGGCCTATATTCTATCTAATATTTGTATTAATAAGCAGAGTAATCAGGAATTGTCTTTGCCATTGGCATGTTTCCCTAGACCCAACTTCACTTCAATGGCATTCAAATCAGCTGAACTGAAAAGGTGCTTGCTGGATCTTGATACCTATGGTGGCACAGACCCGGATGGGTTTTTCCCTCTCTTTTTTAAAAAGGTTGAAGTGGTCTTGGCACCTAAATTGGCCGTGGTGTTTAGGTTGCTTTTGAAATCAGGTAGTTTTCCTCTTTGCTTTGCTCACTCCTATTCCAAAGGGAAATACTGCCTCATCATCTCCTTATGACTATCGCCCTATCTCCATTACGCCTATCCTATCCAAGCTCTATGAGAGGCTTTTGTCCAGACGCCTTTCCTCTTATTGTAATAGTCATAATTTGATACCAAACTCACAGTTTGGTTTTCGTAAGGTACTGGGTACATGTGATGTGCTTCTGACACTCACCTATGACTTGCAATCTTCATTGGACCAGGGACATGAGTCTCGTGTCGTGGCTGTTGACTTTAGTTCTGCTTTTGACTCAGTCAACCATAAAGCACTTCTGTATAAGTTACAGCTCATTGGTATTGGTGGCAATTTTTTAAGGAATTTTGAAGTTTTTTTGACGAAAAGATCTCAGTCTGTGGTCATTGATGGGTGTCATTCCCCTTCTGTTACTGTTGTTTCTGGCGTTCCACAAGGCAGTGTCCTTGGGCCTTTGCTTTTTATTATTTTTACTGCTGACCTGTGTTCCGAGCTGAAAATAAACTAAACTCCTATGCCGATGATACAACTTTATATGAGTCAATTCCATCACCAATTGATCAACACGAAATTGCTACTGCTCTGAATAGGGACTTAGCCAAAATTACATCATGGTGTGAACTTTGGGGTATGAAACTTAATGCTAGTAAAACACACTCCATTATCATCAGCAGATCTCGTACCTTGGATCCTCCCCATCTTTATCTACAAGTTTCTGGCGAGAAAATTGAGAATGTGGATACTCTGCGTTTGTTAGGAGTTACTCTGGATCCCAAACTTACTTATGAAAAACATATTCGTTCTTTCTCCTCTTCCATCTCCCAAAAAATTGGTCTGCTTCGCAAGTGTTATAAAACATTTGCTTGTGACGCCACAGTTATTAAGTCTGTTTATGCTTTTATTTTGCCACAATTCGAGTACTGCTCACCTGTCTGGTTGTCAGCAGCTGACTGCCATCTCAAGTTGCTTGACAGGTCACTAAATTCTATCAGTTTTATTCTACCTCATTTGTCTCTTGATCTGTGTCATCAACGTAAAGTTGGTGCCCTTAGTCTTTAATTTAAAGTTTTTAACAACCCTCAGCATCCCTTACATGGGGTTCTGCCAGCGCCCTGTGTTCGGGCTCGTGCAACTAGATTCACAAGCAATCTTAATTGGAGAGGGGCTGGTCTATCAGAGTGAGAACTGAGCGATCTCTGCCATACCCATAGCTTACTCTGACTGTTCCTTTTACTTATATATTTTCTAGATCTCAAGTGACGGCGTATCTTTCGTGGATTGACCTCCCAATCTACCAAGATTGGAAGCCAAAGAGTCACATTTTTCCTTAGCCCTTCACCTTTCTCTTCATAATTGCTGAGGGGCACAGGGTCCTGGGTGGGGCTTTGGTTTCCCGGGTGTTTCCGCACCCTTCTCAGCTCCCCGCCATGGAGTGGCTTCGGTCACACAGGCTTTATTGTGGTTGGCAGGGAGGGTTCTGTGGGGGCGCTCGGTTATGGCCTTGGCCTTGGGGCTGTTCGGCCAGGCAGCTTGGGGAACAACAACAACAACAACAACAACAAGCAATCTTAATGATCTTGCCATGAGCCGTGTTAATTTTTCTACTACACAGTTTTGACGGTGTTTTGTGCCGGCCATGGTTGACTTGTGGAATAAGT
This sequence comes from Paralithodes platypus, assembly GCA_032716605.1. Taxonomy (NCBI): domain Eukaryota; kingdom Metazoa; phylum Arthropoda; class Malacostraca; order Decapoda; family Lithodidae; genus Paralithodes; species Paralithodes platypus. The sequence continues at coordinate 24,062,065 of CM064529.1, read as the reverse complement.
TGCCAAATGACCTAGTCAATTCAGCTCATATCTCCATCTTTAAGTCTAGAGTTAATGCTTTTTTGCAGCATTAATTCTAATTTTTAAACTTATTTTATTCTAATTTATTGTTTTATATTTATATTAATTTGATATCCTCCACTGCATAATATTTTATTATTCATTTTAACTGTGTTTAATATATGTATATAATTATACAGTACAGTATATTCGTTTTTTCTCTCCAGTGCTTCCAGGTGTTTTGTGTGGATTCATCTTGCTGGTGTTTCTGCTCCCTGGTTGGAGACTTCAGCATCTCATATAATAATAATAATAATAAAAACTAACTAGAAGCATGTAATGACTAGTAACACATGGTAAAGTCTCTGATTGTATAAATGTCATAGTGACGTGTCTCAGGGATAAGTGCCTACCTGTACTTTTCTTAATTTAGTATATATTAACATTTATGATAGTCTCTAATATAAAAGTTCAAAATGTGCAGATGATGCAGAAATTGCAAACACAGTATTGTCTCCATTGCATTTTCAACAAGTTCAAAAATATTTAGATATTATCAAACAGGGCTAACATATGGCAAATTAACTCCAGTAATGATAAATGTAAATTACTCAAATTAGGTTACAGGAATGATAAGGCAAACCATTCGACGAGAAACAATCAACTTAAATGCATGCGATGTTAGGGTAACAACATAGATTAATAGATTAAAACCCAATGAACACTGCAGTGAAGTTGTTAACCTATCGGTAAAGGGTTAAGAAAGAATTCAAAAATATTGGTATCATTAGCAGATCATATGAATACAAATGTGAAGAAGTTGTTCATACCGCATATAATTCACTTATTCGTCCTCACTTGGAATACTGTAAACAGTTGTTGACCCCATATTATACAAACATATAGATAAACCAGAAAGAGTGCAGCGAAGAGTAACACAAAATATTCCTAGATTAAGAAACAAGTCATATGAAGAACGTCAAAAGGAGTTAAACAAATTTGTCTACCAAAGCTAAGGTTAAGAGGAGGCAAAATTCAAGTATTGAACATTGATAAAGGCCTTGACAATTTGTATGTTCACAAGTACTTCACATTTGATTAATCAAATTACACTCTAGGAAATGGCTATAAGATCGCAGGAAAGCCTTCTCATTCACATAAAGGTAAGCACTATGTTTTTCAACCGAGTAGTAAACTTATGGAATGGACTACCTAGCAATGTCATTGACTGTTTCTCAGGCCAAACATCGAAAAGTCGCCAGTTTCCATTTGTTCCACACATTTTAAGTCGTCATGTTTCTTGTTGCATAGGACATTTGTTCACACATTTTCCATTCTATGCTACAAGAAGCCTCATAAGGATCAGTAGATTTGTTGTTCCTTGTTTTGCTTTTTACTTCTTTGAACTCCTTTAACTGAATCCGCTCTAAATATGACCATGATCAGTTTAAACCCATTCATTACCAGTGTTGTCCTTTTACCTTTATTTAGGCTACTATTAGACAATTGTATTCAGTTGGAAAATGGCCTCCAGCAATTAACAGGCTTCGAAATATCTCACATAACCCTTTTTACTACCGCAGATCCTTCTTAACCCTTCCAGCCCGGGCAGCATTTTAAAAGGACACCACGAAAGAAGGGCAGGTGCCCGGGTGTCCTTTTAAAATCCCTGTGCTTGAAAGCGCGCTTCAAAATTCGCGCGGCCAAATTTTGCATTGCAGGAGCGACCGCAGCGCCACCAAGCCTCAACTACTAGTGTTATCAGTTCGTACGTGGCCGCCATAGCGAGTTATACTGAAAAAATGATTTCCGACGTGTCCGATTCGCTGCAACCTCCCGCGGGCCCCACTGCTACCCCGCTCGCAACTTTGACGCCTGTTGCAACCGAGAATAAAGCTCAACGAAAGACAGTTAAGCGTTTGTTGAGTGATAGCGCTATACAGCGACAACTTTTTGATAGTGAAGAGAGCAGTGGCGAAAGCTTTGTGGACAAAGAACAATTTATAAGTGCAAGCGAAGATGACGATTTCGTTGGCTTTGGAGACGACGATAATGTGGATTTATTTGAGGGGGGAGACAGTAGTGATGATCCTGATGTGGAAGTGTTTCAGGAAGGTGCCATTGAACTACCAAGTGTGCTAGAACCTAGGCCTACCCCCTCGCCATCTTTGCTATGTCAGCCTAGGCCTAGCCCTAGTAGCCCAGGACCTTCCCCTTTGCCTGCCCGTACGCCCTTGAAAGTGGGCAAATATCGTTGGTGAAAAGTGCAGCTAAAAAGGCACGCAGGGCAGCCGCAGAAAAGGATAGGGGAGCTGAAGACAGTGATAGTGATGCCGACCCTGGTCTAGCAACCACCCGCATTCCATTGTCCCGACGCCTTGACCCGGGACGCCGCGTGGGTCACCCACAGCCCTCGGCTTCATCTCTCCTTCAGGATGACCAAAGGGCCTCTTCAAGTGGTATTAGTAGTGTGCCACAGCCCTCAACACTCCGCAGAGCAATATTTGCTGCGGAGAAGCCCTCGGCTCGCCGCAAAAGGAGCCCAACTCCCGAGGCCGAGGCTCCCATTGTTGAAGCTCCCGCAGCCTCCCGCGGCCCACACCGCCGACGCCCGGTCACTTCTTCACCCGAATTGTCTCCTGAAGAGGATGCTGACGACCCCAACATTGCCCCAGATGACCTGACGTCGCCTGAGGAGGAAGAGGAAGAGGAAGAGGAACAGGAAGAGGAAGAGGAAGTCCCGACAAGACGAGCGAGAGGGCGAGGTCGTGGACGTGGTCAGTCTGCCGACGCCGCTGCCCCTGGGCGTGGGCGTGGGCGTGCAGGGCATCCGCGTGGTCAAGGGCGTGTGCCAGGGCGTCCAGGGCGTGTGCCTGCTGCACCTGCACGTGCTCGAGCATCAGCATCCGACCTGTTTGTGTGGACAGATGGGGCTGATTTTGAGCAAGATTGTCCTGCCTTTGATGAGGTACAGATGGGTTCCGGGATGTCACCAACATTTCTCTGTGGCCCAGCTGCTACCCCCAGTGAAATTTTCTGTGGCTTCTATGACAATGAAGTCATGGAATACCTCGTCGAGGAGACCAACAACCATCATGAGATCTGTGCCAACTTTCTTGGGAGGAAGACCAGTGCCAAGATGGTGGCATGGAGAGCTGTCACTGTGGCAGAACTATATGTGTTCTTGGCACTCACAATGCTGATGACACATATCAGGAAGCACGCTCTGGCAGACTACTGGATCACTGGCGACATCATAACGACTCCAGCATTTGGCAAGTACATGTCCAGGGACAGGTACTTCGACATCCTCTCCTATCTCCACCTGACAAACAACATGGCAGTCCACCTTCCCGACCCATTATGGAATATCAGGAAGCTGTATGACATGATACATCATCGGTTCACCACCTACCTGATTCCTTTCCAGAAGATGTGCCTCGACGAGTCTCTGGTCCTGTTCCGTGGTAGGCTGCACTTCCGACAGTATATCCCGTCCAAGAGACACTGCTTCGGCATCAAGCTCTTCGTCCTCTGCGACTGTTTGACGGGGTATGTGCTGGACTTTGTGGTGTACAGCGGCAAGGGTGGAGAAATTGTGACTGACCCCCTCATTGGTTTTGGTGGCGCTGTAGTGAAGAAGATGATGGAGAGGCACTTCAATCAAAACCACATCCTCTACACAGATAATTACTACACGTCGCCTATCCTGACCAAGTACCTCCATGACCGCAAGACCGGAACTGTCGGCACAGTCAAGGCCAAGAGGAAGGGCATGCCAGGCTACCCAACCAAGACGAAGAAGGCGGACATCTTCCACAAGAAGAGTGGCCCCATCCTCTCCATCCACTGGCATGACCAGCGGAAGGTCAACCTCCTCAGCACATGCCACAAGGCCGAGATGGTCGCCACAGGGAAGGTGGACCGAAGAACCAAGAACCCCGTCCAGAAACCAGCTGCTGTCCTGGATAACAACCTCAACATGCGCCTCGTTGACAAGTCCGACATGCAGATGGGCTTCATCGACTGCCTGCGAACATCTTGCAGGTGGTACAAGAAGTTTATCCTGCATACGGTAGATATGTCGGTCCTCAATGCTTACAACATCTACCGTCTGAGGACTCCAGGAGCCAAGAAGTACAAGTCCCTGCGGAAGTTCCACAAACAGGTGATACTTGAGCTCCTGGCTAAACATGCAGGTACACCAGGGAGGCCACTACAAGGACCAGGCCAGCTGGACAGAACGGGGTGTGCTGAATTTTTCAGGAAGCACCAGCTCAACGCCCTTCCTTTCAAAGCACCAGGTAGTAACGTTAGGAGTCAGAAGAGGTGCCATGTGTGCAGCCACACAACAAGAAGACCCCGCAAAACCACAAAAACCACTTGGGAATGCCTCGAGTGTCAAGTGGGACTGTGTGCTGGCACCTGCTTCAACGACTTCCACACTCTAATAAACTTTTGAAGTGGAAGTGACAACAGTGAAAATGACACTCACATGTAGGCTAAGAATAATAATATAACTAAGTATAAGTTAAAAGGACACATATAAGTAATAATAAGTGCCTTCAATAACAATATGAACAAGTGAAAGTGACACTAAAATATATATTTCTAACAATAAATAAGTGAAAATGACACTCAATAAGCCTAGGCCAGTCAAAGTGACAGTATAATAATAATAAAACTAAGTATAAGTGAAAGAGACACACAAGTAATAATAAGTGCCTTCATAACAATATGAACAAGTGACAGTGACACTATATATATTATTAGCTTACCTAACAATACATAAAAGGGAAAATGACACTATCAATTATCAAAGTCCAGTGAAAGTGACACTATAATCATAATAATAATAATAAAACGAAGTAAGAAGTGACAGAGACACAAATAAGTTCATGTAAATAACTTTATTGAATGAAAATAACATAATAACTATAATAAATGACATAATAACCAATAAATCACTATCAAATCGCTTCCCGGCATAATTGCGGGTGGAGCGACGAGTGCAACTGGGCGTCGTAGCCGGGGCCGCGGTTGAGTGTTCGGACGCGCCGAGGTAAATACGTGGCAAAAGTTACCTCCACTTCCATCACCATCACTCCGGAACCAGTTGAGCTAGAGAGCTCTACTCAATGCCATTCTACGCAGCAAGGTAAGGCGCCCATTTCTATATATGTTTGATTAATGTAGGTAATATATTAAGCGAGATTAGCCTTAGTTTACTTTTGTTGATATTCGGCCAGATCGCCCGGATACGAGTTCCGTCCTTTGGAGAGCCAGCCCGAGCCAGGAGGGTTAAACTGCACACAATCGTCTAAATACGCTATAGTAAAAACATAAAGACGTCAACGGAAAAGAAGGGGTTAATCAATATCAGAGTTAATCCAGGTATAACATTGTGGTTAACTCCTGATCCCAAACACTGATTTTGAATATGATGGCATTAACATAATAGGAGGCGGAGCCTAAAGGGCAGATGGGTCATTGTTCTGGTCCCCCTTCTTCCTCTTGTTTTATCCTATTAGTTTTCAGATATTAAGACGTTTGACCCATGAGTTTGAAGATTATAAGGCGTTTCGCCCTATTTATTTGTAATTATTAAGAATTTTCGTGTCATTTAGGTATCGATTGTTTTCCCGGCGAACGATAGCAAGCCTGTAGTTTAAGAGAAATCGGCCTTTGGCCGGAAAATTTTTCTATCGAAAAATTTACAAATTCATCTTGAAGGAGGGTCTAGGGCTGGTGTTTGTTTTAAGCATGATGGAGGTCGAGGAAGGAAACTAAACAACATAATAATAAAACAAATATAAATGATGAACTTCGATCACTACCTTCACTGAATGCTTTTGAATTATTATTATTATTATTGAATTTGCTCAGCGTTAATTTCAGACTTTGAATATACAGACACAATTCCTACGGCAACAAGGGAGATAAATTGTTTATTAAAACAAAGGCACATATAAAGGATGTGAGGAAAACATCCACTATAATCTGTGAGAGAAAACGGAACAAAACATACAAAATAGAACTTTAAGTGGTGTTTCTGTTCGGGTTCTGTCTCGAGCCGGCCACCTCCAGCTACGGTGCATGTGCCTGAGTACATACATACATACATGAATACAACAAATTCAACTTAAAACAAAACAAGTATTGGCAAAAAATATATGAAAACAGAAAACAAAGAAAGAAAACCTGTAGGGGACGAGGCTCAGAGCTGCAGTAACAGGACCTGAGGGAGATACAAGTTGGGGAGCGAGGCAGCCACAAGTATTGCTACTCAGGGAAAGGAAGGCGAAACAAAAAATAATACTAATAATAAAAACAATAAAACAATAAAAACACAAATATATATAATTATATATATATATATATATAGCCTACTGTATATATATATATATATATATATATATATATATATATATATATATATATATATATATATATATATACCGGTATATATATATATATATACAGTATATATATATATACTGTATAATATTATATATAATACTTATTCAGTGAAGTTATCTAAATGCCTCCCTAGACCTTTATCAAACTTAAAATGATTCCTCCTGAATTACAGGCTCACAATAGCTCCCCAGGATAAAAATTACAGGCTCACAATAGCTCCCCATGATAAAAATCGACACCTAAATGGTATAAAAAGCCTTACAATTGACAAACAAGGGGAGAAAGCTCTCAAAATCGCCAAACTAATGGAACAAACGTCTTAAGATATCAAAGGTAATGGGACTAGACATGAGGGAGAATGAGCAACTATCTCCGCTTTAGTTCATTCATTACAATTCATATTCGTTTATGTTTCGAGTAATTACGAGAAAGACATTATCGGGTAACATGATTGTTCTTCACTTGATTATTTATATATTCCACTTGGCCCAATATCTACTTCGACACGTTTATTATGGTGGGATGTTTAACTTTTTGGTCGATTTATTTGTTCATATATATGTTTTGTTTCTATTTCCTCCCTAGACCTCCATAAAACCTAAAAATACAACATCAGGATCCCTACATGATAATTATATTTGTACAATTTTCAGTAGCAAATTTTCAGGCCGAGGGCCGGTTCCTCCTAAATTACAGGCTCGCTATCGCTCGCCCAGGAAAAAAATGACACCTAAATGACAACAAAAGTGTTAATGTTGACAAAGAAAAGGGGCGAAAAGTCTTAAATTCCCCAATCTTGTAAGTGACCCACGAGGTAAAGCTAACCTTCTTGCGGATATTTTCTCCACCAACTCAACCTTAGATGAAATAAATCAAGATGTCCCTGTACTTAATTTTAATTCGCCTGAAATTCCCTCACTTAAGATCCACATCAGACATGTCAAAACTATTTTGCAGAATCTCTCGGTAGATAAGGCTCCTGGTCCAGATGAAATTCCTCCAATAGTACTTAAGAATTGCTCCTTGGTGCTCGCTCCTGTATTGGCAAAAATTTTCCGTCTGTGTACTCATACCTCATGCTTCCCAGTACCCTGGAAAGAAGCAAACATCCATCCAGTTCCTAAAAAAGGTGCCTCTTCAGATCCATCAAACTACAGACCAATAGCTATAACTTCCACTCTTGGTAAAGTCTTTGAAATTATATTAAATAATCACATAATTAAGCATTTTGAGAATAATAAATTAATCAGTGATAGGCAATATGGTTTTAGACGATGTCGATCAACTGCAGACATGCTTTGCCTTCTTACGCATCAAATCAACCAAGCTACAGACCAACATGGTGAAACACATACAATAGCACTGGATATATCAAAGGCATTTGATAGTCTGGCATCAATCCTTATTGTCGAAGATGTCACACTACGGCCTTGCATCATTAGTTCCACTAATTTCTTCTTATCTTCATAACAGAAAAATACGTGTAATGGTAGATGGCCTTTATTCTCAATTTCACTCAATAAATGCTGGTGTTCCCCAGGGATCAGTTTTGGCCCCAATTCTGTTCCTCATTTTTCATATCAATGATCTCATATCTACCACTCATAATCCAATACATTCCTACGCAGATGACTCCACACTCCACAGTTCCTTCACATTTACCAATTCTTTCACCCAACCCGATCTTATAAATTCAAAAATAAACACTGCAATTTCTCTGAACCAGGACCTTTCTAGAATTAATGGATGGGGACAAAAGAATCTAGTTTCCTTTTATGCACAGAAAACCAAGTACATTAAATTTTCTAACCGACAGAATCTCACTGACTCCCATATATTTTTTAATGATGTAAATATTCCCACTTCCCCTAGTATTGACATTCTCGGTGTAACATTAACTACTAACTTGAGCTGGACACATTATGTTAGAGGCATTGCTAAGAATGCCTCTAAAACACTGGGACTCCTGTACAGAGTTCGAGAATTCTTCACTGACGAGCAGTTGGCCGTGATATATAAAAGTCATGTGCGGTCTCAGATGGATTACTGTTCACCTCTGTGGGGTGGAAGTGGAGTGGTTGCATTGAGGCAGTTGGACAAAATTCAAAATAAAGCTATTAGATTAATCAATAACCCTGCAATCACACAGGACCTTCCTACATTATCCATACGAAGAAACGTTGCATCCCTTGCATTATTCTACAGATATTTTCACAGCAATTGTTCCGAGGAACTTGCTTCAATTGTGCCGCCTCTCCACATCTTTCCCCGTAGAACTAGGGCAGCTGAGAGCGCCCATGAATTTACACTTTCTCCTCCACAATGCAGGACTTCTGCTTATCAGAATTCGTTTATCCCCAGAGCTACTACTCTTTGGAATTCACTTCCCTCGAATTGCTTTCCACAAACTTACAATCTACAAATGTTTAAATCCAGTTGTTACAAACATTTTATGAATGGAGGATGCCTTTAGGCACATGGACCTTTTTGTTTGATCTGTGTTTTTCCTTCCTCCGTTCATTGTCTCTTAAAAAAAAAAAAAAAAAAAAAAAAAAAATCTAATGGGCTGAAATTCTTAAAATATGAAAACTAAAGGGACTAAGCATGAGGGAGAAGGGTGTCCAGAAAAGCCAACCATCTCTCTTTAATCACACAGGGTATTCAGTCTCTTCGTAAGTTCGTTCATGAAGAGTTTAGTTATAGTTTAATTATTTTTCATGACCATTGCTTGAGGAAGAATAGCCTCTTTGAAAGTTTTTTTTTGTAATAGTTCAATTATTTAGTTTGCATGTCTTGTCAGCAGAATGTTTACCAAAACTAAAACTTATTTAGATAAAACAAGTAAGTAATATATAATGAAGTAAAAATATAAGCAATTAACGTTGACTGACATCTGAAAACTCCCCCGTCGCATCCTAAGCACTCCGAAAAATATACATACTGATCGTGACACTCGATATTTAAGTTACTTACTGAACCAAATGGACTTTACCTCTCACACTGAATTTGGTGGTTATTGGTACCATATATCATGCATGGGCACATACACCAATTAAATTGCGCACACAGCAATGGATCTTCAGAACATTCTTGATTCCTATACAATTTCCTTCTTCTGGTTAATTGCTTCTATTCCATCTTCCTTCCTTCTGTTACCTCCTCCCTTCTGTCCGTTGTTTCAGAAGTTGTCCAAGTTGAGGGTCATTACACAGAACTTTGTACTCTGACCACCTTCCTGCCTACACCTCCCACAACTTTCCTGCACCACACACTCGCTCTCACACACCCACTCACACACAGACACACACACATATGTATATATATACACTAGCTAAGGTACCCGGCGTTGTCTTGGGAAAATTAAAGTATGGGCTGCCTATCTTTGAAAACTGAGGGAGTATGCATGACAAATATGGGCTCTCCATCTTGAAAGGAGAGGGAGTTTGGGGGTGGGGGGCCTCCACTCACCCCACCCCCACTTAACACCTTTTCTGGCACCCCCTTAGTATGCATGGAAAGAATGGGCCCTCCATCTTGAAAACTAAGGGAGTATGCATTCCAAGTATGGACTCTCAATCTTGAAAACTGATGGAGTATGCATGAAAAGTATGAGCTCTCCATCTTGAAACGTGAGGGAGTTTGGAGGGGGCCCCTGCCCACCACACACCCACTTAATACCTATTCTGGTAACCCCTTAATATGCATGGCAAGTATGGGCTCTCCATCTTGAAAATTGAGGGAGTGGGGGGGGGTGGATCCTCCCCCACTCCCCTTCTGGCTTAAAACCTACTCTGGCACCCCTTTAGTATGCATGCCAAGTATGGGCTCTCTATCTTGAAAACAGGCAGTAGTTCGTGAATAAACAGACAGAAAGTCCCCTCTATATACCGGTAGTATATATATATTATTACGCCCTGAAACTCTGTATGAGTTCTTGAAGCTTCACTTGGTTCGTGTGAGGGGGATTCATACACTGCCCTGCTTCACCACTGCTTCGTGGCTCCCGTCTCCGGCATGTCACGCTTCACCTGTTACTTCATACCTACACTTATATTCGTGATTCCTGGATCCTAGAGGGCGCTGACAAGGATTTGGTGGAGTTTCCTCTCTGACCCTCCTATACACCCGAGGTCTCATCCACCGTCATCTACGTCAGTCATATTGTGGATTTACCTCGGTGGTGTTGTGTGTGTTGGAGTACTTACCTCTACCAGTGTCAACTTCTACTCGTGTACTCCATCATTCACAAATGTCAGGAGGATACGATTAGGAGTTACCAGGTGGACGAGACCCGAGTTGGTGATACTATAATATTTGCTTCCTTTTTGTTTAATTAAATGTAAATATAAATTTAAATAAGAATATTTATATATCTAATTGCTATTGTTTATTTTGTTAAGAATATGATTATTATTTTCATTAACCATTATTTAATAACTAATTATAAGTAATATATATTTGTTTGCATATTCTTTATAATAATAAATTAAAATTTAAGGTAAAATTCTAGTTTCACGTACACAGCGACAAAAGGGAGGCGCGGTTGTAAAGGCATAGCTTCCCGACCAACTATGAAGATCAGGGAAATTGCTGGGTAAAAGACGTAATATAATGATAATAAACTACATTAACGACATTAGCCTAACCTAACAACCTTACCTAACCTAACCTAGTATTATGTAATAGCTATGGTGCCGCATATGGGGAGAAAATATTATTTTTGTTTACAGTAGGTATAATTCCTTATAATGCATTTTCGCCGCTTTGGACATATATAGGAATTAAGTATGGTATATGACAACTCTAAAGTAGCCATAGAAATTTATGAGTATGCTGTGAAAGCGAAACTAGAATTAAACCAAATTTAATTATTGTCTATTCTCTATCCATTTAGTTTAAGGCCTATAAATGAGTCAGGAGTTTGAACTGCCGGTAAAATACAACTCAGTGTTAGTGTACAGTTGGAGAAAATATAATTATTATTCAATACCTCAGTATTGGTGTACAGTGGGTTAATTCAATCTTCCTAATTAAAAATTAATAACACTGGATGTCTTGGTGTATATTAAACTGTAAAGTCATATCCAGTCAGTCTTAATGTGTTGCTACCAGGGTGTCCTCTACCCCTATATAATTAGGCCTGTTTTTTCTTGGACCCTGGGCCGTAACAATATATATATATTTATATATATATATGGTATATATATATATATATATATATATATATCAAGTATATATATATATCAAATATACTCACAAATATACGTGAGCTAATAAATGTTTATATACCCCCAGCCGGACACGAACCTCCTACATTCAAAACGAACGTCCAAGCTATTAATCCACTACACCCATATATATATATATCACAAATGCGTGTGATTTACATGAATAAATGTTTAGGCCTGTTTTGGGTCGGGATTCGAACCTCAGTCAATCAGAATATCATCCCGAACTTTAACCCACTCGGCCGCGGTGTAATACATTCGTCTTAAGTTGCGTGGGGCTTACTGTAAAAATGTGTTGTAGTGTACTCTGGAATATGGGCCCTACGACCCTGGTATGGAATTTACTTTCCCCAAATATGAATTCCCTTCTTCTATATACTGACTATAGGAGAACGTTTATATGTCATTCTGATTGACTTCGTTTCGAATCATTGCTTATTCCTAAAACATAAACTGTATATATATATATATATATATAGTAGGTGAGGTACCCGGCGCTGCACGGGGAAAAATCGAAGCATGGTCTATCTTCGAGAGAGCGGGGGGGGGGTCTCCGTCCCCCTCCCCCAGTGGGGTGAGGGGAGAAAATGTTTGCTTAAGACCTATTCTGGCACCCCCATAGTAGGCATGGCAAGTATGGGCTCTCCATCTTGAAAACTCAGGGAGTAGTTCGTGAACAATCAGACTTTACAGCCAAATATCTCCAAGCTTAAATACTAATGGGGAAATTTGTTTTATTAATTCTACAGTTTTCAAGTGTCTCCTACATCCCTTGAAAATATTCAAGATCTGTTTATTTATATTTTCAGATTGTTCGTCTTCTACTGGATTTACAATGCGATTATGTATTAACAGGATACACTGTATATATATATATATATATATATGTGTGTTTCATTCAATTTGGTAAAGAGAAGGAATAATAACTTTTCCGATGGCTTGCTGAAATACTCAGGTTTGGAAGTGTGTGTATTGGCAGCATTTCAGTATACTGTTTTCCTTCCTGCTATTTATTTAAAATAGGACTCTCAACCCTTCTGGAACAATAAGCCAGCACACTGTAAGTCAAGAATAGCGTCAGGACTGGAGTCCATTTTTTTTAGAACCCCAGTCCCTTCCCTTTGTGCTGCTTGGCCTATACTCTTCCCCATCGTTTTAGATAATCCTCGTTGGTTATAGTTTGAATATGTAAGTAGGAAGAAGCTGCGGCTGTGGGCGCATGTTGAGGTTGTAATCCAGGACAGCAGCTGGTTTCTGGACGGGGTTCTTGGTTCTTCGGTCCACCTTCCCTGTGGCGACCATCTGGGCCTTGTGGCATGTGCTGAGGAGGTTTACCTTCCGCTGGTCATGCTAGTGGATGGAGAGGATGGGGCCACTCTTCTTGTGGAAGATGTTCGTCTTCTTCGTCTTGGTTGGGTAGCCTGGCATGCCCTTCCTCTTGGCCTTGACTGTGCCGACAGTTCCGGTCTTGCAGTCATCGAGGTAGACGTGTAGTAGTTATCGGTGTAGAGGATTTGGTTCTTATGGAAGTGCCTCTCCATCATCTTCTTCACTACAGCGCCGCCAAAACCAATGTGGGGGTCAGTCTCAACTTCTCCACCCTTGCCGCTGTAGACCACAAAGTCCAGCACATACCCCGTCAAACAGTCGCAGAGGACGAAGAGCTTGATACCGAAGCGGTGTCTCTTGGACGGGATATACTGTCGGAAGTGCATCCTACCACGGAACAGGACCAGAGACTCGTCGAGGCACATCTTCTGGAAAGGAATCAGGTAGGTAGTGAACCGATGACGTATCATGTCATACAGCTTCCTGATTTTCCATAATGGGTCGGGAAGGTGGACATGCATATTGTTGGTCAGGTGGAGATAGGAGAGGATGTCAAAGTACCTGTCCCTGGACATGTACTTGCCAAATGCTGGAGTCGTTATTAGGTCGCCAGTGATCCAGTAGTCTGCCAGAGCGTGCTTCCTGATATGTGTCATCAGCATTGTGAGTGCCAAGAACACATATAGTTCTGCCAAAGTGACCGCTCTCCATGCCACCATCTTGGCACTGGTCTTCCTCCCAAGAAAGTTGGCACAGATTTCATGATGGTTGTTGGTCTCCTCGACGAGGTATTCCATGACTTCATTGTCATAGAAGCCACATAAAAGTTCACTGGGGGTAGCATCTGGGCCACAGGGAAATGTTGGTGACACTTCGGAACCCATCTGTACCTCGTGAAAGGCAGGACAATCTGGCTCAAAATCAGCCCCATCTGTCCACACAAACAGGTCGGATGCTGATGCTCGAGCACGTGCAGGTGCAGCAGGCACACGCCCTGGACGCCCTGGCACACGCCCTTGGCCACGCGGACGCCCTGCACGCCCACGCCCACGCCCAGGGGCAGCGGCCTTGGCAGACTGACCACGTCCACGACCTCGCCCTCTAACTCGTCTTGTCGGGACTTCCTCTTCCTCTTCCTGTTCCTGTTCCTCTTCCTCCTCAGGCGACGTCAGGTCATCTGGGGCAATGTTCGGGTCGTCAGCATCCTCTTCAGGAGACAATTCGGGTGAAGAAGTGACCGGGCGTCGGCGGCGTGGGGCGCGGGAGGCTGCGGGAAGTTCAACAATGGGAGCCTCGGCCTCGGGAGTTGGGCTCCTTTTGCGGCGAGCTGAGGGCTTCTCCGCATCAAATAATGCTCTGCGGTGTGTTGAGGGCTGTGGCACACTACTAATACCGCTTGAAGAGGCCCTTTGCTCATCCTGAAGGAGAGAAGAAGCCGAGGGCTGTGGGTGACCCACGCGGCGTCCCGGGTCAAGGCATCGGGACAAAGGAATGCGGGTGGTTGCTAGACCAGGGTCGGCGTCACTATCACTGTCTTCCGCTTCCCTAGCCTTTTCTGCTGCTGCCCTGCGTGCTTTTTTAGCTGCACTTTTCACCAAAGATTGTTTATAAAAATATTTGCCCACTTTCAAGGGCGTACGGGCAGGCAAAGGGGAAGGTCCTGGGCTAGGGCTAGGCCTAGGCTTACCTAGCAAAGATGGCGAGGGGGTAGGCCAAGGTTCTAGCACACTTGGAAGTTCAATAGCACCTTCCTGAAACACTTCCACATCAGGATCATCACTACTGTCTCCCCCCTCAAATAAATCCAAATTATCGTCGTCTCCAAAGCCAACGAAATCGTCATCTTCGCTTGCACTTATAAATTGTTTATTGTCCACCAAGCTTTCGCCACTGCTCTCTTCAATATCAAAAAGTTCTCGCTGTATAGCACTATCACTCAACAAACGCTTCACTTTCTTTCGTTGAGCTTTCTTCTCGGTTGCAACAGGCGTCGAAGTTGCGAGCGGGGTAGCAGTGGGGCGCGCGGGAGGTTGCACCGAATCGGACGCGTCGGAAGTAGTTTTCTCACTATAACTCGCTATGGCGGCCACATAGGAACTGATAACGGTAATAGTTGAGGCTTGGTGGCACTGCGATCGCCTCTGCAAAGTAAAATTTGGCCGCGCGAATTTTGAAGCACGCTTTCAAGCACAGGGATTTTATCAGGACACCCGGGCTCCGGCCCATCTGCCGCACTGTCATTTTAAAATGCTGCCCGGGCTGGAAGGGTTAAACACCTTGCTTATCTCTTCCAATTCCTCCATATCTTCCAGGTCGAACCCACCTAGTCGTCTTTCTACTGCTCTCCTGTACTCTTCCCCGATTTCCTCCTCCTCACCATTCCACCTTCCTTTCGCCTCCCTCCAGCTCTCCTCACCCACTTCTTTTGTATCCTAACCTTAGCTACTACTATATAATGATCAGACAGACCCCCTCCAATACCCCTATACACCGTAGCATCCATCATAGATTTCTTCATTCTTTCATCCACACATATATAATTAATCAGTGACTTTCGTTCAACCACTGTCTTATCCTTCATTGTACACACAACTTTCCATGTGTACCTATGTATCATTTTGTGTCGGAAGAAGGTGTTGGCTATCCACAACCTCCTCCCCACACATAGGTCCACAAGTGCACTACCATTCCCATTCACCTCTGACGGTATCCCCCACCCTCCCACCACTCCATCAAGTTTCCTATCACCCACCTTACCATTCATATCCCCAATCAGAAATATTCTTTCCTTGTTGTCAAACTTATCCAGGCATGCATCCACATTCACCCAGAACTCCTCTTTCTCTCTTACAAGTTTATCCTCTGTCGGAGCATACACACACACAATCACCCACGTTTGTATTCCTACTTTCATTCTCACCCACACAATCCTTGAACCCACAGACCCATATTCTCTTACACACTCCTTCCATTTGTTACTTACAAACAAACACGCACCTTCTCTCGTTGCTCCCTCACTCACACCCATTCCACACTCCCACTCTCTCACATCTGTACCCTTCCATTTGGTCTCCGTCATTCCACATACATCCAGCCTAGCATTCACTAACACTTCCAGTACCTCTCTCTCTTTTGTGCCATCATTCATGCCACTCCCGTTCCATGTACCTATTCTCAGAATGTCCGTAAGCTTGACCATAGTCGGTCGGGGTTCGTCAACACAGGGTCCGTCCGCATCTGAGGCTGATTGTTCGTTTATCGTTGCTACGTATCTTTTTCCGGGTTGGGATCGCAAGCCTACCGACCCAACCCTCTTTAGTCACACAGAAGGCCTGCAGTGTAAGTGTTAATATACTGTATATATCAGATCTCATGTGGTTCTCGGTTTGAACAACTCCAATGCAAAAATTGAAAGACTTCAACAAACACGAGTAGTTCCTACGAGCAGTACAGTACTCAACTTTGGATATTACTCTTGTTAGATCTGCTTGTCATTAAGTTATTCAAAATATAGTTGCAGACAAACAGTCCAACCTGACTAACTCATTGTTAGCATTAGTTTCCACACCAGATTACTTCATAACAATTATAACACAATCCTAGAAAGATAATCACTTAATCATCATAATATCTGATGTAGTAACCTTTATCGTGGATACTCTAAATCTACTTACTGTACAACTAATATCGCAAGTTAAAGTTGTCAGTGCAGTACAAACGTTACAATGAAGCGGTGGCGGACTTTTTTTTTTTTTTTTTTTTTTTTTTTTTTTTTTTAAAGAGACAATGAACGGAGGAAGGAAAAACACAGATAAAACAAAAAGGTCCATGTGCCTAAAGGCATCCTCCATTCATAAAATGTTTGTAACAACTGGATTTAAACATTTGTAGATTGTAAGTTTGTGGAAAGCAATTCGAGGGAAGTGAATTCCAAAGAGTAGTAGCTCTGGGGATAAATGAATTCTGATATGCAGAAGTTCTGCATTGTGGAGGAGAAAGTGTAAAATCATGGGCGCTCTGAGCTGCCCTAGTTCAGCGGGGAAAGATGTGGAGAGGCGGCACAATGAAGCAAGTTCCTCGGAACAATTACTGTGAAAAATATCTGTAGAATAATGCAAGGGATGCAACGTTTCTTCGTATGGATAATGTGGAAGGTCCTGTGTGATTGCAGGGTTATTGATTAATTAATAGCTTTATTGAATTTTGTCCAACTGCCTCAATGCAACCACTCCACTTCCACCCCACAGAGGTGAACAGTAATCCATCTGAGAATGCACATGACTTTTATATATTACGGCCAACTGCTCGTCAGTGAAGAATTCTCCAACTCTGTACAGGAGTCCCAGTTTTTTAGAGGCATTCTTAGCAATGCTTCTAACATAATGTGTCAAGCTCTAGTTAGTAGTTAATGTTACACCGAGAATGTCAATACTAGGGGAAGTGGGAATATTTACATCATTAAAAAATATAAGGGAGCCAAGTGAGATTCTGTCGGTTAGAAAATTGAATGTACTTGGTTTTCTGTGCATTAAAGGAAACCAGATTCTTTTGTCCCCATCCATTAATTCTAGAAAGGTCCTGGTTCAGAGAAATTGCAGTGTTTATTTTTGAATTTGTAAGAGCGGGTTGGGTGGAAGGATTGGTAAATGTGAAGGAACTGTGGAGTGTTGAGTCATCTGCGTAGGAATAATGTATTCGGAGTATGCAGTGCGTAGATATGAGATTCATTGACTTTATGACATGAGGAAAAACAAAATTGGGGCCAAAAACTGATCCCTGGGGAACACCAGCAGTTTATTGAGGGAAATTGAGAATAATAGACCATCATACCATTAACAACATATTTTTCTGTTATGAAGATAAGAAGAAATTAGTGGGAACTAATGATGCAACGGCCGTTAGTGTGACATCTTCCGGACAAAATTAAGGATTGATGCCAGACTCTATCAAATGCCTTTGATATATCCAGTGCTATTGTATGTGTTTGCACCCCGTTGGTCTGTCGCTTGGTTGATTTGATGCGTAAGAAGGCAAAGCATGTCTGCAGTTGATCGACATCATCTAAAAACCCATATTTGCTATCCACTGATTAAATTATTATTCTCCAGATCCTTAATTATGTGATTCTTTACTATAAATTCAAAGACTTACCAAGAGTGGAAGTTATAGCTATTGGTCTGTCGTTTGATGGCATCTTGAAGGGGCCCCTTTTTTGGGATCTGGGGGGTTGTTTGCTTCTTCCCGGGTACTGGGAAAAATGAGCGTAATGAGTACACAGCGGGAAACAATTTCGGACCCATACAGGAGGCGAGCACCAAGGAGCATATTCTTAAGTACTATTGGAGGAATTTCATCTGGACCAGGAGCCTTATATACTGAGAGATTCTGCTACAATTAGTTTTGACATGTATGGATGTGGATCTTAAGTGAGGGAATTTCAGGCGAATTAAAATAAAGTGACAGGGATCATCTTGATTTATTTCATCTAAGGTTGAGTTGGTGGAGAAAAATACTCCGCAAAGAAGTGTAAGCTTTACTCGTGGGTCACTTACAAGATTGCCAGTCGGCGGATTTTAAATGGTGGAAGGATGAAAGCAGTAGTGAAGTTGGATTTAAATGAGTTAAGAGTAGACCAAAATATTTTGTTATCATTTGGAGATATTTAGAAGTTTATTCCTCTGCTTGTGGAGGAAGGTTTGATGTAGTTAGGTTTTAATACAGTTTTGGCATGATGCTTCTGCTGTTTCTAAAGTAATTAAAGGCTTCATGTGTTTGGATCTTGTGTATTGCATTGTAGGCTAATTGACTTTTTGTTCAGTTACATAGCACACATTATGGTTTCAAAACCATTTAGGTGAATTAGATCTTTTACTGTACTTTGATGAGGAATACAAGTTTCCATTACCAATTTTTTACAAAATCTTGTATGTGGCTCAAAGGGTGGGTGGACGTGTGCCTCATTAGAAAAGAAAGAGGACGGGGAATATCAATAAAGACAGAACCTTGAAGACCCTCCCAGTCTGCCCATATCATAATGCCATTTAGTCACCAAAAAACAAGGGTTCAGAGTGGGAAGGTGTGGTATGGTGATAGACAGGTGGCCTTGTAGCAGACAGTGACTCAGGAAGATACAACGCGGTGGGACCTCACTGTAACATCATAATTTTCTGAACTTGGTGTTAAACATAAGTCCAGTAGGTGGGAACTTATTTGACTTAGGAGTATATGGTACACGGCGGTGGGTTGGTTGTGGAATAGTTGAGTGAGCGATAAAATGAGTCTGGCAAATAGCTCACATTCCAAGGACCAGCCATCATCAGTACTGGCTGGAATGCGAGTGAGCCATTCAACATTATGGACATGTAAAATCACCCAGCACAGTGATGTCAGACGAAGCATTTAAGTTGAGGACACTGGAGTTGTGAGGACAGAGAATCAAAAGGACTTTGCTATGGAGGGAGCTATAAGCGGGTCTACCAGGCCCACGCTTCACCCATCAGCGGGGTTGCAACAGTTTTGGCCATCGACAATGTTCTATACACTCAATCTAACAACACCTTGTACAGACTCCTCTGATTGACTGTTCCTCGGGAAGATTCATATGGCTGACTCCTAATTTTACTCCACAAGAAACACTTAAGGAAGTTACTTACTTGATAGTCATATGTACTCGATTGGTGTACTTGCTACCTTTCTAAGAATTTGTGAATTGACATCCACAGTGGCCTGTACCTGCTGTTTGCGCCAATTACAGTTCTGAATGAGCGATAGTGAATGGGCGTTGGCAGGTCTTTGGTAAATATGTTTGGAACAGTGGTGTGACAAACAGGAATCTGAAGGTAACATGCGGGGAAGAGGACGGTTTTGGTATTGCCAAGGTTTTGCCAGTCACAGACTGTGAGGTGTTGCGGTTGAATGGTAGGGTTATGGCGAATGTCAGTATTTACGTCTTTGGGCAGTGTAGTGAATACAGATGGGAGTATCGATGAATAAGTGCGTGGGAGGGTTTGCAACAGGGAAGAGGGTTGATAAAAACGCTGAAAGCCGTAACAAGA
>CM064529.1:23875197-24041933 GCA_032716605.1 Paralithodes platypus | reverse complement strand
CAAAGTCCATGTGCGTGCGCGTGAGCGCGCAATAACCTGTTTTTTTGGGGTAATTGCCTTCAATTTTTTACTCTTGTAAAATACGTTTTCGGGGGCTCTGTAGGACCATTCTTTAAGCTTTTTGAGCGGTTTTTTCGTGGTTTTTCCTTCATTCCTAACCCATTCGCTATTGTTTCTGAAATAAAACCATTTTTTGAAAACCGGCCGGGTTCTGGTGAACAAACATTACAAAACTAGCCGGGGCTGGACGGGTTAAAGTTGATTTTTGTTTTCTCTGACTCTTAAGAGTCTTCCCGCAGTCCGCCGGGGGAACTCTTAGGAGTCTTCCCGCAGTTCCCGGGTTAAGTAATTTGCATGTCGCGAGCCGTGACACTTCACTCACTCAACCCCACAATTTGCCGGAGGATAACAGGTTTTTCACAATACGTAGACGGAGGTCTATAAAAAAAAAAAAACAGTGACATAGTCAGTAGAGCGTCGGCTGCTGATCATAGGGTCGGCGGATCAAGCCTGCACTGTCAAAATTTTATTGGTAGATATCAAACCCGGGCAACTTGACATAGCGATTCGTGACAAACGCCTAATGTTCATGGCGACCCCTTCTTGGGAATTATGGCGTCTGGCAAAAAATAAAAATAAATAAAATATAAAATAAAATGTGCATGTATACAACTGGATCAAAATATAAACCATCAAACTATCAGTGTAAAGGCAGAACTTTCCAGGTTTTGCACGGGTATGCCTTAGTTACTTTATGACCACACTCCATGTTGCACAGTCTCCTGCAGTGCCCCTGTCAAGTCCCTGAACCTAAGATCCTTCCTTAGTACCGTGTCCCAGACCTTTTTTGGTTTACCGACTGTCGTCCTTCCGATCATGTCCATACTTTTAAAATGTTTAACCCTGTCATCCTCATTCATTCTATCCAAATGATGAAACCACTGCAGTCTGCTAATATGCGTCACCTCACTGATACACTTTATAAATAGACCTACTGTAGTCACTCTCTCAACTCTGCTCTTGTTTGTCCCACTCTCACTGTGGAATTAGACACTCATCTCATCATGGTTTTCTGGTGAAAATTTTTAACTCCGTGTTACAGCTAATAACAGACTTTACGAACATGTTAAGGTGAACATTTTAAGGCTTGGGTGTGTATATTAGGATCACCTTACTCACCTAGCAAAAAGATGAAGTGGAATGTTGAACAGGAGAAAACATTAAAATATTGAAATAATTTACTGGTACACAATACTTATTTTTGTTTTGGTTGCAGTATGGTGCGTTGGAGTGATATGTGTCAGGTGGCGAGTGTGGCACTGAGAGAAGTGGTGACGGCAGCACAACAAGGAGCTATACCACTACAACACGTCAGAGAACTCCTAGACCGCCTCAGATACCACCTATGTTGTCTACCCATTTGTGTGGCTACCTGGCTCTGCTCTCATATTCAGGTTAGTGTTTCATGACTCTAGAAGTTATGCATACATGGGAGCACAAAGGCAGCATCACAAGAGTAGTCTTCAGATTTCTAGCATTAATGTTTTGTTTTGTTTTGTTTTTTTCCGGCCAAGGGCCATTTTTTTTTTTGTCTCCCAAATTGTAGGCTCACTGTCGCTCAGTATGAAACATCAAGGGATCACCTTTGGATTAGATACAGTTAATGTATCTTTTTGTGACCTTTCCTGTTGCCAACCAGGGGCCAAAGTCATCAAAGCATTAACCACAATGATAGTTGGTAAAGTCAGATGATAACTCAATGTTATCAATACTATAAAGTATCCATGATTCAATATGCACTTACCATCCTATTCTCTTACTATTTTGTGGATCAAATTACAAAATTTATGAAGATGGCATTACAGTGATAAATAGTAAGGGTTAGTAAGATAGGATGGTAATGCTAATGAAATCAGACACTGCATGCCAAGTTACTCTTACAAAGATTATTTGAGCCAATATATACATACATACATACATAACATTTTAAGACTGAGTGCTCCACACAAACATGCAGTTTCAGTCTCTTGTCCTCCCCCCTGGTACTACTCTCCTTGGCGCGGTTGGGGGGCTTCGGAGCCGGCGACTGGGGCTTGATGGGGAGATGGTTAGGGTTGTTTCCCTGCCTCTGCCCTTGAGCTTTTGTCATCAGCTTGACTAATTTTGAGTAGTTTTTCTTTCCTCATTCTATGTTTTTCCCCTTCTATTCTTATGCTGTCCTATTCGGCTGTCCTCGGGCAGCCTATATCTCATGTCTCCCTGGCCTGGCTAGGTGGTTGACTCCTGACCCATTTTGTCTCTTTGGTTGCTGATGTGGCCGAACTGACTAGATTCCCTTCAGTAATGCATTTTTTGCTTCTCGATGTGATTTTTTTTCTACCTTTGACCTGTTCTCTCATTCTTCGCCCTGATCACTTCTTGGTTGGTGTTGTGGTGTAGCAGTTCTTGCCTCATCCTTCGGCCTTTCCCTATAAGAGCTTTGATGTGCACCTCATGTGGTCCGGCTGAACTGGTGAAATGGCGAGAAATGTCTGCGTGTCTTCACCTTCCTCGATTTGTTCCCCTACTGCCCTTCCCTACCTATCTTGACTCGTTTAGTTATATGTCTTGATCGAATCCTTTGGGCCAGCCCTGTGAGAGTTCTTTTGTGGAGCTCAAGCGGGTATCACACTGGGCCAAATTCTCGCCATTCTCCGATCTCCAGTCTCCTTTTTCAGCCAGTAGCGCCGGCAAATCCTATCACACACGCCAAGCGTCCTGGCTGCACAAGTGCGGGAGTCTCCGACACAACAATAACAATGTCCGACCTTAGCCTATATTGTGCCGTTTCACCTATACTGTAATGTATAGTAATATGGATTTACATCTACAATTATAATGCAAAATGACTCAATCTACGCGTTAGTGTAATTATTTTTTTTTATTTGAAGCTTATATGAGGAAATATTTTGAACTTTTTGGAGGTTTTTGAATATTTTCAATTCATACCAATCGCCGTGGCGTATAGAACAGTGGTTATTTAGCTGCAAGTGGTGGAGCTATTTTAGCATTAATTCACCTTGAAAATTGTTTATCTCTACCAGCAGCCCTTCTCACAATTAAAACACTTAATTTTGTAGCAAAATATATAATTATTTCGATAGTTATATTGTGGTGTTTCACTTAAACTGTAGAATAATATCGATTGATATTGACAAATTTTGTGTAATAGGACTCAATCTATACGCTATTGTTGCTATGTTTTGCGTTTGAAGCTTATATAATAAGTAGCTATGAGGAAGTTTTTCGCAATATATAGTATAGGTTACAGCCTGACGGTGCCCCTGTCGTTACCTGGGCACTAAGCGATCATTTATATTGTGCTGTTTCACCTATAATTTAGAGTAATATGGATTTATATAGACAATTATATTTCAAAATGACTCAATCTACAAGTTTGCATTATTATTTTTTATATTTGGAGCATATATGAGAAAATATTTTGAACTTTTCGGAGGTTGTAGAATGCTTGGTATAATCCTGTGTAGCGAGCTGCTTCACTTGTCAAGTTTTTAAATTTTATATCAGCACGTATAGTCCGATCCCAGGTCTTCCTAGGTCCACCCCTTGGTGCAGTTCCCTCCACAATCACAGACCTGCATCTTTTCAACCAATTTTGTTCATCCATTCTCTCAACATGCCCATACCATCCCAGTCTACTTGTACGCATCTCCACGCTAATACTCTTTATACCTAAGCGTCTCCTCAGCTCATCATTAGTTATTTTATCCTGCAGTTTGGCCCCACACATCTTTCTCACCATTCTCATCTCATTACGTTCCATTCTGTTTACATCCTCTACTTTAATGGCCCATGTTTCTGAGGCATACGTCATTGCACTTCTAACACATGCGGTATACACCTTTCCCTTCAGGGGGAGGGGCATTCTTTTCAAGGTCAGAATTGGCAGCAGTTCTCTGAACTTCCCCCAGCCACATCTAATTCTAGCGACAGTGGCAGCCTCGGCCCCACCACCGGCAGAGATGGTATCTCCTAGGTTTTTTTTTTTTTTTTTTTTTCTATGTGATTGAGGGAGGCAAAAGGCATAACTGCCTATAGCGAGTGCCTCCCCCATAGTTGAAAGAGTGACAGGGCCAAAATCAAGGGACGTTCGAGCCAAAATGCCTGGACACACGGAGTTTGAAGCAATTTAAGTCATAGGAAGAGGGAAAGACTGATTCTGGGAGAGAGTTCCAGAGCTCAGCTGTTGAGTAGAAGAAAGTTTGAGAGTAACATTTCACTCTTGGGTTGGAGAGTTGCACAGAGTAGGGGTGGGATTGAGTTGCAAGACGGGTACCACGTGCCCTACGTAAAGGAGGTGGTATGCACTGGGATAGCTCTGAGGAACACTGATTATTATAGTAGCGATAGAATAGCGAGAGAGATGCAACATTGCGGCGGAGAGAGAGAGATTGCAGAGAGTTGGTGAGTGGACGGGAGTTAATGATACGAAAGGCCTTCCTTTCAACTTTGTCTAGGAGAGCGGTGTGAGAGGAACCTCCCCACACATGTGAACAATACTCAATACAAGGGCGCACTATGCCCCTGTACAGAGCAAGAAGCTGTGCAGGGGAAAAGAACCCCCTAAGGCGGTTGAGCACACCCAGCTTCTGGGAGGCTGCCTTAGCAAGACTGGTAATATGGTCCTTCCAAATGAGAGCAGAAGAAAAAGAGACACCAAGAATATTGAGAGAAGATGAAGGGTTGATTTTTGTATTGTTGAAGAATAAGGGATAGTCCGCTGGGAGATCCTGACGGGTAGATAGATGGAGAAATTGGGTTTTGGAAGCATTAAAGTTAACAAGGTTTTCTCTGCCCCAATTGGAAATAGTATTTAGATCAGAATTTAAGAGTTCTATGGCTTCATTACGTTTGTCGTTGAGGGATTGCTGGCTGGGGCGTTCTGAAAAACTAATGGAGTAGTGCAAGGTTGAGTCGTCTGCGTGTGAATGGATGGGAATTAAGGTACAGTTAAGGAGATAATTTATAAAAATTAGAAAGAGAATAGGAGATAGGACAGAGCCCTGAGGAACACCGGAGTTTATAGGGTGAGGAAGTGAACAATGGCTGTCCACAACCGCGGCTATGGAACGGCCGGAAAGGAAATTAGAGACAAAGGCACAGATGGAGGGATAGAAACCGAAGGAGGGTAGTTTAGAAATTAAAGATTTATGCCAGACTCTATCGAAGGATTTCGATTTTCGATTGCATGTCTAGTGCAATAGAAAAAGTCTCACCGAAGTCCCGAAAGGAGGATGACCAAGAGTTAGTAAGATATGAAAGAAGATCACCAGTAGAGTGACCCTTAAGGAAGCCATACTGGCGATCTGAGAGCAGATTATGAGAAGAGAAATGCTTAAGAAATTTGGAAGCAAGAATAGTTTCAAAAACTTTAGAAAGACAAGAGATAAGAGCAATTGGACGATAGTTGGAGGGTTGAGAGCGGTCACCCTTCTTTGGGACAGGTTGAATGTGAGCAAACTTCCAGCATGAAGGGAAGACGTTAGAGGATAGACAGAGACGAAAGAGTTTGCCTAGGCAAACCTTTGTCAGGTAGCAAAACTTGTCCACCAGCTCCAATGACTCATTTCCAAAATTCACAGCCACAGGATCATCATTTAACACAAGCTCGCCCTTGCACACTACGTACTCAAATTTCTTGATTTCTGACTCATCCTTCGGCAGGGGTCCTTTTATTCTACTACAGCGCTTACTCCCATAGTGCACCCAACATCGACAGACGCTACACCGAATCGAGTTAGCGCCCACATCCTTTCCACACACTGCACATGGGTATGCACTGCTCTTTTCCACATTGCCTCGTCTCAATCTACAATGCATAACCTTGGTTTTGTTAATATTGACTCTTAAACCTTTGCTCGCCATGCCCACTCTCCATCTTCTGAATTTGGCCTCAGCATCTTGCACATTGTCAGCTATTAGGACTAAATCGTCTGCATAAAGCAGTTCCCACGGGAGTCCGGATCTAAAATCTCTAGACAGTGCCTCCAGGACCATAATAAAGAGGAGGGGGCTTAACACTGAACCCTGATTAACTCCAACACGGACTGTGAACTCCTCACTCAGTACACCTTTCACCCTCACCGCAGTTCGTGGATCCTCATACATCTTCATTATCACACACACCAGCCACTCTTCCACAACAAGTTTCCTCATAGCCCTCTGCACAATATCTCTAGGCACCCTGTCAAAGGCCTTCTCCAGGTCTACAAACACAAAGTAAAGATCCCTGCCTTTTAGTAAGTATCTTTCCTGTATATGCCTGACTATGAAGATAGCATCGGTTGTACCACATCCTGGCATAAAACCAAACTGCATATCATCAATGGAGACGCTTTGCCTGATCAAACCCTCAAAGACTCTCTCACAAACCTTCATGATTTGGTCAAGCATTTTCAGGCCCCTATAATTACCTCTATCTAGCGCATCCCCTTTTCCTATGTACAGTATATATTTACTATTACACTTTTGTGCCAATCCTCGGGGATTTTCTCCTCTTTAATAATGGTGTTTATCATCTCAGTGACTAAGCTGACACCAGTCTCCCCTGAGGCTTTTATCATCTCAGCGACAATGTCAGAGCACCCTGGAGCTTTACCATCCTTCATTTTATTGATTGCGTCGCTCACTACAGCTGGTGCCATCAAAGCAGGGGGTCCAGATATTTTTTTTTTTATACTAAGCGGTTCCTTATCCCATTCAAACTCTACATTTAGCAATCATTCTTAGTATGCCTTCCATGCTTCTCTGATTTCAACTTCTGCATACACAATCGTCCCATTATCATTTCTAACACACTGTTCACCTATAATGTCCCTACTGTCATTTTTAACTCGCCTAGTTAGGTTGAAGATCCCATTGGGATTGTCAGTGTTACACACTTTTTCAAGGACCAGGTCCTTAATGCCTTTTTTAGCATTGTAAATAACTCTTCTCGCAGTTCGTTTAGCTCCTCCTTACTGCCTCCCTTCTGCCATGCTCTGAAGCATCTCCTTTTCTCTATCACCGCATGTTCTACCTCATCGTTCCACCACCAGGAGGTCTTATTCCTGGGGTGACCCTTTGTTTTCCCACAGACTTTGTCAGTTGCAGCGAGAAGGCTATGCTCAAGGAAATTCCATTGACTATTTACATCGCTAGGCCTAGCTTCCTTATTTCTATTCATTACCTCCAGTTCACTATGAAACCTATTCCTAACATCCTTGTTCTTCAGCAGCCACACTCTCCTTTAGGGCATGTATACCTTCTTACGCTCAGGATCTCTGTATAAGCTCATGTCACACACAAGTAGCTTATGCTGGGGGATACATTCTTCGCTCGGGATGACCTTTACATCCCGAACCAGTTTCCAGTCTTTCCTGTTAACCAAGAAGTAATCTGTCTGGCTACTGGAGACCCCAGAGTTATATGTGACCAGTTGGCTCTGTCTTTTCTTGAACTTTGTGTTACTAACAACCATGTTGAGTGCAACGCAGGACTCTAGTATATATTCGCCTTCCAGATTCCTTCTTCCGTAACCATTTCCTCCATATACTCCCTCGTGTCCATCTGCAGATACTCCCACGTGACCATTCGGGTCCCCTCCCAGGATTGTTATTTCATCCGCCGAGAGGCCTGAAATGACACTGACGGTGTCATTCCAGAAGTCCTCTTTTATCTCTTTCTGTAGGCCAGCCTGTGGGGCATATGCAGATATCATATTCAGAATTCTTTCACCAACTTTCAACTTCAAAACAATCAGCCTTTCACTAACTCTCGTAATCTGAAGCACACTTTCCACTCACTCTTCAGCCACCAGAACACCCACTCCTCCTCTCGCTTTATCAGTCTCGACCCCCTTCCAGTAGATTTTTTCTTTCTTCCAACAATCCACTGTGCCCCATACCCTTTCCATAGTGTTTCCTGGGCACAGCAGACGTCCACTCGCCTCATGTCACACATCTCAGCCACTTAATTTGCACACAGATTCAAACTACCAACATTCACACTAGCAACTCTGAGACTGTGGGAGGCATTTGTCCGTATCCTGTTTGGAACAATGGACTTATGTTTCTCTTTAGGTTGAGTCATAATTTGGTGATTAGGCTGGCAAATGGGCATCACCACCCACAGAACTCTGGCTCCAGTCTACCTCGGGGACCATTCCCAGCACCTTTCCCAAAGAGATTACAAGGGGGTTGGATCCAGTGGCCCCGGTGCGCCCCACCACAACCAGCTGCAGATACGCACCCCGTGCGCATACACGGCACTACTACTGGTCTGGTATTTTACACCCAATGACAGGGCAGCCTCCTGGAGCGCTACCACAGGGTTTGGGTCCCTATACTGTTGGGTGGAGAGTGCCAGTCCGGAGAAACACTACGCACTGTACCCTCTGGATCCATTTCGTCCAGGTTGGGCCCAAGGCGCCAGGTCCGGGTCCGGAGGGAGCGACATCCACTGCCAGTGTGCCGCCATTAGGCGGCAAAGGCGACAAAGTGCGAGTCGTCCACTAGTTTGCTCCTACTACCGGCTTGGTGAACTGCATGTCATGGCCTCCTGCATATAGGAAGACGGGGCCATTAAGAGATAGTCTTCCTCAGATTGCCTTGCAAAGCTTCCAAGAACCTAGAGCCGAGTCACTGCTCTGTCAAGGGGCTGAGAGCCTGGAGTTGTCATGAGGCTAGAGGTGGTCTGTTAATTAGTTTTCTTGAGCCATCAGTTACATTTTCTGGACAGTTTATTAAATGTATTATTTTTTTTTGGAATGTTTGATAGCATGTGTGTGTGTTATTATTGTACTGTTTTGTCATTTAACCCGGGAACTGCGGGAAGACTCTTAAGAGTTCCCCCGGCGGACTGAGGGAAGACTTAAGAGTCGGGGGGAAAAAATAAAAAAATAAAACACCGAAAAAAACATTTTTTTTTTTTTTATTTTTTTTTTTATTTTTTTTTTTTTATTTTTATTTTTTTTTTTTTTTCCCCCTGGGCCATGCCAAATATCACTGCTCAACCTCCCCTCCTTCCCCAGTTTCCTCCCCTCCTTCAGTTATCACCTATTTTCCCTGTTGTTGTTGTTCCCCAGGCTGTCTGGCCGAACAGCCCCAAGGTCTCGAGCAAGGCCAAGGCCATAAACGAGCGCCCCCACAAAATCCTCCATGCTTACCACTAACAAAGCCCGGGTGACCGAAGCCACTCCAAGGCAGGGAGCTGAGGAGGGTGCGGAAACGCCCGGGAAACCAAAGCCCCACCCAAGGCCCTGTGCCCCTCAGCAATTATGAAGGGAAAGTTGAGGGGTAAGGGAAAAATGTGACACTTTGGCTCCCAATCTGCCAACTTCTAGGTTGGCAGTAGGGAGGTCAATCCACGGAAAAGACGCCGCCATTTGAGATCTAGAAGATACATAAGTAAAAGGAACAGTCAGAGTAAGCTATGGGTATGGCAGAGATCGCTCAGTTCTCACTCGGATAGACCAGCCCATCACCACATGACTAGAACCCAATCCTCTCAGCATCAGCTAGGAAAGGCCCTAGAAAGCCGCCTTTGGCGGGGGGATAGCTCCCCTATTTCAACTCCTTTCGGGGTTGGGCACCCGCCCATTTTCCCTGTTATTCCCTGTTCCTGTGGTCTATTTTCGTGCTAACATTAGCGAGTTGGTAGCAGGGCGTTGTCATCACTGTTAGCAAGCGAGTGCAAGAGAGAGAAAGAGAGAGAGTATCGATCGACAGTCTCTCTCCAGAGGTGGAGGAATGTGGTGGGCTGGGAGGTTGCCTCAGCCATACATTGTGTAACTCCCGGCCTGTATCGCCGATTTTGACCATCCAAACGCTGTTTCCACTTGTTTTATTGTTGTAACAGGTTAATACCTTTATAATCAACCTATAATAGGTGCATATGGATAAGTATTAATGCTATTTATGGTAAAATAAATATTTTAGTGATGGGAACAGCTCAAATACGTCAGCACAGGAGTGTGGTGTCTCATACCACCCATGCGCACTTCAGAGGTTAATGGTATTCAACAGAGCTCTCTGAGTTAAGTTAATCAGAGGGTTTAAGCTGGTACCTAGAATAATATGGTATTTAAGACTGTGATCGCTAAGATATCAGTAGTTACCAAGTCTAGTAAACCTACAATAATTGTTATTAAAGTATTGTCGTCTTGTCACTCATGTCTAAGTCTAAGCCTGGTACAGTCAGAAACCGCAGTTTCTGAGACACCTGGATAGGGGCCGGACATTGGGAGCGTATTGTTTCTGGACGACAGCCCACTACAAGGCCGCACACGTACGAACACACGTTTCGAACCAATTGATACTTCAGTCAGTCTGCCATATAAAATTATTGTACTGTTGTTATGTTATGATATGATTCATACTACATAATCTGATATGTAAATGAGAAAAATACCATTGTTACCATTGTTTGTTATTCCCTTACACACGGAGAGCTATTAAAGAATTTAGAATGTAAAGAAACCTACCAAACCACAGTGAATGGACAGGCTTTCGTTGTGTGTATATGTGATTCATCAGACGTCATCCATAGTAGTTACTATTAAAATAATGGAGCGAACGTCTTAAAATCAAATACTGTACTGTATAATTCAATTTTATATAATGCTATTAACCTTGTTGCACTGTGTAAACATTGCAATATATCAGTTACTATAATACTAACATCGAAAGGGCATCTATAGCCATTGCTTAGCGTAATATCATGATGCGATGCTTATATAGCCTTTACCCTTTAGAGTGTTGTTGTTGTTGTTGTTGTTCCCTAAGCTGCCTGGCCGAACAGCCCCGAGTCCCTGAGGAAGGCCATGGCCACGATCGGGCTTTCCCACAGAGCTCTCATTGAGTGTAGGTTGTGTTGTTGGCGTAAGTGGTTGTGTGAAATGCAGTCTTCGATGATGTGTTTAATGGTATGGGGTGCTGTGTTACATCCCGGGCAGGCGTCGACAACGGAGTCATCCAGTCTCTTCTGATAGCTCAGGAGAGCTGGATGGTGTCCGCATCTCAGCCTGGCCAGGTGGACTCTGTCCTCGCGAGGGAGGGAGGATTCGGAAGGATGGATTTCGGGAGGTCGTGCATGCAGCTGCGTGTTGTCTGTGAGTGAGTGGATGGATTGGCGAGAGATATGAGTATGGATGTGCTTCTGGAAGTTGGTTCGGGGTGGGCAGGGAGGGAGAGAGGACAATAATTGTGTGTGATACCGTGTTCTGGGTGTTGTTTTGATATTTCTTGGTGTCTGTGGGTGTGTTGCCATGTAGTTTAGTGGGTGGTCTTGGTTCGTGGAGGCTGCTGCCAGGAATTGAGTGCCTCTCATGTCCAGATGGTCTTTGACTTTGAGGATTTTGGTTTCTTGATGTAGATGATCTGTGGGTGCAGTAGCTGTGCAGCCTGTAATGATCTTCAGGGCTTTGTTTTGAATAGTCTGTAAGGTCTTATGATGTGTTTCAGCTAGGTTAGAAGCCCAGGCTGGGCTTGCGTATTCCATTACTGATCTTATGTATTGTTTATATACTGTGGTGGTAGTTTCTTTGTTGTGTCCAAATTTTGTGTGAGCAAGTGACCTGAGGGCGTTAAGTCTGGGTGTCAGTTTCTTTTTAATGTTTGTGGTGTGCTGTTTGAATGTCATATGAGTATCATATGTTACTCCTAGGATTTTGGGTGTGTGTGTATGTGTTAGGGGTGTGTGTGTTGTTTATGGTGAGTTGAGGGATGTATTCGTGTTCACCTGTCCAGCTTGTGAGCAGGGTTGCGGTGGATTTGGCTGGGGCTAGATTAAGTCTG
This sequence comes from Paralithodes platypus, assembly GCA_032716605.1. Taxonomy (NCBI): domain Eukaryota; kingdom Metazoa; phylum Arthropoda; class Malacostraca; order Decapoda; family Lithodidae; genus Paralithodes; species Paralithodes platypus. The sequence goes on along the minus strand of CM064529.1, from coordinate 24,030,099 downwards.
TTTGTAGTGCACCAGCCATGTAGTGTGTTGAGATAGGGTTGAAGGAGATCTGTTGCTCTTCTTGGGTCATGGTGTGTGCATGTGAGTGTTATGTCATCTGCATAGGAGGCTAAGTTTATTTGGGGAGTATTGGGTGTAGTTATATCGTGCATGTACAGATTGAAGAGTGCGTGCGATAGGACGGATCCTTGTGGGACTCCGTTTGGAAAGTTTCTGATTTTAGATGACTGACCGGCAAAAAATACGTGTGCACATCTGCCTGCTAGGAAGTTGGCCAGCCACCTTTTTGTGTTGTTGTGCATGTTTGTGTTGTAGATTTTGTTTGTTAGGTTGTGGCGGGGGATGGCATCGAAGGCTTTACTAATGTCGAGTGTGGCTAATAGTGATCTGTGTGGTGGTCTAGCTGAGTTGATGCCGTCGAAAGCTCTTTGTGTAAGGTCTGTGAGAAGAGTGTTTGTGGAGTGCAGTGGCCTAAAGCCATGTTGTGTTGGAGCTAGGGGTAGGTCGGGTGTAATTAGTTGTAATACTAGGCGTTCCATGACTTTGGAGGGGGAGCAAAGGAGTGTGATGGGGCGGTGCGAGGAGGGTAGCGTGGGGTCTTTGTTGGGTTTGGGGAGTGTTATTAGAGTGATATATACAGTACTGTATACCCTCGCTATCTCGTACTAATTGGGGGGAGACCCAGTCCGAGATGACCGAAAATCCGAGATGTCCGGAGTCCGGCTTGTGTCCGACCTAACAGAGGATAAAATCCGACCTAACCAATGTCCGTCCGAGACAACAATGAGATCGGAGACTACGGAAAAAATCCGACCTCAAGAGAGACGTCCGCGTCAACCTAGAAAACGAAGACAACCCTATTCGAACCCTATAATCTGTAATACAAAACACAGTACAGTAGGCTACATTACACTTACCCCTTCATTGCTCTTGTCTGTAGTCTTGATGTCCCCCTCCCCTCCTCCCCAACACTGCATTAATTACGGCAGCATCCCTTTTTCACCCCCACCTCCACCTCACTCCCCTTCTCCACCTCACTGTTCTTCTCCACCTCAATATCCTTCTCCAGCTCACTGTCCTCCACCTCACTGTTCTTCTCCACCTCAATGTCCTCCACCTCACTGTCCAGGTCCTTCAACATCTGAAGCTTAGTTTCGAGTGATATAGAGGTCACCTTACACTTAGGATTATCCTTGGGAGGCATGGCGAACTTGATAAATAATAATAATATTAATAATAAACGGTTTATTAAAGAATGGCAGCCTCATGAGCTGAAAATACAAATTTTACAATTTAGTGGATGAACATGAGATGTACAGATATGAAGATGGTAAGCTCAGTTTACAAAAAAAAAAAAAAAATACAATAATGATGCAGGTGCAGAATACAAATTATCATAAAATAACCATTAGAGTAAGTGATATACAGTACATTACATATACACGTTTATTTTACTTACTCATATACAGAACATACATATATACACGTACGTACGCACATACATACGCATGCATATACACACATATATAAGAACATAAGAACATGCAGTAAGTGTGCACATGTCCGTATACACAAACATACATACATACAAAAACTGTTTTGGTGGGGTCAGGGTAAAGAGGTAAAGGGTAAAGAGGGAGCGGCGTTCAAGTCCGTGCACGTAGGGTCAGGTAAAGCCTACTACAATGGGAGGTTAATCCTCGGTAGTGTAGGTGTGTGTGTGTGTGTGTGTGTTCGTTCGCGTGTGTGTGTGTATTTACCTATTTGTATTTACCTATTTGTAGTATACAGGAGTTGAGCTTTTTAGGCTCGTATTGTCCCGCTTCCTGAGTTACAATTATCTAACTTTGCCTTAAAAATATGAATGTTTTTGGCACACACCACTTCCTCTTCCAACTGATTCCACTTACTTATACTTCTGTAAGGGAAACTATACTTTCTCACATCTCCTTTACATCTTCCTTTCATTAATTTATATCTATGCCCCCTAGTTCTACCATTATCTTTCACAATATAACCCTTCTTGTCCACCTTTTCGAGTCCTCTCACACATTTGTACATCATAATCATATCGCCTCTCTCCCTCCTATCCATTAGAGATGGTAAATCTAATTTCTTTAATCTCTCCTCATATGGTAATTCTCTCAGTTCTGGTATCATCCTAGTTGCAGCTCTCTGAACCTTCTCCAGCTTCTTTATATGCTTTTTTAGATGTGGTGCCCACACCACTGCCGCATACTCCAGTCTTGGTCTCACCAATGTTTTTATTATTTTCTCCAGCATCTCCTCGTTTATATAGTTAAAGGCTATTTTTATTCTGTTTAGCAGTCCATATGTTTCTCCCACTATCTTATTAATATGATTCTCAGGTGAAAGATCACTCCTAACAGTTATCCCTAAGTCCTTTTCTTTCTCTGATGGGTTAATAGTGTTTTCTCCTAACTTATATTCCGTATGAGGCCTTCTTTTACTTACTCCCATTTCCACTACATGACATTTATTTGTGTTAAATTCCATTTTCCACTTCTTGCTCCATTGATCTATCCTATCCAAATCCCTCTGTAATTCCCTACCACTGTTTTCATCTTCTATACGCTTCATGATCTTGGCATCATCTGCAAACATATTCATATATGCATTTATATCCTTTGGCATGTCGTTAATGTATATTAGAAACATTATGGGAGCCAGCACCGCTCCCTGCGGAACTCCACTTGTGACATCTTTCCACGTAGAAAATTTATCTCTGATAGTAGTCCTCATCTGTCTCCCTGAAAGATAGTCCTCCATCCAATTTAACAAACTACCCTGAATCCCTCCATACTCTTTTAATTTCCACTTCAGCCTGCTATGCGATACTCTGTCAAAAGCTTTCTTCATGTCAATATATACGCAATCCACCCATCCATCTCTCTCTTGTAATATGTCAACCACTCTGTCATAAAAACTGAGTAGATTTGTAACACATGAGGTACCCTCCCTGAATCCAAATTGCCTGTTAGATAGTAGATTATTCTTTTCCAAGTAAATCATCCATCTTTTCTTAATTATTTTCTCACAGATTTTGCACACTATACTAGTAAGTGACACAGGTCGATAATTCAATGGATGTTCCCTGTTCCCACCTTTATAAATCGGTACAATGTTGGCTCTCTTCCAGTCCATTGGTAATTTTCCCACTTCCAGAGAGTATTTCATTATCTCATATAAGGGTTTCACTAGTTCGTCAGCACATTCTTTCAAAATCCATCCCGCTACATTGTCAGGTCCCACTGCTTTTTTCACATCTAGTCCTTTCATTATTTCTACTAGCTCCTCTGGGAGAAAATTAATCTCTCCCAGTTTATCACCAATTTCACCTACCGGTACTTCTTCAAAGTTATCATCTTTAGTATATACTGAGTGTAGTGTATTGTTCATAATTTCACACATATTCTGGTCGTCATCATAAGTGGTCCCCTCAACCTTCAACCTGACTATTCTATCCCTTACCTTCATTTTACTATTTATAAACCTATAGAACAGCTTAGGATCACTCTTACATTTTTTCACAATGTTCTTCTCATATTCTCTGGCTTCTTGTCTCCTGATTGCAGCATATACATTTCTTAATCTCTTGTATCTGTTCCAAGTTTCTCTATTACACCTTTTTCTAGCTGCCTTCCACGCTTGGTCTCTCTTTTCCTTGGCTTTCCTACATTTTTCATTAAACCAATCCTTTTCCTTCGCTGACCTATTACCTTGTTTAGGGACATATTTATTAACTCCTTCTTCATATATTGTTTTAAATACTCCATACTTCTCGTCTACACTATTTCTTTGATGTATTTCACTCCAGTCAACATCTCTAAAGTATTGTCTCAGTGATTGGTAGTCTCCTTTTGCATAGTCAAACCTAGTTTCCTTGTGCTCCTCCCTCTCCTCCATATTGGAATAACCCAATAGGATTTCTATATCCATTACAACGTGATCGCTCTTGCCTAAAGGTGGTAAGTATTTTATATCAGAAATTACATCTGGGTCTCTAGTAAACATTAGGTCTAATCTGGATGCTTCATCATTTCCCCTTCTTCTTGTATTTTCCTTTATATTTTGCATATATATTTTTTATATAGTGGAAGAGGGAGAGATTTACAATTACCCTAATAATATCACCCAACAAAGACGACAGGTTAAATGTCCCGGGGCCAATGATACTCTTGTAAATAAATTTTCAGCTATTGATGGTGATTGGGTGGATGATTGTGCTCCCATGTTTAATATTCAAAAACAAAATTGTACAGGGAAAGATATATACATCACACTAGAGGAAGCATTTGGCGATAATTATCATTTATTGGGCTGCCACAATTATTATTCATATGTATTACAAAAGGACATCTTACGAGTTAACAATACAAATCCCGCCATTGGGACTGAAATGGAACCATTAAATTCTACCCAATCAGCGAATAAAGGTAGCTCAAATATACAAAAACAAGCGCTTAATATAATTGATATAGTAAATATGGAAAATGATTGGGTGTATATGAGAGGGGAGCGGGCCAGTCGACAAGATATACTCAATGTTTTTCGGAAATAATAGAGGTATTGTACTGCCCGTCTTAATGTTTTGTTTAACTTTTGTGGCCATAAACCATGCCGATGTGGCCCAGCCTAATAAACAATCTTTAAATCTGGTTAACGGTGGGGAGATGACTATTGATGCCTCAACACTTGACATTTTGAAGCAAATTATTCAGAGTATAGATGGTCTAAATACCGGAGACTCAAAATTCGCTAGCGGGTGTCTATCGCTCATAACAATTTTAACCACTGTGCTTGTACTATTTAAGCTTTGGAAAAGGAAACGAGAGCTTACAACTAGCGCCGGCAATGGATCCACCTGAAATCGGCTTTAAACAGTCGGGATGGATACGATCACCGATGGGTGTCATCTTTCAAATATTTGCACAACAGTGCGACCATTTATTTTGCCCAGATGGAGAACCCTTTGATTTTTCCGAGGAAAAATCTATTTTGGATAATCATAATATAATAATGTTATATAACGATGTATATAATGGCATATATGACGAGGAGAAAAATAATTGTTTTTGTAAAATTAAATATAGAGAATCGCATATATACATGATTATTAGGTGTGCATATATTGAGTATAAGGATATGTGCATGCGTCTGCATTTGAGTGTCTGTCTAACTCGTCACGCTTCTACCTTCCTAGATATTGCCGACATTGTATGTAAGTTGGACAAGGTGAATAATGCACTTTATAAAATCTTAGGTTACGATCTACATGGTATACCTATTGATAATATAGATATACAACATAGACAAAATAGAATTGATAGGTACAATTACTGGTATACCGACATATTCTTTAAACGTACATTGTTCTGTTTAACATGTAAGTACCCCCGCGGCGATAGATCGACCGCCGTTAAATGTTCTGCGATAAAGTCTTGGTGGATAATAGGGTGTGTGAGTGCTTGGCCCAAAAAAATATTGTATTCATATCCAAAGAGAACCTAGAACATTGTCAATTCAAATATATCGTGCTCCAATCAGCCCATGGTGGTTTCTTTATACAACTTAACCATCCTAATTGGAAATGGGTAATCAAGAAAAACAATGATTATAATAATTCCTTGTTATTTAATAATAACTATATAGATTTAACTATTTCAAATTCAAAGGGTAAGGTTAAAATGCATAGTATGTTTAGCGGTTTATTGGGTAAAGACTATAATGAGTCATATCCTAATTATGTTTTTAATTTGCTAGATAATAATAATATAATGGAATTACTTAACAATATGGTATATAGCCCCCATGCCAAAACAAGACAAATTAGGTCGGTCCCTAAATGGTATAAGAAAATGTCAAGGTAATGTAAGGGTCAATATATTATTTGGCCGCTTTGGTTATATATATATATACAACCCCGTTGTTATACCTACATCTGTGGTATGATTTTTGTTTTACAATAAACTTTACTTAACCAGAAAACTCGGTTTGTTTCAACAACCTCTTGACTCGTCTTTGTAGCAAATCCAGGAAAGGTTTCTGGGCATCTATATATAATTATCCTATTGTTGGAAAATATAATGAAAGCTGACAATCTGTTTATATCATTTAGAAAATAATCAAACCACCTTTGAATATGTTTATACGATTTTGTCAGTAAATATATATTAAGAATAATTTTATGGGATGCACTTCCCTGGGCGATCTTTAAAGTTTTCAACATTAAATTTCTTTCATCGGTAGTGTCCTTCTCCACCGTGAGTGATTGTAATGGGCGGGGGCCCGTATTCATGAACGGCCTAAACTGTGAGGCTCGATATACTAATAGTGTGTTGTCGGGATCTTTAACTATTGAGTCGAATTTTGATGATCTTAGCTCCATCATATGAGATTCCAGTTGGACCACGAATACAATTTCATAGTTCATATCCAAGAAACTTTGTTTCTGTTTCGTATTTATAATTTCAATATCCCGAAATAATTGACTTAGTTCCTCTGCTGATTTACCACCAAACTCATTTTGGGCCGCCAAATTAAGCATACAGCTCCTCACTAACTCATTTCCAATAAAAACTACCTCAAATTGATGTAATAAGTTTTCAGCTCTAACTAAATCATATAATTTATTAATAAAATATTTAGGATATTTTTGATAATATAAATATCCTATGTCCAAAGTGGGATATGTAGTCATATTAATCTTGGGAAATTCCTAAACACATATTTATGTGTGAAGGGCCTGTGTCAAGAATTCGTTTTCGACCTGAGACGGATAAGAAGACCGATGGTGTGACGACCCATTCGATCCGGTACTATAGGTATAAAAAGACGAGTCTACACTACAAAGAGGAGTCAAGATTGAAACAAAACGAGTTTTCCAGTTAAATCAATTTTATTATAAAACAAAAAATTACTACACCGTGCACACAGACAGGCTCTAAATAAAATATTTAAGAGATTAGGTTAGAGGTTAAAAATGCAAAGGTTAAGATTTGGACAGATTGAACCTACAACACGACCCACAAATATATCCGATCCAACTAGGATTCTTTCCATGCTCATGTGTATGGTATATCAACAAATTCTCAATTTTGCCGACACAGGCAAAACAATTCCACTTTTTCATATATTCAAACTACCTATACATAACATGCCTGATAATACAAATTTAAATATTTTGACTTGGAATTCATCACGGGGATTATATACCCCATGTGTTGATATATTTGCATCAAATGATATCCTGTACAATGATTTATTGAAAATGTAAAACATAGATATATATATACTCTTTAGCACTCAGAATTTTTAGTACACTAAAATGGAACAGCACTATTGTCTCGAGGAGCTATGAAAAAAATCCCCTAATAAGAGTTTTGAAGTATTTTTCAAGGGAACATGCTAATAAATTATCCAAAAAGGATAGACTCGATTTGATGAATATATGTTCACTAGCATATTATGAGACTATTCCCATATTAGATGCAAATATAAGCTTGGACTATCTGGCCCATAAGACAATTACACACGGTACAACGAAACTAACCCTAGCAGATACAAGTAATATTATTATAGAACAAAATGGCTCGCCTTCAGAAAGTGCAAATACAATACCATTAACAAAAAAGGTACCACTGCATCCTTCAACATTATTGGGTGTTTATATAAACAAAATCAACCCGTAGCAATATGAAAAGTTAACTGAGACCACCCGCCTCGCTCAAATTAATAATCTTTTTATTCACATCTAAATAATCTTGCATTCCGATAATACCCGGGCTCTTTGACCATTGTAGTTCATCAATCGTTTCCTTAGCGGCCATCTGATGAAGACTAGCTCCTTCAACTTTACCCACCGGAGCCGGACCGCAAATTATATTGTCATTGGATGATATACTAGCCGTAGTATAATCTGTCATTTTATTGGGGGGAACCCTGAGAAATAGTGTAAACGCTTGACCCCAATAAAGCACCTCATCCATCCTATAATTGTCCGTGTTTATATTAACCCCACTATTTTCCACACGAGGATGAATAATTTTGTCCATGAAGTGTTGTATTTTTGTACGCATATTTTCTTGACTTTTTACTAGAATATAATCTCCATTATGGTTTAGGGCCAAACTTCTGATAAGGTTGGCAGAAACACCATCACCTATACCAACGATAAATATTTGAGATTCTGGGTTCATGGATCGAGAAAAATTCGCCTTCACCTCCGTCGCATTTTCTACAAGGGCGTCTGTAATTATCAACACCTTTTTAGGGGGATATGCGTTAAAAATGCCACATATAATAGTATCCTTATTATTGGTATCGCCCATGTCGGCATCTAAACCACAGATAAAATCTTGAGCCAATTCAATATTATCGGAATTGACCTTCTGAGATTGTGGAAATAAGAACTTGTATTCATTACCAAAAGCAAATATATTAAACCTCACACATACGTTGTCATTTAGCGTATTCAACCACTGCATGGCACACTTCCTCGCCATCTTAATTTTACATTTAGCCATACTCCCTGAACAATCAACTACGAGTTGCATTTCACTTGGTTCCTGAGCTAATAGGTCGAGTACACCAGTAATCATAATTACATCGTCCTTCAGGTGGAAATTGTCGGCTCGGGTATTTCCCATCTCATAGAAAGCTTGCATCCACTTCACCACATTTTCCATCTTTGCCGCTACATGAACCATACCATCCAGCCCCCTCTGATGACTAATTAGTTGTGATTTGACGATTGTTTGCAATGATAATTTATAATTATTCTGGTTTGAGTAACAATCAAATCCAATTTTGGATACGTGAGTATCAGGTTTTTTGTATCCAATGACACTATTTGGAAGTACAAAATTAGTCCCCCCGTTTGAATTGATGAACAATATCTGTAACATTTTAAATTGGATTACAATTGTTGTCCGAGGAGATATATTCCCTAAATTGGTTATCCAATATGTGTTCGTGGTCGTTAGTTTGTTTCACTATAATACCCTTCTCACCTCGTTGAATAGCTTCATTAAATTTCACCTCCGCCTTTGTTTTCTCGAGACATTGTCCGATAATCTTGCGAGATTTATCTATGGTCGCCTCAAAGCTATATACAGTATATAGCAATCATAACCCACTGGGATTTTATAACACGCGTGAATTACATAGCTGGTATTATTCTTGTAAGTTTGACAAGTATAAATGTTAGCTACTGATCCCACTATGGTCACGATAGGTTGGATGTCCATAAGGGATAAAGGAAATACTTGCAACATGTTCAATAGTGTACTTTTTCGCGCCTGGTTGACTGGTTTGGAACTGGGCTTGGAACCAACTGGTATTTTTGGTATTATATTGACGATATATATAGACGGACCCCCTCGATTTGGCCACGAAAAGAGATGGTACCAGCACTGTCTCTGTTAAAAAAAAACAAGTGTGGGGTAAGATTCTCTTGGACCCCGCTGGCTCCGAAAAATGTTTTACCCGCTAAAACTAATAGAAGTTCCCTATTCGAACAGGTTCAATATTGGATATACTATGAATCGACCGTTATTGGGCCCTTGTCTATAAAATCTATTGGCATAGTCCAAGCCGGACGCCCTAAAATACAGTCCGGAGAATGCCCCCTTCGCACAAGTGTCTGGTGAGATTTCCTTACCCAAAAGAAGATGTGTACCGTATCTATGGATGGCAATAAATGGTTGATCAAAAAAACAAGTTACACTAGGTAGTATTTTATTATCAAAATTTATAGGGGTGGCACTTGTATGGGTGGATACGCCCACAATATTAACCCTATTAAAAACAATTACACTAAAATTACTTAAAGGGGGTGTATTCTCCAATATGTGATTGTATACTAACATGCCCCTTTAGGATCGATGTGATAGGTCTTGTTAACAAAATTACCCACCACATTTGTATAATAGGTTAGGGTGAATCCGGTTATATCCTGAACGTCATCGTCTCTCCATCGCTTGGTTTTGAGAATGGCATAAATCTCCGAGGGATTGTTTATGTTTATAACCTGGGTAAAACTTAATGCGTGCTTGTCATTTCTAGATAGAAGCTGACCATCGCGAATTCGAATATCGGGATCGGGAAGAGGATACTTAGCGTGGGGTATTATTATGGGGAATTTATCATTGTATTCGTAATTTACAAATATCGCTCGAGGAAAAACCATGTAATGTAAAGGAAAGCGGATATTTTTTATTAGGATGGCGTCTTTGAAACATATGAGGGGCGATAACATATTGTAGATACTTCTCTGATAAATAATAGTAGCATTATATATAATGAAAATATCATTAAGAATAATTTGAATAGTTTGACGTCCGGGAAATAATAGTGTTTCAAATAGGTCTGATTCCACAATGGTATAATTTACGCGAGAGGAAAGTGTGTGATTAACGGATAGAATGATTTTATGCTCCGCAGATAATATGAACGTAAGAGATTGGGGAATTTCACAGGAAGATTTTTTCTCTTCCAGTTCGAGATAGATACTGCCATTCTCTAGAAAGGTAATGTCCGATATTATTCTGGTGAAACGTATTACCCCCCCCCGCCGTCGTCACCGTGGTATGGCGAGGCTGGCCATTGTTGCCATTATCACCACCCCTATGGCGGCCACGGTGGCCATAAACACAACCCCACCCACCAATAAGAAACGATGAAAATTCATGACAAATCTTCAAATTTATCTGAGACGGACTGTAATATGGAAACTGAGTTGTTGGGAAACTTACTAGCCTCTCTATATATTTCTATAATTTCATCCCTCGTCGAGTGTCGATGTATGGGATCAAAGTAGTGTACATACTCTAGGAATCCCATAAGAATATATTTTATTTTTACAGTATCTATTGGTAGACTATGTTGTATGAAGTGTAATTCGTTTAATTTTGGAATGGTTATTCTGTCATCGGGTTGTCGGTTGAATTGGATAATGTCGACATATTTCTGTATACCGGTGGTCCTCTCCACCCCCACCAAATAGTAATGACCCAATTCTGTGTTTGGGTTATTCAGACTGGTTTGTAAGGAGTCGTAGTAAACCCGCTCGCCGTTCTTCTCTCTCGATATTAGGGAGCGCATTGGATAGGCCTTTAATGTCTGATTCTCTAGCAAACCATTGGTTATCTCGATAAAGTATTGCGAGGTCATGTCTATAAACACATCCGCGACAAATGCTATCCAACGCTTGCCCATACACACTTGATGGGTTTTTAACCGATATCGCGCCCCCGTGGGATACTGTAGAACAGTCATACTATTAAAAAAAATAAGGGAACCATCTGTGATCCAAATCTCTATCATCGAACCATGCCAGCAGGATAGTGCCGACGTCGCTACCCTGTAAAAAGAAATCGTTCGATATAAGATCATCTCGGGATTTAGAGGGGGTGAAAGTTTGCCTGTTTGAGGCACTATATATGACCACATTAGAAAAGGTTGTAGTCTCGGTGGGTAATTGTGTGTACCGTTTGGTGAGGGTGTAATCGCATAGAGTATCTGATGAAAAGTGGGGGATTGTTTGACCCTGAAGCTCCTCCTGCGTGATATTATCCGGGAAGCGATAAATTATAAGAGTCTCCCTTTTCTTATTCTTAAAGGACACATTTGCTCCTTGGACCAATATCGATGTGTCATTTACGCGAGTGACATTGTAACTTATTAAGTGTTTACCATTCCATTTGACCATACAAAAATTGACATCATTGATATCGTCTGGAAACACACCAGAGAACAGAGACTTTGAACAAGTATGGGGTGGGTCAATTCTGTGGCCAATGACCGACAAACCATACGTTAATGACAAACCGATATATGGGTTTTCTAAAAACCACTCTAGACTAGGGGGTATAGATGGTTTGGTGGTGGTGGTGGTGGTCGTGGGCGTGTCCCCGACACCAATGGCCGTGTCGGTCAGCAGGACGTACACCCTCTCAGATCATTTCTCTTGGAGATATTCCGTCAATGATACATTAAGGACTGTCGTGTGGGGGTTGTGACATTCCAAAGATTTTTTCAGAGAAAATACCTGTTCGTTAACGATAGACATGGATGGTTCGTCGTAGAATATGACCCACCCCATATCCTCTAAATCATGGTCAATCACTGTCGTTGACCGAATTAGGGCATAGATTTCTGAGGGGTTGGGGAAGTTCCTCAAGATTTGTATCTCACCGGACATGACATCACTTTCATGATAAGTGAATACATTTTTCTTCGTATTATAGGAGACCCGTTTGAGTATGGCCCCTTTTGAGATGAGTTTCAGGGGTTGATCGTTTAGGGGCGACATGGGCATGATTTTGGGAAAATTACTAGAGTATTCTCCTTCTTCAAAAATATTGCTAGGTATCTGTAAATGAGATTGAGGAAATAGTTGAGCTCGGAGGAGTACACAATCTGTCAGGCATAGTAAAGGTTCAAAACTATACACTTGATTTTTATATCGAATTGTATTTTTATATATCAAATCATTCGTAGCCTTGTTAAACATTTCGATCCCGTAGTTTATATTCGGAGATATGACTTGGACGTTATTAAGGGGAATTGGATGTTTAAAAGTGTCCACCTGTGTTTCATGTTGCAACAATAAACGTTTTTCCACTATATCGTATATATTTATAATTATCCCCACTCTCTCTTTATAATATACAAATGACCATTATGAAATATGATGGAATCGATATGTATGGTATTATTATTATTATTATTTGGTCGAATCGACTGATATGGGCTAATAATAATAACCCAAAACAGTATGACTATGACAATTATTAGGATATATAATATGATAAACATTACTCCTTATATCTAAGTTTATACAAATAATTTATATATTTTTTATATTTTTTTCGGGTTTGTTATCGGCTATTGTGTGGTAATTTTGGTTGGTTTTTAGTAACAAGTCATAAATATCGTCCGAAGTTTTTATATTTTTCTTCACCAAATTGTAAATTTGTAATGCACAGGTTGTCATATTGTTATGTTTAACCTCTACATTTCTTATAATTGTGTTCATAAGTTCGCGGAACTGTGGATGGTCCGACGAATGCGTATAGCGGTGATCTTCGTTCATGTTGAGTGGGTTCAACCCGAGATGTTTGGAGTGATGTAGGAGAAATAAACTAAAATCCATATATATATATATATATATCTCCTTTTATTATGCAATACAAAAAATATATTCATTACAGGCTGGGGCATGAGGGCGCATATCTGGTGGTATCTTTAAAACATCTAACCAAGGTATATATTAAATATTCTTGTATCGTATTATTCAAAGAGGTAAAAGTATTGTATAGTGCATTATTGATCAAGTATTTTAAGAATGTATTATTCTTATATCCATCGAGAGTTTGGATCTCGGACGATAACAAGGCCAGATAATTCTCGGAGGTTTTCAGTTTGGTTGATGCTAAAGCCATGTGGGTGTGAAAACTCTGTAGATATTCATCTTCCGTTGGCACTTTAAGGGGTTGTTGTAATGTGGTATTTATCTCGGTTAAAATTGATAGAGATTTTAATATCATGGTCATTTTTATAGGCTCATAAACTGAAGAATATACGGTATTTAACATACGATATTGCCCAATTAGACATTTAACGTGACTCGGATAACTATCGTCATTCTTATATTCATCTAAATAGTCTACCAAAAGAGAATCTGAAGCCAGGTACCGTTTTAAGAGGGGGAATGAAATGGCAATTTCGTCGAGATGATTATTTATCATGGAAGTCCACATTTTAGACAATTTAACAGTGCCATCCATGCCATGACACATTTGTTTAGTTAGTATAGCGGGCAAATCGTGATCAAATTTATAATTCTTTAAGATATCAATTATTGAAAAAAGTTTATTGATATCAATAGTTTCGGATATTATTAACTTTATGATATGGGCTACATTTTTGTGCGATTTAGTTAATTCTAATAAATCGTGTGTTGTACCTATATATGTCTTGGTATAATTATTACACAATTGAGATTCTAAGCTTTTCAACTTTGAATTATACTCCAAGGAGGACATTGTATTTATGGTTATATTTTCAAATTATATTTATGGAGGTGTGAGTAATACGGTTCTATAAATAGGTAAACCTTAGAGTTTTTCACCCTATAATGGGGTTAATGGTGTATTTTATCGGTTTCCTACATATAGGACATTGATCGAGGGCCACGGTACATGTACGACAGGTCACCATATGGGTGCATGGGAGTAATACAATCCCTATTTTAGCATCCATACAAATCCGACATTCGATACCTACTTCTGCTGTCTTTGCTTTCCCCTTTTGATTTTCCCTCTGCCATTCCTCTTCATTTTTCTCTTGTACCGACTCCATAATTTGTTCCACCGTCTTGTTTTGTTGTTCCCATTCTTCTTCTTCTATTTCACACCGTTCTATGGCCCGTAAACAGCTAGATACGCTGGTAAAGGGCGTCCCGGTCTGTTCTAACCTGCGTCTGAGGGTTTGACGAATAATTGGCTCGGGAAAACCCAAGTATAAATGAACATAACGTACACAATCTAGGGACATTAGAGTGTTCAAATCTTGATCGGTTAATATTGGGGCTGGAGGAGGAGGAGGAAGGTCCACAGCTTGATTTGTGGAGGATAGTACCCAATTTATGAATTTCTGTCCCTTAACACTTTTCAAAAACTGACAATTTGGATACCAACGAGCGTGCAATACCCAAGGATTATCGTCTCGCTCCCAATTATATAACCCCCCACCACAGTGAAAACACATTACATGATCACTTAATCCGATATACCATAACCCGGCTTTGGCCATCTGAATAGGAGTCTGCGGGATAGTACTCGGCCACCCGTTCATATAGGTATCCAGACTGTAGAGTCGTATACCGGAGTACGGTGGTCGGTGATATCCGGAGTCGATACACCCGGCCATTGTCGCTCTACGCCGTCATAGTCTTCGGCGGTATGATTGTACATCCCCGTTTCGGCGATACAACCATAACCCACCACCGCAATTCCTCTCCCCCCCTCATCGTTATCTTCCCGTTGGATGTTAACATTTGAGAAAGGATATAGGCGAGCGAGGACGAGTCCGTGTTCGCTAGGAATATTCCCTACGGGTACATTCTGTATATATTCACAATGGGCGAAATGGTGCAAATGTTCATCGTCTGGTATATCTCCAATCTCCCACTTTTCAAGAATCCCGTTACAATATATGCAAATGCATTGGTCAGCTTCATGGGTGTAGACGAATCCACTTCGGGCCAGATCCTGGGGTTTTAGCCATGACAATGGCCAATTAAAAAAAGTCCCCAGGCGCCTTTCCTCGAAATTCAGATGGTGGCACGATACAAATTGCTTCGCTCTGGTCATATTAACAGCGAAACACTTCAACGTTTATAGAAATGATAACAATAGGTATTTATGTATATTATCGCGCTCACTATTATTAGCATTGCTAATTTTCCTCGGTTTCTTTATGGGAGGTTCACTAGGAATTACAGGGCTGATGAATCTACCTAAAAAACTCTCTCTGGTGATACTCTTATCGATCACGAGGGCGGAAAAATTATGATGGCGTATAAACTCTTTTATGGCCATAAATAGGGGGGATTCGTGTTGACAGTGCATCGGTTTGGAATTGATTAGGTCAACATTATATAGCTGGGTTGCACAATTATCCATACAGCATTGGATAAATAAAGGCTTGATAAAATCTCTAAAGAAGTTTTGATTCTGAGTAATGGCATTTTTTTCATCGGTCTGTTTAGTAAAAATTTGAATAAGGTTACAACTGCGGTGATGGCAAGTGATCACTTTAGATGGGTTTAAGAAATTCATATTTTACAAACACTTTGGTAATTCCCTCTCCATATGCTGAAAGAGATTTTTGGCCATAGATGGATCTTTGTCGAGACATGTATTAAAGATATTGACTTTATTTTTAAAAACATTAATGATATCCACATAAAAATATAAAAACATTGTTGTATTTAGTAATATAATAAGGTTTCGCATTATTATAGCTTTTTGTAATACATTTACATCTTCAATATATATTAACTTAAAAATGAAACTCTTTACAATAACGGAAGAATTGTCAAACATTGATTTGTCAATACATGGTACGCTGGTATATTTTGCGCAGGTATCCAATGAACGCTTTACAAATTCCTTTAACACATTAAGCGTTCTTTTCATATTTACATCGGCGGCCAGTTGTTTATTAATGTTGTTTCTGAGGTTGTCCATATCTAATAATGTTTTACTCTTTATCGATACCATTTCAGACAAGGGTTTAAATATTTCATTGTCAAAGGCCATTGATTTAATGGTGGAGAGGATATCTATAAATTTGCCATCGAGCACTATAGAACTTAAATACAGGGGTGCAAAGAAGAATAGGTTCATTGCTCGTGTAGCTTTGATAGAGATTATCTTGGTTAAATCCTGGTTGATAAAGCTGTACACCTGCATCATGGTTTCGGTGTTATACTCGAAACAGAGTAGGTATATTCTCTCGCGTCTAGTGGCATGTTCTTTATTTGTATCACGGGTCAATAATCGGTTTCGTATAAAGATATAGAAAAATATGGATTGTTCATTTGTGGTCTCATTATAAAATATATTTTGTAAAAAATCTTCTTCCAATGTAATCAACTTGTTAAATAAAAAGCTCTCCTCGGACACTCCTCTCATTGTCGATAGATAAAACTCACACCCTTTACCAGCATTTCCTATTTTGGGTAGTGCTCGTACCAGCAATGTAATTGGGTTGATTATAGATAACCCCCCCCTGTACATACACGTTTCTACTACAAAGGATAGTAGGTCTGATGTGAAATCCTCTGCGAGTCTATGGTCTGAAACATATTTGACTATGATGTCTTTGGAAATATCTTTCCCGTTGTAGCGATCGCCTTGGGCAAACATAAGTCTTATACGAAGCGCATCGTTAACAAACTGTGCCAGATTACAAGTCCCAGATAGTATGGGCCAAATGACGGAAGTCTTTCCCGCCAAATTCAGAGATACCGCGTGTCCATAATTTGGAATGATATTAATTGTTACAAAGTCTGGTATAATATTTATGTCGTGTAATCGATCGCATATGAAATTAAATGCTGCTTGGTTGTAACCCAATAAAGAATTAATAGTCAGACGCATTTCCCCATCGATATTAATGGAGTGTGCAGTACTAACGGCGATTGGACCAAAAGTTACCCGATCTCTATATTTAAGAGGGGCTGCATTGCGGCTATATCTATTGATAATTTTATTATATTTATACTCTTCAATATTATAATTAAATAGCGAATAGAGTGTTTGTTGTGCATGCTTAGTTAATGTCAAAAAGGTCTCCGCCATTGTTTCGTGTCGGTATGTTGTCAGGTTAGCGGGTAAATGTTGGAATTTGAAGCGCAATGCTGGCGGTTTTTTAATATATTATTATATAAATATATTTACTAAATATATAATACCCACAAATTAACCCCCAAGCATTCGGTCCCTCAATTCGACCATGAAAAGAGATGGTACCGACACCGTCACTATCAAAGAGTACAAGAACGTAAAAATTTCCCTGGGCAAGATTCTCTTGGACATCGAAAAGCGATGTCTGGCCGTCTATCGGTTCGGCGGCCCCTTTTCACGTCGCGTAATAATACCACGGGTCGGCCAAGTTCTCGTCGGGGAGCACTATTCGTCCCCCAAAACGAGAAGCTAGCCAAACTGATGAGAGAGAGAGTCGGGGAACACCTCAAAAGTGTGCCATCGTTGTATACCCACACATTGTCAGCCCGGCGAGTTTCGACAGCCAATATTACGCAGAAACATTTTCTGGATTCTTCTTCTACATTGTCATCATTACAAAAAGGGGTCAAGGTGGAAAAGAAAAAAAAAAAATCTGGTTAAATCAAGTTTATTATACAAAAAAATATACCACACCATGCACACACGTGAACGTATATAACACCGAAGAGGCAAAACAATATTTATTAACCCTCAGTGAGTTGTTTGGTTGCCCCGCTAAAAAAGGTTTATCAACTATACAAAATATTCGCAGTTAATATGTCTGTGGCAAAGTTGTTAGTATTGGTATTATATTTGAGTCCACTATTACCACCACCACCACCACCAAAAACTTCCGACAGCTTATCAATCACTATAGGATCCTCCGACCCGAGTGTAGCCTCAAAGGTTTTTGGGTCTAATTTGATATTGGAATTGGTTTCGATAAAAGCCTGGTGTATTCTATTAAATGTTTCCAATCCATGGGTCTGTTTTGCCCCATTAGACATCAAATCTTCATAATCCCTAACTATAAAGGTAGTATGTGTATCCGTCTGGGTTAGTGTATTTGAAAATGGATATACTAGTAGCGTGCTGGCGATATTACTCGTCGGTTGGTACAGAGATTTGATGGAGGCCGACGATGGCGCGAGTGTATGGGTGCGCGACGAATCCAAGTGATTCTTCCACCCATGCCAGTGATAATAGCAATTGTTGGTATCCTCCATCTCCTTCCGAATCCCCTCGATTAATGCTATGGATTCATTTTTTTCTTGCAAGCTATAATTATTAAATGTCCTAACCTTGGCTTCCATCTCTTTCAATATCTGACTAGATGCTAAAATATATTTTTCGCGATCGGTCACTAGTCACCGATTTTTTTAGTTTTATTGGAAAGTATGGTATTTACAAATAACGTTGCGGGACCATGGGCGTTAATTATGGTGGCCAAACCGTCTTCCGGCATCTTTTCTATATTACGAATAATAATGTCATTATTTGTACTAATCTGAGTCCCATTGCGGATTAATATTTAATTCTCGGAAGCGTCCAGGGGAAGTATGGATTTTAGGGTGGTTACCGTATGGCCTATTTTGGCATCCGTGTGTGATAATGTAGTGAGAATTAGGGTGATGGCGTCGCTCTATTGTCATCTTGCTGTCGCTGATAATCAATGTTTGTCACCAGTCCCGAAAATGATGTGGGTAGCGAGACGAATAGTTTCTCCTGTCTTGGGATGCTGAGGAGGGGAGTTTTCACATTATGGGTAGAGTCCGGGTCCTCCTCATTGACCCAATTAAAATATGAGTTACCATTGTTAGGCATTGAATATAAAAGATTTACATTTTGAACCAAAGTGGATACGGGTAAACCCAAGCTTCCATTTCCCCCTTTACCTATGATGAACTCTGCATTGTTTGTTACCAATCCCACATCTGGATGATTAATAAATTCGGTCAGTGATTTATGTTTTTTGAGGAGATAATTTCTCGATTCAATCTCGCGAAGGTTACCGTTGAGGTTACCGTTTCACTGTTTTACCGTTTCATCCTGCTAGGATGAGCGGGTGCAATACTTTAAAAATACAAGAATTATCCACCATCAAATTGTTACTAATGTCCAGATGGGACATGTTGTAAGAGCTAGAATTGGACATACCATATCTGAGGAAAGTTTCTAGACTTGTTATAGCATCAACGAGGCGAAATATATGTAATATGGATTTTTCTTGACTCTTAAAGAAAGGAATGATAACGGTATCCAATAGTTTGGTGAAAAGGGTGAACTTTGAACAAAAACTGGTAATGTGGTCAAAAGTTATGGTGCCAAATTCGCCGGTGGGGTCCGCCATCGTCGCTACCCGTGACCCACCACTATCCAGGGTAGAGGTGGGGCAAGATTCTTGGATGAGATTGGTTATAATATTTTGATAGGTCTCTCCATCTACATTATCCTTAATTTCCGAGAAAATGTAATTAATCAAATCCTTGAGATGGGAACATCCGTATTCATCATCCTTAATGGTCTTAATGTCGGGTAATTTTAATTTGGAATAATTATTATTGAAAATAAGTATGTCGATATCTTCCTGTTTGGGTTTAATTAGAGGATAATCTTGACAGTGTAAAGTTTCTCCAATAATACCGCTTTTATTATTCCAATTATAGTGGTCCTTAATTATATCTTGGAACTTGTCGTTCATGGTGGTAATTTTGTTAAACGTCTCTTTACCCAAAACATCGTAAAAGGTACTCTCCTTCATTTTTACGTGTAACTCTGACATTAGGGCTTCCTCTGATTTCAAAAGATCCGTGTATAGATCGTTACATATTTTGAGGAGTTTAGGGTTGAGGGTTCCTTTCAAAATAATAGTTGAGGGTTCGAGTGAATTATTGGGCCCCTGCATACCCCTTTTATTTACAACGGAGGCGATTGTGGCCTTATAGTCGGCCCCGCAGAATGCGTGGTGAAAACAGGTAAGAGATGCCAGAGTGTCGGGTTTTGTCACAGGTTTACCCCCGCGTGGGCATATACCAACGCCTGTAGACATTCCCTTTCCGCCGTGAAAGATTTGATAAAGGAGGAACCGTAGCCGCAGTTTAACAAGGTTATCATATGTTTACGCAAAGGAATCGCCGACATAGACTTATCAATTTTTGACAAGACTCTTAAATAATCATGTAGTGCCACCATTCTTTGGGCCTGGTAGGCATCTGTGAGGATATCGGCGCGTGAGACTGTCCGATAAATTGGTGGCTATAGACCCCTGTCTCTCTTCGTGGTGGTATTTGAAAGGACAGAAACATTCCACCCGGTTAACTAAACGATTAAAATCGTTTAATTTGCCATATAATAATTCATATCTGGTAATATTGGCCTGTAAAGATTGGGTGTCGCTTACTGAGGTTAAAAGGCCATCACATAGTGCCGAATTTGACTGTATCCGGCTATCTCGATTCATAGTGCCCTGCGACAGAAGCATAAAATTGCACAGGATTTTATCAATGTCTTTCGGGACAGTGGTGCATAATTTGAGATGTTTAATGAGATACTGGGATCCCACAAGTCGGTCACTCGCAATGATCTCTTGTCTGTCTTTGGCGGAGAGCGCGTACGTCAGTGTGAGAAACTCGTTACGGTCGTCGTACATCATATTATCGGATTTTTCCAGCTTTGACCTAATATGTTGGGAGACATTTTTGGGGAAATCTTGACCGGATAATTTCTCTAGTTTATAGGCGAGAAGGTAGCGAGGGAGGAAAGATATTTTGGCTATTCTGCGTATTATTTTGTTATTAATTCGATTGTAACAGGTATCATTATCGTTGCAATCGTTATTATACATTGTTCGTAACATGTGGGTAAAATTGGTAATGATTCCTCCTCCTCCCAATTTATGAGAAGAGGGAGTCATAGTATTTATGGTCGACAATAGAAAGTGATCGAGCGTACGTGCACTCTTCTTTTTTTTATGTTGACCGATGTCATTTATGACATTCAAATGGGTCAACAATTTGGATATGTGTTCTTGGCTCTGATTGTAATTAGTAATACATTTTTCTCCGAGAATGTCTAAATGTTTTTAAATTTTGTCCATGTCTAATGTGGTGAAGAGATTATCTCCCCCCGCATCTATTTTTCCCGTGGCACTGTGATAGGTTGAGGTGGCCATCATGGTATTTACTACGCCTCCCAATAGTTTAGCCAAGAATCGGGGCCCGCGTTCTACCGATGGTCCCGAGGGGGAATTCAGATAATCATAGGTGTTTCTCAGCTGCTGTTGATCCATTAATGTTTGTAAGTTTATATTCATAAGTTTAGAATTGTACCTATCGGAGGTATTATCCAGCATGGTATAAAACGGACTATCCCATAGATTAATTTGTGATATTTGGTTGGTATAGTGGTGCGACGAATCATCACTAAATCCCATTCTCTTATTAATTTCTTGGATTGTAACGTCACGAATAATACCTATGGATTTGGCATCGGCTTTCTCGTTACCCCCGGTGAGTGAATCGAGGGTACTTTGTATATTGTGAGCAAAGCACCGAGCGGTCTCGTGGATCCTCTCATGTCGTTTGTTAAATATTTGTTTATTTATGTTGGATAATTGTTGATCTATATATAAATTATCCAAATCATTATTGAGTGTATTGAGCGAGGAACACGTAAGTTTGGTATTGGTATCAATGACTGGGGATTGGGCGGGAGCAGCCATTCCCATGAGATTACCCAATTTGGCCTTGTATTGTGGGGGGGTGAATTTTAGTATATCATCCCTAACGCTTGAAAAACTCGAGCGCTCATCCTTCCGCGTAAAAAATAAGTATTCCCTGTTCGGTTCTAACCGTGCCAGATTGGCGGTGAGTGTATGTAACCGATGTACATTATTGAATGTATCTATATCGTAGGATTTAGTTAATTTATTTCGGAAATTGAAAAACTTTTCGCCGCGACAATATAATAACTCTGAGGTTGGTAGAATAATGGTACCGCTCTTTATATCATACTTATGGAAGGGGCGATACACCATAACCGTTCTCTCAAGCTTAAAACCCAAAGAGGTCATATTGGCATTCGGGACTTGGGAGAGAAGCTTTCGTTTTTCCTCCGGACCGATACTATCACATTTCAGTAAACTCTCTACAAGATTATGTAATTTGGTGTGGTCTTTGGACATTTCAAAGGTAAAACGATTGTCTGTATCGAGTCTCTTCGTCTCTAGATCGAACAGCAGACTGACGCAATTCTCACAGAGTGTAGAGATTATCTGACTCTGGAGAGTGTAGCTACCTCTCTCCGGGTTGTGGTATATGGTGTGTAGCGGTTCCATGAAACAGGAAGGTATCCTGGAGGAGGAGGATTTGGAGGCGCAAGGTTTGGCTTCCAATTCTTTAATTATACTATACATTTGCATTATATTATCGTTGGGTGTAATCACCTTGGATTCAATGGCTCTACCTATAGTATTGTATTCATTTAATGCCAAATCCGCGTGTATTTTCCCAATTTTCTTGATTTCCTCTGTTTCATTTTGTATTTTTTTTTTTTTATTAATCTCATTCTGGGCAATCTTATCGTTTATGGTATTCAACTGCAGGGTATAGTCATTTAATTTTGCTCTCTGATTATCATTTGCAAATTCTTGTACGCTGGTCTCAATGGTGTTCATATCAATACTGATATCTTCCTCCTTGGTCGGCATGGTTGTCCTATGCAAATCCAATTGGGCCAGGGTTTTAATTTTCTGTTGCATCATCTCTCTATGGAGTTCATTATAAACCTGTTCAATTTCCACAGTCCTCCCCCGTATGATCCCGTCGACAGACCTTTCGTCTTCTTGTTTCTTTTTATTGTAGAACTCTTGTGTCCTATCCAGTATATTACGTTTACTCTCGAAAAATTGGGCGAATAAGTTTTTGTAATTATCCAAGAGTTCCCTCAAGGGTGGCGAGTGGTGAGGTTGAAGACCTAATATATGTTTTTCTAGATCTTCTAAATGTACTATTATGTTGGCCATTATATTGGACATCTCATAGTTAATAGAATCTATATTAATATTCTCGAGTACTGTGGATATATTTTTTGATGGTATTAATTTTATCATTTTATTCTGATAGAGCGTCCACTTTATGTGTGGGGGTTGGTGAGGGGGTGGGTGGTGGTGAAGTTTTTATTTCTCTGTGTTCCTTATATATGGCATCCAAAATATTGCGAGTATTGTGATTAAACAAGCTATGTAAAGACATCAATTCCATAATGGAAGAGGCTATTGAATATTCCGCATTATTTATGTCCAAGGAGGAAAGGTCTCTGCTACATTTATTTTCACCCTCTTGGCTCTTATCTTTATTAACCTTGCCCATTAAGGCGGTGGACAGGAGTACAAAGGAGTACAAAGGAGTACAAAGGAAATCAAGCAACAACATATCTAGTGACCCTTCTAGGCTGCTTGTCCTCCAAAACACTGAGGATCAAGTGTCCAAACAGTGGTTTAGAGTGGGTAAGGGAACATTGGAAAGGGAACTACTGCCCTGCCACTAACATGGCAGGACTAGGAAGTTAGTAGGGGACATATGGGTTAGTAACTGAGGGGAGGATAAAATAAAGTTATTCATTTACAAACGCAGTCAGTCGCGGGTTTGATGCGAGATATTTGTCTAGGCGGAATTTAAATGAATCAACGGTGCTGCAGTCTATAACATCTCGGGGAAGCCCATTCCACAAGTTGACAACTCGATTGAAGAAAAAATTCTTAGATTCGTGTGAGTTAAAAGATTTACCAATAATTTTGCAACCGTTTCCCCGCGTGTAATTAGATTGGTCGATAGTGAAGTACTTACTACAGTTCATATTGTCGATGCCTTTGATGATTTTGAACACTTGAATTAAGTCACCTCTTAATCTGCGCTGGGTTAAAGGAAATAGATTTAATTCTCTAAGACGCTCTTCGTATGGTTTGTTCTTTAGGCTAGGTATCATTTTGGTTACTCTACGTTGAACTCGTTCTAGCTTGTTTATGTCTTTTTGGTAATAAGGGCACCAGCATTGAACGCAGTATTCCAGAAGAGGGCGGACTAAGGAATTGTAAAGGGTTAGGATTACGTCTTTGGATTTATGCTCAAATGATCTGCCTATAAAGCCAATTATTTTGTTTGCCTTCTTAACAACTTCTGAACATTGTTGACTCGGTTTTAGGTTACTCGATATTGTTACTCCCAGATCGGTTTCTCTGTTTACATTCTTAAGCTGAGTGCCATTCATCGAATAGTTTGCTTTCTCATTTAGGTATCCGATATGTAGTCCTTTACATTTATCCGCATTGAAACTCATTTGCCAAATTTGGGCCCAATGTGACAATTTATCTAGATTGTGTTGCATATCGTCAACTTGATCTTTTGAGAGTACGCTATTTGCAATTTTTGTATCGTCAGCAAATTTTGAGATTGTACAGGTGAGACCCTCATCTATATCGTTGATGTAAATTAGAAAGAGAATTGGTCCTAGTACCGATCCCTGGGGTACCCCACTACTTACATTGGTCCATTTAGATGCCTTACCGTTTATGACTACTCTTTGCTTTCTGTCGCTGAGCCAATTTTCTATCCATTTCAACACACCGTCTTGTATTCCATGCGCTTTTAGTTTTAGCAGTAAACGTTTGTGGGGAACTTTGTCAAAGGCCTTTTGAAAATCAAGGTATATAATATCTACAGCTTTACTCTCATCGTAGAGGTTGAGGATATCGTGGAAAAAGTTTAAGAGGTTTGTTAAACAGGAACGTTTTTTATGAAAGCCGTGTTGAGTATCTTTAAGTATGTTATTTTCCTCTAAGTGATTTACGAGTCTGTCTCTTATGACCGTTTCTAGCATTTTACATACAACTGAGGTTAAGCTAATTGGACGATAGTTACTGGGTAGAGATTTGCTGCCTTTTTTTAATATCGGTGTTACGTTGGCTATCTTCCACTGATCAGGCATAGTTCCAGACTGCAAGGATTTATTGAATAGTAATGTCAGTGGTTTGGAGAGCTCATCCTTAGCTTCCTTTAGAACTCTAGGCGAGATTGTATCAGGTCCAGGCGTTTTATTTACCTTGAGTTTATCTAAACAATTCAATACTTCTCTCTCTGTAACGGTGATATTGCTTAGAACATCTGAATTATCAATCTGAATCGGCGATGGTGTAGGGATATCACTGAGGCCTTCTGTTGTAAAAACTGATGCAAAGAAGGTATTGAGGGCATTACTCATTTGTACTTCGTCTTTGGTGTATTCTCCATTTTCATCGACTAACGGTCCAACAGTTGAAGTAACTACTTTTTTCTTTCTGATATAACTATAGAATTCTTTCGGGTTTGTTTTACTTTGATTCGCAATATGTAACTCTAGGGTCTTTTTACTTTGCTTAATGATTACAGAGTGTGACGAGGTATAACCTTCGTAGATACCGATTGGTTATGCCAGGGAATATCCAAGGGGGACCTTTTGGTAATATATTTTTCGTATCGACGAATAAGGTCCCGATAGGCACTCTCTGAAATATTTCTGTTATTATTATCATTTATAGTTGAAAAGACAGTTCCATTAAAGCCTAAATTGATTGCTCTGGCCAGGGAATTTTCCGCGAGAATATCCTCCAAAATACCTAGGGTGTTTGGGTCTTGTATCAAGTTTAACAGTTTTGTATAGTCACACTGGAGATTTCCCTTAAGTGATTTGATAGAGTCGGTAATGCTCGTTAGCTGATTGTTAATAAGGTCGACATATTTGGTACAGGTTGAATAAAACACCCGAAACCATTGAGTGAAGGGTGTTTGTGTAACAGCCTCATCATTCAAGAGAGCATGTTTATATCGTTTAAATATTGCTTTAAATACAATTAGGGAATATGTTTTATTTTCAGAGCTAAATAATGCATAGTTTGAGAATATAGAAGATTTGGTGGATAACTCATCTCGTATATGTTTAAGCGAATGCAGACCAATATATTTTACACGCATACTCGAAATGAGGTTAACCATATTATGCTTATTCATTATATCCGGTAGAGTAGTCGAAACCCGATTGCATTTGTGTAATATTTCATTATAGTTTTCGTGAAAAGTGTCTATATTATTATTAACAAAGTCTTTACTAAACATTATTTGTTTGATTTCCTTCAAATTAATATTGACATTCAACCCCATTGATCGAATTATAAAGTTATGATATGAATCGTCTTCACATTTTTCCACCTCATTTACACGTATGAGTGGATATCCGTGAGAATGTCTAAATATATGTTTTGTTTTTTGTTTTTTTGTTTTTTAAAGAGACAATGAACGGAGGAAGGAAAAACACAGATAAAACAAAAAGGTCCATGTGCCTAAAGGCATCCTCCATTCATAAAATGTTTGTAACAACTGGATTTAAACATTTGTAGATTGTAAGTTTGTGGATAGCAATTCGAGGGAAGTGAATTCCAAAGAGTAGTAGCTCTGGGGATAAATGAATTCTGATAAGCAGAAGTTCTGCATTGTGGAGGAGAAAGTGTAAATTCATGGGCGCTCTCAGCTGCCCTAGTTCTACGGGGAAAGATGTGGAGAGGCGGCACAATTGAAGCAAGTTCCTCGGAACAATTGCTGTGAAAATATCTAGAATAATGCAAGGGATGCAACGTTTCTTCGTATGGATAATGTAGGAAGGTCCTGTGTGATTGCAGGGTTATTGATTAATCTAATAGCTTTATTTTGAATTTTGTCCAACTGCCTCAATGCAACCACTCCACTTCCACCCCACAGAGGTGAACAGTAATCCATCTGAGAACGCACATGACTTTTATATATCACGGCCAACTGCTCGTCAGTGAATAATTCTCGAACTCTGTACAGGAGTCCCAGTTTTTTAGAGGCATTCTTAGCAATGCTTCTAACATAATGTGTCCAGCTCAAGTTAGTAGTTAATGTTACACCGAGAATGTCAATACTAGGGGAAGTGGGAATATTTACATCATTAAAAAATATATGGGAGTCAGTGAGATTCTGTCGGTTAGAAAATTGAATGTACTTGGTTTTCTGTGTATTAAAGGAAACTAGATTCTTTTGTCCCCATCCATTAATTCTAGAAAGGTCCTGGTTCAGAGAAATTGCAGTGTTTATTTTTGAATTTATAAGATCGGGTTGGGTGACAGAATTGGTAAATGTGAGTGTTGAGTCATCTGCGTAGGAATGTATTGGATTATGAGTGGTAGATATGAGATCATTGATATGAATGAGGAACAGAATTGGGGCCAAAACTGATCCCTGGGGAACACCAGCATTTATTGAGTGAAATTGAGAATAAAGGCCATCTACCATTACACATATTTTTCTGTTATGAAGATAAGAAGAAATTAGTGGAACTAATGATGCAAGGCCGTAGTGTGACATCTTCGACAATAAGGATTGATGCCAGACTCTATCAAATGCCTTTGATATATCCAGTGCTATTGTATGTGTTTCACCATGTTGGTCTGTAGCTTGGTTGATTTGATGCGTAAGAAGGCAAAGAATGTCTGCAGTTGATCGACATCGTCTAAAACCATATTGCCTATCACTGATTAATTTATTATTCTCAAGATGCTTAATTATGTGATTATTTAATATAATTTCAAAGACTTTACCAAGAGTGGAAGTTATAGCTATTGGTCTGTAGTTTGATGGATCTGAAGAGGCACCTTTTTTAGGAACTGGATGGATGTTTGCTTCTTTCCAGGGTACTGGGAAGCATGAGGTATGAGTACACAGACGGAAAAATTTTGCCAATACAGGAGCGAGCACCAACGAGCAATTCTTAAGTACTATTGGAGGAATTTCATCTGGATCAGGAGCCTTATCTACCGAGAGATTCTGCAAAATAGTTTTGACATGTCTGGTGTGGATCTTAAGTGAGGGAATTTCAGGCGAATTAAAATTAAGTACAGGGACATCTTGATTTATTTCATCTAAGGTTGAGTTGGTGGAGAAAATATCCGCAAGAAGGTTAGCTTTACCTCGTGGGTAGGTAAGATTGCCAGTCGGACATTTTAATGGTGGAATGGATGAAGCAGTAGTGAAGTTGGATTTAAATGAGTTAAGAGTAGACCAAAATATTTTGTTATCATTTGGATTATTTAGAAGTTTATTTGCCTGCTTGTGGAGAAAGTTTGATTTAGTTAGGTTTAATACAGTTTTGGCATGATTTCTGATGTTTCTAAAGTAATTAAAGGCTTCATGTGTTTTTGATCTTGTGTATGCATTGTAGGCTATTGCTTTTTGTTCAGTTACTCTAGCACAATTATGGTCAAACCATTTAGGTGAATTAGATCTTTTACTGTACTTTTGATGAGGAATAAAAGTTTCCATTCCAATTTTTACAAAATCTTGTATGTGGCTCAAGGTGGAGTGTGCATCATTAGAAAAGAAAGAGGTCCAGGGAATATCAATAAAGAAACCTTGAAGACCCTCCCAGTCTGCCCTATCGTAATGCCATTTAGTCACCAAAACAGGTTCAGAGTGGGAAGGTGTGGTAGGTGATAGACAGGTGGCCTGTATCAGACAGTGATCAGAAGATCCAAGCGGGAACCTCACTGTAACATCATAATTTTCTGAATTGGTTGTTAAAAATAAGTCCAGTAGGTGGGAATTATGATTAGGATTATCTGGTACACGGGTGGGTTGGTTGACTAGTTGAGTGAGATTAAATGAGTCTGCAAATAGCTCACATTCAAGACCAGCATCATCAGTCCTGGCTGAATAAGTGAGCCATTCAACATTATGGACATTAAAATCACCCAACACAGTGATTTCAGAAGAAGCATTTAAGTTGAGGACACTGAGTTGTGAGGACAGAGAATCAAAAAGACTTTGCTCTGGAGGAGTATTTGGGGAACGGTAGATGCAACATATGTATTTAAATTTACCAGCAGAAATTAATTTGTATATAGAATAATCAAAATAGGGACAATTGAAACTAGTAACCTCCTCCAGGGCAATTTCAGATTTTGCGAAGCAACATACACCTCCTTTAGGTCTGAAATTTTGGAGCAGTTGATAACCTGGAAAATTAAATCTAGACGTGTCAGATGTGGATGTTACTTGAGTCTCTGTCAAAAAAAGGAGAGTAGGGGATTCTGCTTGAAGAAATTGGTGTACAGAATTGATGTTAGAGTGAAGTCCCCTTATATTGCTAAAGAAAAAGCTGCACCGACGAGCAGCTTTGGGTGCATCAACGTCTATGAAATTTGTTAAACGTTCCGAGTATTTATACGGTTTATTGCGTATGTGATGGCGCGGATGTGATTGTTCGCTCGAAACATCGAGAGCTCCCGTAACACTTATGATGGGCCGGAGATCGTCGGGTGATATTTGGAGAGGGGTATTTGTCACACTTTGAATAATGTCATTGGGGGGTGGCATCGGTGCGTGGCCGGCACTATGTATATTACTCACCACTGGAGGCGAAGCTAATACGGGCAAATTAGTTCCGCTGCCGTATAGGTATTGAACGGCTCTTCTTTTATCCCGTTCACTATAGCGGTCTGAGTCATTGACATTTAATAGTTGTGCCAACAGCAGGGTAGAGATAACCTCGGGTGTATTTTTAAGCCCCTTAATGAATGCCACCGGTGAAACCATGTCGCAAAGTTTTCCGACCAATTGTAGCCGGGTGTGGCGGAGAGAATCAAAAGACAACTCGCGACCCCCTATACGGGTCTCCAGCTTTGAGCATTTGGTTGTAAACTTTTCATTTATGGTCAATAAGTTATGAATGCGGAATACGGTATTTTCCGTATAAGACCTGTTTAATATAATGGACCCCATTAATAATAGTTTGGTGTATGGCACGTCATTTCTTAAAACCCCGTATATTTGTATATTGTCATTGTTAAGTTGAATATTCATATAATTATCGATAGGTTTATCCTTGTTCCATATTCTTTCAATAATATTGGAGCTTTCATTCACCCATAGTTGCCAATCCTCTCGTTGGGCAGACAGCGACTTTATGTAACCACTCGGTGAAAGAGATAGCGTACTATTTGACCCTACAATTTGCTTAATACTCTCCCCTAAAGATAGGTACTCAATTACATTCTCCCGGACGTTAATAGTCTCGAGTCGTTTGGTTATTTTTTTTAATGGAGTGTCATTATTATTATTATGGTCGTCATCGTCATCGTCATCGTCATCGTCATCGTCATCGTCATCGTCATCGTCACTACCGCTGTCTTCGTCGTCACAATCCATGGCTAAATGGTCTGACCTAAAGAATCGTTTCATGAAATTTGATTTTGTAAAAATTTCCCATTGGGGGACCACTACACCAGGGCCTTCCAATTGTAACGAATTCCTAATGGTATTAACTTTGGATACTATATTTTTACGAATTTGTTTTAATATATGGAATTGTGATTCATTTGTCATGGGGGTTAGTTTGCTTTTAATGAAAGTGGGAATTTGTACAATATTGCCCACTAATATCTGTGATAATATCATTTGAGCCTCGGGAAGATCTCTCATGGTAGTTGCGGCCCAGTTGAACATGAGAGGATTACTAATATGTTTGTGACGATTGGTGGTGTCACCCATTAGAGTTAGGAATTTATCGTAAACCTCTCTACATCTGCCATCAACTTCAGAATCCTTCATTTTCAGTAAAATTTTTATTATTTTGAAACTAGGATCTGTTTGGTAATCGTATTCTCGTATACTGGGTTTATTTTTAACAACATCTACATATTTTCTTAGGGCACGTATGTGGTCTAAATAGCCACCCCTATTATTTAATGTTTTGTAGAGACAGATGAAATCCTGTAACTCATTCAATTCGGTTATTACGGTTTTCATTTGGTCTATATCGATATGGCCGGTTTTGACCTTCTCATCGTACCGCAGGGGAAATATATCAAACCGTTTTCTCTTCTGGTGGTAAATTAAATCATCCTCGTCATCTGAATTGGTGTCCTCCCCATCTTTGGTGTTACAAATGAAGAGGACATTGTCTCGCAATAGGGGAAAAATTTCCTCGACCACTTTTCTTTTCCGGTCCATGGTCGGATCATATGTTGCTATTTTATGGGCAAAATTATGAACCATATCTAAAAGTTGACGATACTCATAGATGAAAGATTCGAAGGAGTCCCTCAAACTAAATACCATTGGGCAATCATGTGATCTAGGGGATTTTTATGAGTCGATGTCGAAATCAGATTATCAACGGATACCTCACTATTGGTTACATGTTTGGGACTCCAGGGTGTCACATTGGTAAGAGTTTCAACGACATTCGTACCCACAAAATTTAAATTATCTCTGGCATAGTCCATGGCATATTTCTGAATCGAACTAAGAATTTTGGCCTTTTCATCCCCCTTTCCTACAAAGAGATAAGGCACCATAGATGCTTGGTTTAGATTAATGAAATTACTTGGATCATTTCTGAATAATAGCAATCTATTATCCATCATATTAGATATGGCAGTGTCGCTCATTGGGGGTCTGGTGGACGTAAATTGACCAGACAACCTCGACGCCTTTAACAAGGATGCGAGGAAAAGCCTACAAGATGTCCCTGCGAGGTTTGAAAAATGCCCCAGTTCGTTGGGGAAAAAATCATTTTCTCTACATCCGGGGATGGCGGCTTGTTTACCGGGAGTATCATCTATAAAATCTTCAGTGATCGTACCGAAACCGTACGCCTTCAAATGTTCCGTGCACGATGACAGGAACTCTGATTTTGTTGGCTGATAAAAACTTCCAAAGGTTAGCCATGTCAGTGGCAGTGTAAATACAATGTTGGTAGTTGTTATAAGTTGGGCATGACTATTTTCAATGATTGCGAAAAGCTTTCGTGTTATCTCCTCTAAACTTTCTCTATCTGCTATCCGTGTAATATATACTTGCCCACCGGGACTTCTAGTCGTTGCGTCATCAAATATGGAGGCTATTATGGCGATGATATAAGGATATCTTTTTAGGAATGTTAATAGCGGGTAGTCTCTAACTACACCTTGCTGCTGGAACCAACTGAATATCCATCGTCTTACCGTCATCCCTGCTAATTCTTCTTCTTCTTCTTCCATAAATAACTCCCGCCACACAACGGGAATGTTAGCTTCCAGGGCTGAATATAGAGCCGTCACTAGCTGGTTCGGTATCAATATTGTCGCGAGGGCATTTTTGACATCGTTAATTTTCGTAATATTACCATCGTTTATGTTATTAAGTGATTGAATACAAAGTAACAGAGACGCTTCTTGGTTTGTAGAATCATCCATTAAATATTTGTCTATAAAGTAGTATTCATTGTTGAGTTTATTTATAAACTCTCGTGAGAGACCCATGCTTTTCAATAGCTCTTTGACACTGTGACTACCGTGTCTAAACATGGTCACCAACCTCAGTATATATTTCATCATAAATGATTGTATATGGGGGGGTTTGGTCATTAGTCAAGAGAAGGGCGTTCACATGAAGATCGTCTGTATGCAATAACATAGTCAGAATGTCCTTCCCTATAGACAGTTTTACTACGGAGAAAACCTCATCGGGGATAAAATTATCATAATTTCGTGTGAGAACCCTCCCATAACACGACCGTTTCTTGTGTCTTATAACACGAGCAAAGGTTTCCTTGGGACTGCTAACAAATTTGAAAAATACATTTAGGTTTTCATAAATATTCTGTTCGTCATTTTCTATTTGGGTTAAGTCATTGTTATTTATATTTTGTAAAAGATACTGTATGGCTATGGAAGAATATGCGCTCGGATTCTTACCTTTCACCAATCGACATATATCCCCCCAACATATATTGTGGATGCCTTCAATGACACAATCGGTGGTCAACTTCTGCTCCGGACTACTTATCAATAACAAGTTCTTCAATTTATTCCAAATCGGTCGCCAAATCGGTCGACACTCTATAAAAAACACTCTCATTATTTGCATTTTTTTTTTGCTGAAACGATCTTTTGGTCCATATATCGGGTAGGAAATAAAATCTTTGGGAGGGTATTTGGTGATTCTTTTCAATATAAAATTGACCATCTTCATTATATAATCTCATGGGTAGAATAGCAATATAATGTTTGTTTATAAACGTTGTCACATTAATTTCTGTTACTAGACTGGTTGTCCGGCGTTCAAGAATGGATGTAAATAAGTTGGAAAATATTTGACCAGTAAATATCCCAAAATTCAAAGTGGCATCTATGTTTCCTTGATTCAAATCAATTCTGTCCTTAGGTAACGGAGTGTGTTTATAGTATCTAAATGCAATTAGATCCATATAAGATTGGACATATACACCCATGACCATAAATACTATAAGACTTATATATTTTCTGTCTTCTTTGGCCCTATTGGCTTGGTTTATCAATGCACGGAGCATACTCTGAAGAGTATCATTAATACAATTGACTTTACTCATATTATTTTTTTTATTTGGTCCGGGAAGGGGTAAGATGTGTTTATTTATGACCAATTCCTGTAGATAATATTCAAGCGCACCAAACAAATTTGCCAAATATTTGGCCAGCAAAGCGCTTATCTCTACCTTCATTTCACCATCCGATATAATTCCGTAAATTCTGTCATATTCACTGGGCCTTATTGGCTCAACAATCTCTTCGTCGTCATTATCATCATCGCCGTAACAGAAATATTTAAATTCAGACTTGGATTGGATTAGGATCGAATTTGCCAATCCTTTTATCAACCCCGAGGCATTTTCAAAGTTGTCAGAAAAGTACTTGAAGATCTCTACCCCATCGACAAAACTGCGATTCATCTTCAAACCCTACATTATAATATATATAAATATCTACATTCATTATCAGATGATAAAGACATATTTTATACATTCTGAATAATATTTGTATGATGACTTATAATATTATTCTAGTAATTATGGGTTGTATATTATTCATAATACGTTTTATATATATATATGTAACAGAGGTTATCCCAGAGTATTCTCGACTTTATGTGGTGGATTTTGCCAAATCGCTTACATATATATATAGCGATATTTCGCGACTTTTTGAAATAAAGCAACCCTCGAGAGCTGTCCTCTCTAAAATCAATAATGCTCCCGGAATTTTTTTATTCAGTGCCTTCAGAAATGCCTTCGGAAATGAAAATATTCGTCAGAGGTGAAAAGAAATGTAAATTTTTTTGTTTTTATTTATTTATTAGCATTCTAGTTCTAGAACCTTTTCCCGCGAATATCCTTATCAATATCTTTACGGAGATCTCCGAAATTTACCCTATTAGATCTTCTCTTCTTGGTATAAGAATACTGTTGGCTATTCTCATCTTGAAGATTATGATGGGGGGGCGGGGTATGGGGTCTCAATAAACAGTCATCTGATTCTGTTTTTAATGGGGGGATAATATAGTCTAACATCGCATCACATTGGGATATACATTTTAAATATGCGGCTATCAAATTGTTAAAATGACCTTTATTAATATTATTATGGGATATCTTTATTAAAGTATAAGAATGTCTTAATATGGATATAATAATTTTACGTATCGTCATATATCGTAAACCCAACTCATCAACGGTTAAGGATTTATTTTTTCGGGCAATTATTTCTTGTTTTATTTTGTCACTATATATATCATATTTTTCATAGCTATTATATTCTATGATTTTGTTTGTAATGAAATCTGAGGTGTTGTCTGGTATATCGCTTATTTTATAACCCGATAATATATATTTCATATTTGTAATATTAGCGAGGACACATATATTTTTCAATACTAAATTTGCCTGCTCTATATCGGAATCGCCGAGATTTTTATATAGTTGCTTCAAAGGGTCTATTATGAGTGTGTTCCTTTTATTTAATTGATAAAATAAAGACCGAATAGTTTGTGTGTCTTTTATTGTCAGGATACAATTGTTGTTCAATAGTTTATGAATTTTAAATATGATTGTATCCATATCCATATCCACCATCTAACCAAATTACATATTTAAAATAAATATAATAAATCGACCACATGCAAATCCTCCGGTTTAGTAAAGGGAGTAGCACTTAAAAATATTACGAATGATTCTTTTATATAATTGGAAATAAAATAATTACATGAGTCGGCAATGTTAAATTTAGGATTACAACAATTAGAATCTAGACTGGATGATCTACTCCATTGTCTTTGATTTCTTATTATATGAAATTCATCAACTATAATAGACTCTAATTTTATACCCTCTGTCTTAATCCAACTAAGAATTTTGGGTAATTTTCTATGAATTATATTATAGGTAGTTAAATATATCTTGATTGGTTTACTATTTGATTCAGAGGCGTTGTTCATCTCGCTATCCAATTCTACCACCGTTAACATGGCATTGAAAACCTTAGAATTACATATATTTAATTCATATTTAATATCGTTAAATACATTTTTGTTGGCAGTTATCCATAAAAAGTTTGTTGTTGATACCTTATTAATAGTGGCAAATTGATAGATATAGGAGGCCACTATACGGCTTTTACCCATTCCGGTGCCAAATGCACAAATAAATCCCCCCCTAACATTTTCATTGTACCTTATTGCATTGCAATTGTGCATCAAAAGAGTGGTGGCTGCTTGAATCTTGGAAATTTGACAATATACGGGTAATGATTTAAACTTGCCCCATGTATGATTGACCATTTAATACCCACAATATTTATTTGAGAAGAATCCTCGGTGGCACATATATGTCTGGGGTATTTATGATTCAGGCTCTGTTGAAATTGGTCACTAGGAATACTTTTAACTCGGTCAAATTCGTCGCCCGCCGTGTTAGGATTATTTATAATTTATAATCTCTTTATTGGCATGTATTTGTACCAATACAGTTCAACCGGAATACTACTATTGTCCATATTAAATAAAAAACTATTTATCTTTAGGAAATATAACCAGGAATGTTTCGGTTACATTTTATTGACTCGTGAATCGAGTCTCGAATTATCTCACGAGACAAAGCCGACCCAATGAGGTTCTTGATGATATTTGATGAAATTAGTTATCCAAGGGCTGTCTGAGAGTGAGGGTCATTTGGTCCTGCAACCATGGCAGACAACCAGAAAGAAGAATTTGTGAAAAT
The DNA here is from genome assembly GCA_032716605.1 of Paralithodes platypus. Taxonomy (NCBI): domain Eukaryota; kingdom Metazoa; phylum Arthropoda; class Malacostraca; order Decapoda; family Lithodidae; genus Paralithodes; species Paralithodes platypus. The sequence continues at coordinate 23,993,665 of CM064529.1, read as the reverse complement.
AATAGAGGATATGGCCAAGAACTACGGCAGACATTCTCGAAAATCCTCTCTATTTACGAGAGAGAGGCTTGAATCATATATAAATATACTAAAGGATCAACATGTGAAGAAAAATCATACCGCGTATCATATATTTAAAAAGTATACAACTCTACAGCATGAGGGCTGATATGTAAGAAGACAAACAGATATTACGTAGATATATATGAAATATTTAACTGTATAAAGAGGGTCCATGAAAACAATGACCACGGTGGAGAGCGCAAAACTTTTAATGAGCTGAAAAAGGACATTGCAAATATTAGCATTTTACAGATAAAGAATTATATACAAACATGTGCTGCCTGTAAAACACATCATGGACAAAATATACACAAGAAACAGGTATTATTGGCCAAGGATTTCGGTGAACGAGGGTATATATATTTTATAGATATGCCCAATGTCAACGACTTTAATACAATTTTGGTATATCAAGACCATTATTCACAATTTGTCCTATTACGGCCGGTTAAACAAAAGACACCAGCTGAGATAGCCTCACATTTATTTCAAATATTCACATTACTCGGTGTACCGAAAATTCTCCAGTCGAGTGAAAATAGAACTTTTGTGGCAGAGGTGATTGCGGAAATGGGCTCCAATGTATGGCCGCAAGTAACAATTATTCATGGTTGTTCACGAGACGTGGATGGACAGAATACAATCATACAAATGATCCTACAGCAATATTTAACCGAGAAAGGGACCACCGACTGGGTAACAGGCTTACCATTTATCCAATCCTACAAGAATACCACCCCCGATGAAAAGACAAATATTTCATCGTATAGTGTCGTATTTGGCAGGAGCCCTCCATTGAAATTGGACCGCCTATTCCAGGCGGACATCCTCGGTGTATTATTTTCTAATGGGGTTAGTGAGGATGAGGATGATCCATCATATCTATCACCTCCCAAATCATTGAATATACAAAGTGGTGACTCGCCAATTTTCCAAAGATATCCCCCGGATTTTAATGAACCCTCGACACCTTCATTTACTGACTCTGGTGGTGGTATACAAGAATCGTTACATCGGTCTTCCCAACCCAGCGTTTCTCCAATATTACCGAGGATAAAGAGGTACACAGAATCGACATCTTCATTTATAGAATCTGGTGGTGGTGGTGGTATACAAGAATCATTATTACATCGGTCTCCCCAATCCAGCCTTTCTCCAATATTACCGAGGAGAATGAAGTACATAGAATCGACATCTTCATTTATAGAATCTGGTTCTGATGGTGGTGGTATACAAGAATCATTATTACATCGGTCTTCCCAATCCAGCGTTTCTCCAATATTACCGAGGAAGAAGAGGCACATTGAATCGACATCTTCATTTATAGAATCTGGTGGTGGTGGCGATATACAAGAATCGTTACGTAGGTCTTCCCAGTCCAACGTTTCTCCAATATTACCGGGGAGAACGACAGCTTCATTTATAGAATCTGGTGGTGGTGGTATACAAGAATCGTTACATCAATCTTCCCAATCCAACATTTCTCCAATATTACCGAGGAGAAAGAGGTACACCGAATCATTCGACTTCGGGGAAGTTGTGCTAAATCCCAATAGCTACTTCCCCCCATTATCACCAATTATATACCCACATAGTGGTAACCAGGACTTGAATGCAAATATAGACATTCATACGGATTCGTCACATCGGTCATCCAGCGCTTCAATTTCTCCAATATTTTGGAGAAAGAGGAGAAAGGTACATTAAAATTAATGTTATATACAAATCAAATTAAAACCAAAACTGAGATAAAGATAGTATAAAGTCAAAATCGCTATATGTCGACGCTTCAATAATATAAACATTTGATAAAGGTCGAATTCGTCAGGGCAATGACGCAAATATATTTAGTTATTATATTAGGCTATTGTTAAGATTTAATTTTGCTCAGAGAATAGCTAATGTTCCCACTCTTATGATTTCATTTCTTTTTTTCTCCAGAGAGATGATGAGACGAGGGAAGAAGAAAACACAACACCATAGCCATTTTTTTATAAAGAGGTGAAAGGTATATAAAAATTAATTTTATATATAATAAATCAATTTAAATATGTAAAACTAAACAAACCAAAGCTGAGGTTCAACAATTCGTCACCTACCAGGGTAACGACGCAAATATATTTAGTTATTATATTAGGGGTAATGGCTATTGTCAAGATTTAATTTTGCTCTGAGAATAGTTGACATTCCTGTTTTGTTTCCACTCTAATGATTTAATTTCTTTTTTTCCAGATACGAGGGAGGAAGAAGACACCACATTATAGTCATTTTTTATTAAGAGGTAAAAGGTATATACAAATTAATGTTATATATAATAAATCAAATTAAATGTGTAAAAATAAACAAACCAAAGCTGAGACAATGTCTTTAACTTAAAAGGTTCAATTCGTCACCTACGACGCAAATATATTTAGTTATTATTATTGTCAAGATAATTTTTATAAATTCCACTCTTATTGGTGGCTTTTGAATTTCATGAATAGAATATTTATTTAATTTTAATAATAATTTATTCTTTCAGAGATGTGAAGAGACCGAGGGATGAAGCCGAACCACTAGAATTCAAGATTGGAGAAGTTATGATGAGAATACTATATATTCAAAGAGGCTCCAACAGGTATACAATAACTTATTTTTCTTTTTATAAAACTGTTTGTTTGTCAATGGATAAAGAGCCTTCAATAATATATAAATATTTGTAAAGGTCCAATTCATCACATATCAGGGCTAATTTTTTACCGAGAATATTTGAAATTCCTATATTGTTTATGAGTCTTTTATTTTTAGAGAGATAATGAGAAGAAAGACAAAAGAGTATATAAACATTATTTTTATATATAACACATCTGAATATAAATGAAAGCGTAAAAACTAAACAAACTAAAACTAAGACAAAGAAAGATTGGTGGGATCGGTTAGTTATGAACCAATGAAATGTATTTACTTTTATATTTCTTTCTTTTTTCCCCAGAGAGATGATGAGCTGAGGGAGGAAGAAGAAGATACCGAACCATTTAGATAATAAAAAATATATAAAATAAAAGCCATTTTTATTTAAAAAACATAAATATTTATTTATAATACATATTGTTGATAATATGCCTGTATCGACCACATGGTTTGACTGTGACCGAAATGCCATTCCATATATTTCTAATGAAGATTGCGATATTACCTGCAACTATAATATAGAAAGAATATCACAATATAAATACTACAACGATTTTTGTATAAAATATTCATCTTATCTGGAAGATTCCGATAATAATTATGATGATGAAGAAGAATATATAAATCAAGCTTCAAAGGATTTAACAGCTTTTTAAAAAAATCATTATCGTTATTGATTGACACCGAATCAATTAAGTTATATAACTACTTATCCAAAAGATTTCATAATAAAACGGGCAGAATTTTATAAACAACTACGAAGTAAATATGGTAGCATCTCTAAATATCTCTGCCTCTCACCCCCTCATAAAAATATCCCAACAAAATTATTATTTGAAGATATAAAGAAGCAACATTTAGGTCTTGAAAGGAACCATTCAGATTCTTATAAAAAATGTGTTTAACCATAAAAAAATGATGCTAAGTATCGCAGTGAATATAATAAACAAATAATTACACCCGAAATTGAGAAGGAGAATTTTCTTTGTAATGAAGAATTAGGAGCTGGCATAGAGTTATCTCGCTATGTATCCGAAGATGATCCGACGGTCGAAGTTGGAAACTGTCTGTGTTTATATCCCGAGAAATTTACAGGTCCGGCGTGTAAGTGGGAAACGAGATTTGACGCAACCGACTATAACACCTGGCGACAACAGTATCAATAATCATGTGCCTTACTCTGATTCTATAAGAGATTACAAAAAAGCATTACAATTTTGCAAGAGTATTTCTTCGAACTTATGGATGAGATGGGATAATGACTATAAAAACCTTTTTTTATATCCCAAAAGCTGAAAGACTCCAAGAATCATTAACCAATAGTACGAGCTCCAATATATTGACTTTTATGGAAAACAGATTACTAAATGAATCACAAATTAACTTCAATTTGCCTAATGAGTGTGCTGTTCGATTAGACATAGGGATTCGAGGCTGATTGCTGTATGATAGAGAAGTTCTTTGGTGGCGATATGTTTTTTATGCGCCAAAGGTAACTTATCTAATAGGGATAAATAATTGGAGCTGCAATTAATATAGCTAAATATACAATATAATAATTATAACCAAATATATAAGTATTCGCTAATAACGGGCGGTTTCCTTTTAGCGAAACAACCCGTTTTGGAACGCAAAGTGTTATGAACACCAGTTGAAATTATACAGGCTGTAATAAGGGCAATACTGACGAAAGGTATAGCCCAAAGCCGTTCCAGGGTGAATATATCCTTGGAACCTTGCCATTTACACATATCAAACTTTGGCATATTTCCAATATGATTCTTACTCATAGTTTTCAAAAGTGTAAATGCCTGAGTCATCATTTCTCTGTCGACCAAGTGACCACATTCACTGCAGGTTTCTTCCCTATTCTCGGGATCGATATTGTCCATACACATACATATATATTTGCTCCGATATACTATATCTTGTAAACAATTATGAAAATGAAAAGAATTATACGTTGAAAAACATCCTTCTGCGTAATCCGAACCCGCCAATAACATGATGGACATCGCTCCTATTCCATTCAACAAACATGAACTTACATGGTTGAGTTCATATCGTAACGTGTCACATCCCATCTTTGTAATAGGGTCTATGAATCGGGTGGTGAATTGAATAACATAGAACTTTAGAGGTGAATCGTATCTCCTCATCATGCGGGTATAAACCTGACCAATTAAAAAAAAGAACGACATGTCTATGTCTCTACCTATAAAGGCTACATTGTCTATAGGTGTGCAATTTTCTATATATTCTAACCATGAAAGGGTACAATTCTTTAACTAACCCACGACACCAACAGTATATGTCTTAATGGTTTTTACGCGCAATTCCTGATTCTGATTGACGAGCAGATTATTTGTTATTTTTTTGTCGGATACATAATAATTATTGATACAGTTGGCAAATCGGTTCATGTCAATGTCAGCTTCATTGTTATTGAACTCGGCCATGGAAATTCCTTTTACTTTGAGATGTGTACACATTTGTTGTATGTGTTTGTCCATAAAGATATAGTTTATTAACGACGATATTGGTATTTTTTCGTGAATACATTTGAGTATATCATTGATACAAACATCGGCCATTTTTAAGGGGATAGTTATATTATTTTTTTCTTTTTCGCCTTTTTATGCGCTCATTTTCCTTTATACCAATAGAGCCTTTATCGATAAAAAGTATAACCTTATCGCCTTGATTTATACTCCTTTCTCGTATAGAAACTCTGAGTTTTTCAAAGATGTTATGTATAATTAAGTCTAAAAAAGGCGTGAGAAATAATTTTGTGTTGGGATTATTACCATCAAAAATATATTTTTGGGTAAAATAAATACTGTGCAATTCCTCCTGGGCTGCGATAAAATTATAAAGATCACTATAAACTGGCAAATTATATCTATTGTCATCGAAGGGTTGAATATTGTTGTAATATTGAAGCGCGGTATAATAATTGACTTTGATGTAGTAGGCCAGACCCGTAAAATCCACTAGACATAAGGTATCGCCCATGATAATGTTGGTGGGGTTGTTGTTGACTGCGTATATGAAGGGTACTGATACATTGGACATTGTCGTCACTGTTTGAAGAATTTGTTTTCCTCCTAGTACACCCATGGTGGATGGAGTTGGAAGAATAAGAAAATGAAGGCTATTAAGGGGGTATTAGTTATTTATAGATAAGCAATGGACTTTCTGAAGGATTAAGGAGAATGTCTGATATAGAAGAATCAAATTCGTTAAGAATATTATCTCCATGAACGTCACACATGACCAATGTAATCATCTTCGTTTGGAATTGGCTTATAAAGGTCAATATAAACTGGCAAATTATATCGATTGTCGTCGAAGGGACTTTAATGTAGTAGGCCAGACCCGTAAAATCCACTAAACATAAGGTATCGCCCATGATAATATTGGTGGGTTTGACTGCATTATATGAAGGGTACATTGGACATTGTCGTTACAGTTTGAAGAATTTGTTTTTTCCTCCTAGAACACCCATGGTGGATGGAGTTGGAAGAATAAGAAAATGAAGGCTATTAAGGGGGATATTAGTTATTTATAGATAATCAATTGACTTTCTGAAGGATTAAGGAGAATGTCTGATATAGAAGAATCAAATTCGTTAAGAATATTATCTCCATGAACGTCACACATGACACATGTAATCATCTTCGTTTGGAATTGGCTACATGAGCGAACCATACCCTTTACCTTATTGTTAAAGATAAATGCCTTTGAACCTATATTCGTTATCATGCTAATATGGGTAAAATATCCAGTTTCCAAATCGGAAATATCATAATGGAAGACGGGATTCGAACTCTGTTTGCAATCATATTGTTTAAGTATCTGCCACAAATTGTCTATGGTGGCAATAGTCTCTCTGGGTAGTTCATAAAAAAACAAATGCAAAGGAATATTTTTATATGTTTCATCATTGGAATAATTAGTTATTAAAAGTGTTATAATAGATTGCAATATGTTTATATTTTTAATGTAAAATATTACAGCTTTCATTATGTATGTATATTATTTGATATGAATATATATATATATATTTATTGTAATGGTTGGTTATTTCATTACAGAGTTACCCCCCATTGGGAATATTCAAAATATACACATAAACCCCTCAAATGTGGACTGTGAGGAGGAATTTGTCCCGTGTGACCCTTCCATCGTTCACCGCTCACAATGTATCAAGTGTAAAACTATCGATAGTCAATGTATCGATGTGTCAGGAACCCAAATTGTATCCCTGGATGAATCTTCCCTATCGGATGGCAACACATTCCCCCCCGAATTCGGTATCTGTCTCCCATCGGAAAAGGGGACACGTGTCGGCGACTTTAACCCCCACACTACCACCATTGTCGCGGGCGTTAAAAAAATCGGGGACCGACAATATGCCCACGCAATCACCCAGTGTAAAAATGATGATATAGTCACCAAGCAAACCAACGATGATAGTGGTTCGTATTATTTCCATAGATCCTGCGATAAAATAGTGGCCTGTCAACCCAATGGATTAATACGACACCAATTTAGGGATGACGAATTAATAACGGACTCGTCACAAATCGATTTCGATCTGCATCAAACTTCCTGTCAATGTCCGGAAGGATATATATCTTCCAATAATCAATGTAAAAAAACACAACAGGTCCCCAGATGTCAGGTGTATTGGGCCCCCCTAAATATACCCGCTGGTGATAAGAATTACAAATGTGTGTGTAATCCGGCCCTTCAAATTAATGCGACCGCCATAGTGGATGAGACCTACGATACCACAAACAGCGCTTACACCCAGGAAAACCTGGGGAATGTTAGGTTTCTCTTGGATAATATATTGCAAGGGTGTGATATGTGTTTACCCCTACCCGGGGTAAATTCGAAGAACGCCGCCTTTTCGTATAGACGGCCGGAGTAACACCGCAACAGTCGTACGGTGGTCACCTGATCGAATCCCTATTGCTGGTCAAAGACGGGCTCTTAGACACGGGCGTATATAGAAAATCTGTATATGTTAGGGGGGGTGATCGCCACCAGGGGCAAGGGCAATGTGACCGCCTATTTGGAGGGTATGGATTATTATAATAATAAAGATTATATTTTGCCGGGGGGTGGGGAGCCGCCCAACTCGAGTATGAGAGTTATGCGGGCCGCCCCCTTTGGTGTCCACGGTTTGGGTGAAGAGTCGGGGGATCACGCCCTGGGGTTGATTGCTTCGGCGGGGCGGGTCTATCCCAAGTGTGTAAATTCGCGACTGGGTGGTAAGGAGCGAACCGGTGACGACCGCGAGATTAAAACTTTTATATCATTGGATAACGATGGCGGACAAGAACCGTTTATGCAACGAATAAATGATCCCGGTATAGTAGCCGGAGCTTTTCTGACACCTCGAATATTCTACCAACAAGCCGAGGAGAGTCTCGTGCCCCCCAGCTCCCTCGCCGATATACCCCTATCGGTACTCAATCATAGACGGGCGGCCAACGCATACTGTCTGTTTGACCTCCTAGACTCTATCATCCATAAAGATTATGAAACTGATTGGATGGGTTATCTGAGAAACTTTCGTAACATCTTCCCTTCTTCCGTTCTTTACGAAGGTATCACAGAGAGTCTAGATGAAATAGATATATTTAATACAATTCAACCAATAGGTGGGCTCCTAATAGAACCGACCAATATAGTCCCCAGAGAAATGGCTTGGCGGAGAGGTTATGTAGAGGAAGAACTCTGGGCCAATAGCCCGCTATTAACCAATTTCTATGCCGGGGGTAAGCACCTTTTTGGTGGTCTATTGGAGAAAAATCATCCACACCTTGAACCGGCACTCCCCGTCGGTCCCGGGATTGTGGCCAATTTCAACTCGCATGCCAGCGGGGCCTCTCTCCAACAGCACCACCGCGACCCTGTCACATATTTGGATTGCAAAGGAGGCCAGCCCATAGACTTTGTGGCCACCCAAGTACATGGCACCGAAAACTATTTGAAAGATTGCTCCGTCCTAAACCTACCACCAAACATGCCCTGTGGATTTCCACAACTTGTGGAATTTTCCCAGAGGAATTTCTTATCCAGCGCCAGCACCATGGACAGATACGGCAATCGGTACGCCAACAAAAATAGGGGCAGTGATATAGAGGATTATCTGGCCAAGGAGTATAATTATGAGGCCGTAAGAGAGGCCGTTTGTTCCCAGGGCTTTCATGAAACGAGAGGTCGGAAAGTTGGGAGGGGCTTGTATCATCCCCCACCGTGCGTCATGGAGACATTTATACAGCGACAATCGTGTACAAATATCGCCATGGTGAAAGACGCCAATTATTCACGTTTAAGCTTGATGCATTTCACACAACACTGTGCCAACTATATCCCCAACCTATTGACCCACTACAAATTCCTTCTGAATGGAGACGCCTGGATGGGCGCTAGTCTCAACCAATATCTGTCCATTTTCACGTTTAAAGATCAATACACGTACCCTTGTCCCCCCTCGGAAATCATATCACATTGGCCCGGCCTATGCGCGAGATGCTCGCCACCCTCTAGTTAACCCGCTCAATAATGTGAAAGATAATTGGCCTTACACATATGGTTGTTACGATACCGCAGAGGCGCTCTGCCGCGATCGGATGAACGAGGACAATTTGAATGTGGATGAAATTTCCAAGAGCGCGCTACACTCGCGATGCAGTCGGTATACTCCATACATACTCGAAAAACGCCTACCCCTATCCACGATTGAAAGGTATACGGCCTACTTTAAAATCATAAATAATTATGAGAGTGTGGAAGATACGATCAATCTGGCCCATTTATTTCTGAGACCCGTAGAGTACACTACAAAAATCCCCCATGCACCCAACGCCTTTGTGGCCACTCCCTATAATCTGAACAACATGAATTATCTCTATGGTAGGCAATTACTCGTCCCTTTCCCACCCATTTCCGTTTCCAGTAGCTTCGGTATCCCTCCGGCGGATTGTTCCCCAAAGTTGAGATACGATATAGCTCATCCTAGAATATACGATAAAGGCCGCGTCATACAGAACTCGAACGTCGCGCGACCTACCCCCGAACAGGATGACTTGCAAAAAAAATTCAAATTTTCAAATGTTTGGGTAAATTCGGGTCAATTCGGCCAATATTCTCGTTAATTCGGGGGAAGCTCCGGGGATGTTCAGGGGTGCAGCCGAACATCCTGGGGTTCGGCCAGAAGTTAGTGCATGCGTTAACTTCTAGCCGATATTCGGGTGTAAAAACCGTTAAAAATAGGTCGGCTCTCGGTCGGGTTACGGTCGGCTTACATTCCTGTTACGTTCTTTTGTTTCGGCCGATGTTCTGCTGTAATTTCCATTGACGAAGTTAACACGAACTACCCGAACATGAGGCGAATATAAAGGCGAAAATAAGTCGATAATAACCCGAATCATATGAATATAGGGAGACAATAAACCGATTATCAGCCGAATTACTCTAATTCCTCGAACAAAACACGACAATCCCCAGATAAAGTGACGAATAAGACAATCATTATCATCATCATCACCATAATCATCACCACCACCAATATATTCATCACCATCATCACTATCATCATCACCACCACCACCATAGTTATCACCATCATCACTACCACCACCACCACAACCATCATCATCATCATCACTATCATCATCACCACCACCATATTCATCACCATCATCATTACCACCACCACCAATGTATCGGTAAAAATGGGGAGCGCAAATACGGGCGGACTGAAGATATGCTTTCACCTACGGTGAAATTCCACATATTGTTATTTTTGTTGTTGTTGATGAAATCTTATAGAATAACCTTTCCTCTTGCCGTTCATGAAAACAACAAAATATAAAAAGCAATTATTATGGGTGAAAACCGACAGAGTTAATATTTTGCTGCGGAATGGATTCTATAAGAGCGAAAAACTATCGTTATAGATTTATTTCTATAAAATCCAATATTGATGATAGAATAATCTAAACACCGCCATCATGTTCAGCGGATATATATATATATATTTGTTTTGAGAGTAAGCTAAATTTGTACATTTTTCGATAGAAAAATGTCCCCGGCGAAGCCGGATTTCTCCATACAATGCTGGCTCCCTATCGCTCGCCAGGAAGAAATCGACACCTGCATGGGGATAAACGTCTTAAAACAGTTGGCTGAATGGAGCCGAATGGATACAAGCCAAAGAGAGAGGGAGAAAAGAGAAAAAAAAGAGAGGTGGGCCCCCTTAACATCCCCCTTCTACAACGCCAATAGCCAATACATTCTTTATAGAGGTTCACACTATAGGGCAGGTACAGTTTATGTTTTTTGTTTTTTTTCTATGTGAATGAGGGAGACAAAAGGCATAACTGCCTGCAGCGAGTGCCTCCCCCAGATTTCAAAGAGTGACAGGGCCGAAATCAAGGGACGTTCAAGCTAAAATGCCTGGACACACGGAGTTTGAAGCAATTTAAGTCATAGGAAGAGCGAAAGACTGATTCTGGGAATGAGAGCCGATAAAGACTGGAATTTACCCCGTGTTAAGGTCTTCTGATGGTCGGGCAGATGCGGCCGGTGATCCTCTGGTGTTCCTCATAATATCTTTTGTATCGGGTCAAGGTAGGTTCGGGTGTAAACACCGTTAAATATTTGTCGGCTGATTCTTGGCACATTCGAGTTTTGATCGGGTCTTGCTCTGGCATGCATCGGATTATATTCCTCTAATGTTCGGGTCTTTAACGTAAATCGGTCGGGAGTGTCGAGTTACATTCGAGTCTTGTTTGGGGCATAGTCTGGGAATGTTGGGGCATTATCTGGGGATGTTCTTCTTTGACCAACATCGGGACAATATCGGATGCATTCGCCTAAAAAATGCAAGTCATCGTGTTCGGGGGTAGGACGCACGACGTTCGAGTTCTGTATGACGCGCCCTTAATGCCGAACGTACACGACAGCTGGAATCTATGGTGACCGTGGGACCCAACACGAACCGATGTAATATTCTCAATTCTAGAGACGATGGACCGGGTGATATAATTCTACAACTGGGCGTCACCGTGAGCGCTCTCGGATGCCTGGTGTATCTACGTTCGTTCACAATTATCCCGTTAAACTCCCTAGCAGATATGGCTACGAATGTGGACAGGTGGTGGCTGAGGGTACCTGCGGATTTGGCGGCTTCTTAACTGGGTATAGACCGTGGCATCTCAATAATCCGAGTGGGTGCTTAGACGGTTTTACAACTCGATCGCCTACGGAAAATTACGATTTGGATTTTTTCTTTACCGATTTAAAAAAAAACAAGGCAGTATTCAAATCATTTATAAAACACTACGGGTCCGGAATGTTATTTAAGATTGCCGGTTCGTCTGAAAGTAATACGGCCAGTTTCCCAATGTGTAGCAGATATTCATATGGGTCGTACCCCTTCACCCGCCAAATGACCGACCAAGTGTCTCAACCTAGAGCCGTTATGGGTTTCTCTGATATGGGTGTGGGTGCCACCCCTCGGCCCATTATACACATGGAAGAGACCTCTCTAAATCCCGATATTGGGGTGAGCTAAGATGTAGTAGAAACACAATGGGGTTTAAATCCCCTCCCCCTAAAACTAGCCTAGCGTTATTTTTCTCCGAAAATATTATACACAAAGTGAACTGGCGACACAAAACGGGATTTATGTTATATATATATATATATATTCCTAGGGGGCTGAAATGAACGTCCTTGGTCCCGATAGGAGCGCACCGTGATTAATATAGGTAAACACATGGGAATCAACTCGTTGCAAATTACTTATGACAAAATAATCTCTAAAAAGTAAAAAAGCTACATGTTTATTTAGTCTATAATCAAACCTAAATATATTTTCCTCTATTTGCCGAGAAATAATATCCGTTATGTAAGCGTTCAATTTTGTAAGGCTCGTTTGGTGGGGTATACCCTTCGATTTGTTCATAACTATGAGATTGGTATTGACCAAGATGTTTACGATCTCTATGGATGTTATGGAATTACTTATCTGGGCTAATAGTTTATTATAGAATAATACAAAAATAACACACAAACTAAATTTAGAGAAGGTAAAAAACTCTCTACATTTCTCCCCCACGTACTTTCCTTTCGCTTGAAATAATACCCCGAATAGATTCTGGGTCTGTAAATTATATTTTTTACATAGATAATCTTTAACGTATAGACATAGAGCCTTCATTGTAAATTTATTGTTGGTATAACCGATCCATATCTAATAGTATACTATTATTCTGCATTGACACCAAATAAGTTTGGTTGCATGGCGCATTTAATGTATACAAAGAAAGTTTATGTAGAGCATTTTCGTCCATAGACAATAGTGTTCTATTGGATAGAATGCATATAATCTCGCTGGGATTGGCTCTCGTATCGTCTACACATCCAACTAGCCAACCTAACGCGTCAGATACTCGATTGTGTCCATCGCTAATAAAATCGGTATAAGTCTTTGAATTTATCTCGTCTAGTTTTGATAAACATATATTTAGATATAGTAAATCAATTTTCACAGGTGATAAATATGTTATCCCCCATCATATTCAAATCTTTAACAAAGAGCAAATAAATATTTACTGAAAATGGATAATATTATCGAATATATAAAAAATGATTCCTTTAAGGAGTTGAAAGAATACGATTCGGGAAAAACAAATGTTTACCATTCGAATGATCTAGGTATATATTTTTTGCCTGTAAGTACTCGGTCAAAGCTGGCCATATCGAGAGAAGATCATGATATATTGAAATCTATCTTCACTAATGATTTGGATACACATCTCCGAAAAGCCGCTAAACGAATTCGAGATGAAAGTCTCTGATGGGTTTATCGGTGATTGTAGTTGTTGGTTTGTTTGTTGTATTCCATATATAGAGATGGGTGTTGATAAAAATAAATAACATATTCTTATCATTATCATCGGGGGTAATATAACCGAGGAATGCATGGGTTACTTTGTCGGTGTCGATGGGTATGGGCCAAGTTAACCATTTCAGTTGTGAAATCTAGACACTTGTTTTTAATAGCTGTGATATTATTTGGAAAATATTTGGTCCACTTATCATCTATACACGATGCGTATTTTTGTAAATTTAAAATTGACTTTTTTATATTATTAAAATTTTGAAAAATTTGAGCGACCTCCGTTAGGTAAAACTTCAATATTAATTTAAAAGGTTGATTTACTTTAATATTTTGATTCCCGAAAAGGTTGTTTTTGTTAACATGGAGCGACCGATTTTTTGTATAGTGGATCCAATCCGATTCTAAAAGGATTTTATTACTATTGCGAAAGTTATTTAGTACTTTCTTTTTATTTGTGAATATATTATTATTTACATTGGAAGCTCTGTAATGCTACTAGGTCCCGTAGCCCATATATATAGTTTAGGAATGTGTCTCAATGCATATAGAAAGTGTAATGATTTTTATATACCTAGACCACCCGAGGATAAGGATAAGATAAGCATATACGAACAGGACGACTCGAATTCAATAAAAGAGTATATGAATAAAATATCGACCGCAAGTACATCCAACCAAAATAAACATGGCTTACAAGACGACGAGGATGACGAAATAGACCATGACATATCGATAAAAAGGGGTAAATTTGGAGAGAATGGTAAAATCGGTGATGATGATGATGATGATAATGATGGTGGAAATCCCTTGTATATATTTAAAAATAATAATAACGATGACTGACCAACCCAATAACTCACCAATGTCTTATTGTTTTACCGCTTCGCTTCGGGGTTATATTATACGACCCCTTTGTTATTATTTAGAGCCGTATTGTGTGCATGGTGTGGTATAATATTTTTACAATAAACTTTATATAACCAGAACACTCGTTTCGTTTCAACCTTGAGTCTCAGTTTATAATATCTCTTTATTGGCATGTATCCATATTTTTAATATATCTTTAGGATATATAATCTGGTTACATTTTCGAACCTGGAAGTGGACTTTGTCGAGGTTCAATTTTATGAGCTTTGAGTTTCGAACCTGGAAGTGGGCTTTGTCGAGGTTCAATTTTATGAGCTTTGAGCCAGAACCTGGAAGTGGGCTTTGTCGAGGTTCAATGTTATGAGTTTTTTTTTCGAACCTGGAAGTGTCTTCGTCGAGGTTCAAATTTTATGAGCTTTGAGTCTCGAACTATCTCATAAGACAAAAAAGCGACTAAATGAGGTTCTTGGTAATATTCGATGAAATCAGTTATCCAAGGACTGGTGGGTGGTGAGGGTCGTTTGGTACTGCAACCGACGGACAATCAATCAGAAAGAAGAATTTGTGAAATGATAGATAGAGGATATGGTCAAGAACTAGGGCAAACATTCTTAAAAACCCTCTATGTTTACGAGGGAGAGCTCCTTTAAATTATCCAGTCGAGTAAAAAAATAGAACTTTTGTGATAGAGGTGATTGCAGTCGGAAATGGGGTCCAATGTATGGCCCCAAGTAAAAATTATTCATGGTTGTTCACGACACGTGGATGTACCCCCGATGAAAAGACAACGACTTTCCAATCCAGTGTTTCTCCAATATTACCGAGGAGAAAGAGGTACACCGATTCGTTCGAATTCGGGAAGTCGTGAGAACTCCCAACAGATACTTCCCCCATTATCACCAATTATATACCCTCATAGTAGTAGTCAGGACTTCCAATCCAGTGTTTCTCCAATATTATCGAGGACCGAATCGTTCGAATTCGGCGAAGTTGTGGGAACTCTTGACCATCACTTCCCCCCATTATCACCAATTGTGTGCCCTATGAATTGGACCTCAACAGGTGTAAATATGGACACTCATACCGATATGCAGCATCAGTCATCCGCATCCCAAGCCAGCGCTTCAAATTCTCCAATATTTTGGAGAAAGAGACAAAAGGTAAAACTCAACAAACTAAAACTGAAACAAAGATATATATATATATATAATTATAAAGTCAAAATCGCTACATTTACTAAACTGAAATTCCAAGTTCTTCTCTTGATTTGACCACTGGTTCTGACAAGAGTTTTTAGTGGTGGTAAATTGTGATTAGGTGATAAAGCTAAATATTTATAAGATCTCTTATGACTGACATTTAGATATACATTTAATATTCAAATTATTTTCAATTTCGTAAATAGAATATTTATTAATTTTTAACCCTCTCGGACATATGATGCAATTTTGAGCCTATTAGGGATACTTTAAAACAGTGGTTCTTAACCTTTTTTAACAACGACCCAAAACCTGCCCTGAATCTACTATGCCGACCCATACCCTAAATGCCTAATAAGACATTAACTTAATGTTTTCAACATATATATAACCCTTTCAGTATGATTAAATTTTTAGGTCTCGCTACCACCAAGCTTGAGAAAGAGCAGCTTTTCACAATTCAAGGGGTTCACAAAAAAAAAGTTAAATATATATTGCGTAAATATGATTAAGATTGACAATACAAGGAATAAATAACTAACATTATAGTCTAATAATATGTATTTTGTAACCTGAAAAATACAAATAGAATTGATAAATCCTTTCGATATGACATACAAGAACAAATATTTCCTGGTTTAATATTACTTTTGAGAAAACCAAAATATGATTAGGCATGATTTATTATTAGCTTCTCTCCAAATTAGGTTCCATATTGTGAGAGTCGACGCTCTAAGAGGGTGAACAAGTCAATAATTAATAATTAATCATTATTGTAGCTTCTCAAATTAGAAGGATTTTGATGATAGGCTGCGTCTTAGGTCATGCTCTGGTTGCAAACGGTTTCAGTACTTTATCTTCGTGATCGTGAGTGCTGACAATCCTGCCTCACACCGGTAAGTTGTAGCAAAGGGAAGGAGCACTTTTAGGGCTTCAACGTCCATAATCATCTAAAACTTTTAAATTATTTGTATATGCAAGTACACTCCTATAACTCCTTCAACCCCTTGAAGATTATTACTCATTTTAAGTCTGTTTTGGTAATTATTTGACGTTTTTATTCAGATTAGGAAATATATATTATATGAAATCAGAGGGTGTAAACTCGTCCAGTGATAGCCAGAATAAACTGTCAAAATGCGGCATGATCCTCAAGACCCAGGAGCTAAGTGAAAAATATTAAAACACAAATAGCATTTCTTTATATAGTATATATAAGCCAGTGTTGTCGATAATACAACACAGGTATAGGGGGATACTCCTAAAAAATTAGAGAAACTTATTCTTATTTTATTCTTAGTTTATTGTAAACATAACACAAACAAATACTCAGATAATTGGTGAGATCCGTATTATTTGCCCATACATGTTATGAATAGTGTTTGGTAGAGTCTTAATAATATGTTTTATAATATCTACATATGGGGTAAGGTCATGACCTCTTAAATAACCGTGTGACCGTTGCGGGCATTGAAAACTTCTTTATATAGTATATATTATTCAGAATGGTTAAAGCCAATGTTATCGATATTATTTTAGAGGGTATTCTGGTTGGGGTACTCCGTAAATTATAATGTTTATTAATTTCCAAGGCATTAAAATATGAGAGGAACTTATCAGAATCCATTTGTATGGGATTGGTAACCCGCATAATATCTACCCAACCCTCAGGGTAACTCGTAAGACTATGCAATATGCAACACGATTCGGCACTTGGCCCCCCATTGTCACAAGAGTCGTATTTTTCATAGTCAATGGAACAAGGGAGTCCTTGTATATCTCCACAATCAACAGTGTCGTATTTTTGTGCAGCTCCTCCGAAGGTGGGGGGCGGGGCCGTCCAATTGACACCAGGTAGGGAGTCATCGTTTTCATAGATACCTAAATAACAAGTCAATGAAGAGACTACACCGCTCCCCTCACTCAAATCTACAATAGATTTATTCATGCGTGCAACCTCTTCCCTCCCAAGTCTAACGCACGATCTTTTGTAGTTGTAATCCCTCAATCATCCCCTTGGCTGCTACCTGATGAAGACCGACTCCATGGACCTTCGTCACTGAAATGTTGTCATATATAGTCGAGTTATCTAATTGTATCTTGGCCGTGATGTCTTTCGTCGCAGTTCCATTTAGGATGCTGTGGAATTGGGTAAATGTTTGACCCCGATTGATGCTGGAGTTGTGCCCGGGTGTCTTTTCAACAGCATTATCTGAAATGCATAGATGTACTTGGAGTTTGTCCACACGGGGTTTTGTCATCAAACCCAAAAACATTTCGAATTCTTCCATTTGGGATATAGTTTTCAGGAGGAGGCAATGTCCAGAATTGAAAAGGACCAGACTCTTGAGTAGGTCAGAGGAAACACCGTCTCCTACACCAACGGTGAATATTTGAAAAGCCTCTTTCTTCAATCCGGCCCATTCTTTTATAATGTCACTTACATTTGTAACTTCAGCGTCGGTCACCATCAACATATTTATAGGGAGTTGACTGCAGCACTCATAACCATATGTGATGGCCTTCATGATCTCGGTGCCACACATATTACTCTTTAGCCCACATACATACTCATGAGCTAACTTAATATTTGTTTTAGTGACCGCCTGGGTGGTCTCAAACAAAGTTTCTAAGTGTGTTCCAAAGGAGATCATGTTAAATCCGGTGCATGTCTCACTATTAAGTGCTAGTACCCAATGTAGGGCACACAATTGCGCCATCTCCATCTTCATCCCGTCCTGCATGCTGTTCGAACAATCTATTAAAAGTATCATCTCGCCCGGGGTCCGGTGGGGCATATCTACATGGGTAAGGTCGAGCTGTCCCGTTACCATTATCACATCGTCCTTCATATGGGAATTGGCCGCCGTGGGATTTCCCTCTTCGTGGAAAGCCTGGATCTTCTTCGAGTGGGTGATTTTCATCTCCAAATCGTGTTGTTGGGGGCCATCTTTCATCCACATCACCTTACCCATACCCTCCGCGTTTACTCTAACATATCCATTATGGTGCGGTGGGTACACCTTCACACCTTTGATATTACTTAGGGTGGCATTTACTGTTAAACTGTAGTTACTATTGTGTCCCAGCTCATAGGAGGAATCACAATAACTAGGCCTATACCTAGGCCTTAACACAGTAGGGAGCACTAGAGTACTAACTCCGTCTTCGTTCACTGGTAACAACTGCAGCATTTTTATCTCGATGTCCACTTTAGCTTCATGGGATATGTTTCCCAAATGGATTTCTAATATGTCTTCATGTTCGTGCATTTTCTTTCCAATGAAGGCTTGTTTTCCCTGTTTGATAGAAGCTCGGAATTTTGCCTCCGCCTTTCCCTTCTCGATACATCGTCCAATAATTTCCCGGGTGCCATTGATTGTTGCCTTGAAAGAATAGACACAACTGTCATAATCCACGGGTAGTTTGAAAGCCACTTCTTCATCATTACCGGATTTCTGGTAGTTTAGGCGACAGTTGATATCTCCCACGTATCCCGTTACAGCTATTTCCACCTTGCACTTCAAAAGACGTAGTGACTGCATTGTAGAGGATTGGGTTGTGGTCTCAGAAGGTTTAGGGGAGTTATATATATATATAACATTTTATAACATTTTATGAATGGAGGATGCCTTTAGGCACATGGACCTTTTTGTTTTATCTGTGTTTTTCCTTCCTCCGTTCATTGTCTCTTAAAAAAAAAAAAAAAATATATATATATATACAAGACAGGCACGGTTGCTGTCAATGTGGAAACAAACACGTTTTCTGGTTAAATAAAGTTTATTGTAAAAACAAAAAAATCATACCACACCGTGCACACTCGGTGTGAGTAGTACGGCTCTAAATAAAAAAAAGGGTCATATATAACCCCGAAGTGACCCAAAGGGTTAGCCTTCGATTAGGCCGAATATTGCAATTTAAGATCTAAATTGAATGGGCCGAAAAATCGCCTATGGTACTCAGCCACTGCTGTCAGGTGGTGTTGGTACTCTACGGCTCCCATATTCAAGGTGTCGTCGAAGGATTTATCAAAATTAAATAATCTTGAATTATATATAAAATTAAGATATTTTTTTAATGTTTAGTACACATAGTAAATGTAAATACAAAACTAAAATGAATAGAACAAAATTATTTCTATGATGGAGCGCCAGGGCAAGACTGCCCAATAATACAATGGTAACCATAGACAATTGCATCGTCGTACGAACCTCAGATTCACTTACACTCCGGAGCACCAATCTTCGTGCATTATAACTAATTACACGGCCGTAAACCGACCCCTGTTGTAAAATTTCAGAGAGGTCATTCTTAACTTTATCAATTTTGGCTTGACTGTCGAATTGTTCGATAAGCTTTTCTCCGCCAATAGGTTGTCCGTAGTGATTAATGGTTCTCGAGCCTAGGTATTGATAATACTTGTTCATTAATATTCTCCTCTTCAGAAAACATTGGTTTATCGTTATATATTTCGGACATTAATTGCTCGTAGGTGGAGAGAGTTTCACCCGTCGCGGGATTAATATTTGGTTTCAAAGCTATTGTCAACATGGGTGAGATTTGATTCAACCACAAAATTTAGTAAATCGTGGGGACTGAATGGTGCCGTTTTGGCGTTCACGTCGGTAATCTTCATTTTTGTTCGAAAAGATTCGTTAAGGGAATGGGCGTATTTTTCTAGGTCGGATTTGTATTTGATTTCATTCATCCAACTGGTGTCTATATCAAAATCTAAGATTAGTCCTGAAATTTAGATAAATGTCAGAACCATGGCCACTACATTGAAGGCCATGGTTGCGAGTTTAGCCAATAACTTTAACATTTGACTTGTATAATCTGCCATCTTTACTCAGTTACTCAGTTGGTAGCCATCGATATGGTGATTAGCACGCAACAAAAGGGATCGCAATAGGCTCTTGTATTGGCTGGGTTCATTAAGATCTACCCTTTGGGCGTCATCTAAAGTAATTTCTATGGCCGAGGGACTAATTCTAGTTATTCGTTGTAGACTATTTTGGATGGCATTTTTATTTTCCCTATAGAGACAATTGGTCAAGACATCGCCGAGAAAAAATCTTGCTATATAACCACCCACACTCGTATAACAATCTTGACCAATTGGATCATATTCTTTTTGGAAATATTGACAGTAGGTGTAATTGGGTGTCATGGCGGAAACGGTTTGGTCAGTTATACTGAAGGGCAGAAAACTAATTTTGGAGAGGAAATTATAAGAGTGAGAGAACTCTATTTCTGGTAACCTCTGTGCGTCATATGAGTTTGAAGGGGTAAATAATGATTTTTTTTTAGAGATGTGGAGCGATGAAGGACGAAGAAGACACCGAACCACTAACAGAAGTTGTGAAAACTCCCGACAGTTACTTCCCCCCAATATTACCAATTGTATGCCCTATGAATTGGACCTCAACATGTGTAAATATGGACACTCATATGTCGCATCAGTCATCCGTATCCCAATCCAGCGCTTCAAATTCTCCAATACTTTGGAGAAAGAGGCAAAAAAGGTAAAACACCACAAACTAAAACTCAAAGAAAGATATATAAAGTCAATATCGCTACGTTTACTAAACTGAAATTACAAGTTCTTCTGTTGATTTTTACGACTGGTTCTCATAAAGCTAAATGTTTATAAGGTCTCTTATGACTGACATTTAGGTATACATTTAATATCCGTATTATTTCCAATTTCGTAAACAGAATATTTATTAATTTTTAACCCTCTCCGATATATGATACAATTTTGAGCCTATTAGGGATATTTTAAAGCCTTTATTACCATCAGGGGTATTTACAAATATTTAGTTTAGTTACTTCAACAACCTCTGCAGTTGTCTTTGAGTTAGATGTGGCCAGAAAATTAATTTTGGCGAGGTAATTATAAAAGTGAGATAATTCTATTTCTGGCAACCTCTGTGTGTCATATGAGTTTGAAGGGGTTATTATTTTTTTTAGAGATGTGGAAGAAGACACTGAACCACTACAATTTAGGATTGGAGAACATATTCAAAGAGGCTCCAACAGGTATACTATAATATTAATTTTTATAAAATTGTTTGTTTATTGATTAGCAGACAAAAAGCCTTCAATAAATGTGTAAAGATCCAATTCATCACTTGTCAGAGCAACGAAGCAAATATACTGATTTATATATCAGAGGAATCACTTGATAATAAGAAAACAATATGACTTATTCTGACAGATTTGTTAGTGGTAGTAAATATTATACTCTGACCATAAAGCTATATTCATAAAGTCTCTTATGACATTTAGTCTTATTAGATTATAATACTGATTTATATCAAAGTAAATTTTGCTCCAACGATAAAGCTATATTTATAAGGTCTCTTATGACCTTTAGGTATGTATTTAGTTACCTACATATGATGCAATTTGTTTAACCTATTAGGGATACTTTAAAGCCTTTATTACCATCAGGGGTATTTACAAACCTTTAGTTTTAGTTACTGCAGCTGTCTTTGGGTTAACTGTGGACAGAAAAAACTAATTTTGGAGAAAAGAGTGAGAGAACTCTATTTCTTATTGATAATCTGGCAACCTTATATATATACAAAAAATATATTTCATAAACAAAATATTTATCTAATTTATTAATAATGATTTATTTTTTCAGAGATATATAAATCAGAGGAATCACTTGATAATAAGAAATAATTTAAGACTTGTTCTGATAGAGGTAATACATTTTGATCCGACGATAAAGCTATATTTGTAAGTGTTTTTTATGACATTTAGATATGCAGTTAGTTTCAATATTCAATTTTTTTTGTTTTTATTAATTTCATAAACAAAATATTTTTCTAATCTTAATAATGATTTATTTTTCAGAGAGGTGATGGATGAAGAAGACAGCGAACCACTTCAATTTTTTGAGTCTCGAATGATCTCATAAGACAAAATCAATTAAATGAGGTTCTTGGTAATATTCGATGAAATCAGTTATTCAAGGGCTGGCGGGTAGTGAGGGTCATTTGGTACTGCAACCGGCGGACAACCAGAAAGAAGAATTTGTGAAATAATAGAGGATATGGTCAAGAATTACGGTAAACATTCTCAAAAATTATCTCTGTTTATGAGGGAGAGACTTACATTATATATAGATACACTAAAGGATCAAAATATAAAAAGGAAAAATCATACCGTATTATATAATTTAAAAAGTATACTACTCAGGGTGGATGGGACTCGTCAGCCTTGGTCGGCAACTCATCTAGGGGAGACAACCTTATACAAATCCGGGTGGATGGGACTCGTCAGCCTTGGTCGGCAACTCATCTAGGGGAGACAACCTTATACAAATCCGGGTGGATGGGACTCGTCAGCCTTGGTCGACAACTCATCTAGGGGAGACAACCTAATACAAATTCATACTGGTTACCTAAGGGTAAGGGCAGGTTAGTGGATGGATTAGCCGAATACCACTGCAGAAAAATAGTGCCTAACAAGATACATAAGAGGGTGGGGACACAAAACTTTCAATGAGCCGGAAAAAGATACTCGTTAGCCTTGGTCAGCAACTCATCTAGGGGAGACAACCTTATACAAATCCGGGTTGATGGGACTCATCGGCCTTGGTTGGCAACCTATCTAGGGGATTAAACCTGATACAAATCCGTACTGCTTACCTCGACGAGGTTATTATTGGCCAAGGATTCCGATATGTCCAATGTCAACTATTTTTAAATACAATTTTGATATATATCACGACCATTATTCACAATATGCCTTTATCACGACCGGTTAATTAAGCAAAAGACACACAGTTGAGGTAGCCTCACATTTATTTCAAATATTCACATTACTCAGTATACCGAAAATTCTCCTGTCGATGAAAATAGAACTTTTGTGACAGAGGCGATTGCGGAAATGGGGTCCAATGTATGACTCCACCGAATCGTTCGAATTCGGAGAGTCGTGAGAACTCCCGACAGATACTTTCCCCATTATCACCAATTATATGCCCTCATAGTGGTAACCAGGACTTCCAATCCAGTATTTCTCCAATATTACCGAGGAGAAAGAGGTACACTGAATCGCTCGAATTCGGGAAGCCGCGAGAACTCCCGACAGATACTAGCCAAGATTTGAATTGGACCTCAACATGTGTAAATATGGACGTGCCTCAGTCATCTACATCCCAATCCAGCGTACTTTGGAGAAAGAGGTGAAAGGTAAAACTAAACATACTAAAACTGAAACAAAGATAATATAAAGTCAAAATAGCTACATTTACTAAACTGAAATTGCAAGTTCTTCTCTTTATTTTACGACTTGTTCTACACCCCCACCCCGGACATATCTATAATACAAGAAAAGATTAATTCCGAAGTATACGGGCCTCCTCGAGAAAGGGAATCATTTTGGGAGTACAGAAAATGGTCAAAAATACATCGACACCTACACGGGTTAACATCAATGATACATTGTCCATTCTAGTTCATTCCAAAGATAGAGCATGTAAATTGGGCCATAAATATCTTGTGGGTAGAATTATAAATATAAAACAAGGTGGAGACCTATACAAAATTCAAACTAAATATGGGGTATTAATAGAGATACTGTTCACGTGAAAAAAATAGGCCATGTTTGGGCATTGACACCTCCCAATTCACAACTAAACTAATTAACATAAGGAAAGCAATACATCTACAAAAACAGCGAATCTACCACACCGCTTCACCACCGCCGCCTATAGGTAATCTTTGAACTATATAGCCTAGTTTTTTTGGGATTTAAACCCCTAACCCGGGTTCGAATCCCAGGGTTATGCAAATTAAAATGGGAATCATATATGTTACCTGTCCATGTGTATTATCTTCCCCATTCCTGAATTAATTTTTTTGATGACGATGGCTGTTATTACTTTGTCTTACCGTGGGCAGAATTCACACTGATCTGATCATTGATAAGATGGCGGATTTTTTCTAGTTCATCCAAAATCATGCAGATTATAATACTGATTTATATATCAGAGTAAATTTTGCTCCAACGACTATCCGCCATTGGATAACTGATTTCATCGAATATTATTACCAAGAATCTCATTTGGTCGGTTTTGTCTTGAGATAATTCGAGACTCGAAGCTCAAAAAATTAAAGTGGTTTGGTGTCTTCTGCATCTCTCACCTCTCCACACCTCTGAAAAAAAAAATAATAATTATTAAAAAATATAGCTTATATTTTTTAATAATTATTTATTTTTTTCAGAGGTGTGGAGAGGTGAGAGATGCAGAAGACACCAAACCACTTTAATTTTTTGAGCTTCGAGTCTCGAATTATCTCAAGACAAAACCGACCAAATGAGATTCTTGGTAATAATATTCGATGAAATCAGTTATCCAATGGCGGATAGTGAGGGTCATTTGGTACTGCAACCGGTGGACAACCAGAAAGAAGAATTTGTGAAATAATAAGAGGATATGGCCAAGAATTACGGTAAACATTCTAAAAAATCCTCTCTGTTTACGAGGGAGAGACTTGAATCATATATAATACACTAAAGAATTAAAATGTAAAGGAAAAATATACCATATTTAAAAAAATATACAACTCCGGGTGGATGGGACTCGTCAGCCTTGGTCGGCAACTCATCTAGGGGAGACAACCTTATACAAATCCGGGTGGATGGGACTCGTCAGCCTTGGTTGGCAACTCATCTAGGGGTGACAACCTGATACAAATCCGGGTGGATGGGACTCGTCAGCCTTGGTTGGCAACCTATCTAGAGGAGTAAACCTGATACAAATCCGTAAAATATGGGGTATTAATAGAGATACTGTTCACGTGAAAAAAATAGGCCATGTTTGGGCATTGACACCTCCCAATTCACAACTAAACTAATTAACATAAGGAAAGCAATACATCTACAAAAACAGCGAATCTACCACACCGCTCCACAGGCAGGTTAGTGGATGGATTAGCCGAACACCACTGTAGAAAAATAGTGCCTAAACATAAGAGGGTGGGAACACAAAACTCTAAAAAAGGACATTGCAAATACTCCATGAAAATAATGACCACAGTGGGAACACAAAACTTTCAATGAGACATTACAGATATTAGCGTGTTACAGATAAAAAATATATATACAAACATGTGCTACCTGTAAAAAAAACATGTGGATGAAAATACATACAAGAAGCGATTATTATCGGCCAAGGATTTCCGATATGTCCAATGTTAATACAATTTTTATATATCAAGACCATTATTCATAATTATTTGCCGGTTAATTAATCAAAAGACACCAGTTTGGGTAGTCTCACGTTTATTACAAATATTCACATTATTCGGTATACCTAAAATTCTCCAGTCGAGTGAAAATAGAACTTTTATGGCAGGTGCTTGTGGAAATGGGGTCCAATGTATAACCCAAGTAAACATTATTCATGGTTGTTCATGACACGTGGATGGACAGGAATGAAATCATATAAATGATCCTACAGCAATATTTAACCGAGCAAGGGATCACCGACTGGGTAACTAACACGCTTACCACATGTCCAATCCTACAAGAATACCACCCGACAAAAAGACAAACATTTCATCGTATAGTGTTGTATTTGGCAGAAACCCTCCATTGAAATTGGACCGCCTATTTCAGGCGGATATCCTCGGTGTATTATTTTCTAATGGGGTTAGTAAGGATGAGGATGAGGATATCCATCATATCTATCACCTCCCAAAGTGACGAGTAAGAGGGACCTATTCCCCGGACTTTAATGGGCCCACAACATCTTTTCATTTATATTATACTCTGGTGGGGTATACAAGAATCGCTACATCGGTCATCATCGACTTTCCAATCAAATGTTTCTCCAATATTATTACCGAGGAGAAAGAGGTACACCGAATCGTTCGAATTCGGGAAGTTGTGAGAAATCCCGACAGCTACTTCCCCCCATTATCACCAATTGTATGCCCTCATAGTGGTAACTAGGACTTCCAATCCAATACTTCTCCACGAGGAGAAAGGGATACACCGAATCGTTCGAATTAAGGGAAGTCGTGAGAAATCCGGACAGCTACTTTTATAACCAATTGTATGCCCTAGCCAGGACTTGAATTGGACCTCAACATGTGTAAATATGGATGGACACTCATACCGGTATCCAGCGCTTCAAATTCTCCAATACTTTGGAGAAAGAGACGAAAGGTAAAACCAAACAAACTAAAACTGAAACAAAGTCAAAATCGCTACATTTACTGAACTGAAATTGCAAGTTCTTCTCTTGATTTTACGACTTGTTCTGACAGATTGGTAAATTTTCTCCGATAATAAAGCTATATTTATAAGATATCTTATGACTGACATTTAGGTATACATTTAATATCCAAATTAGTTTTAATTTTGTAAAACAGAATATTTATTTAATTTTAATAATGATTTTCTTTTCTAGAGATGTGGGGAGATGAAGAAGACACCGAACCACTAGAATTCAAGCTTGGAGAACACATCCAAAGAGGCTCCAACAGGTATACTATAATAACTTTTCTTTATAAAACTATTTGTTTATTGGTCAGCAGACAAAAAGCCTTCAATAGCATACAAATGTGTAAAGGTTCTTATGCCATTTAATCTTACCAAATTATAATACCTATTTATATATCAGAAGAATTGCTCGACAATAAGATGCAATTTATTTTCTGAAAAATATTTTCAGTGTGTTACAAACACCGCTCTGTATCACACACATGTAGTCATTGTAGTTCCCGAATCCAAATCCTAGTCTCTAACTCCTCCCCCTTCTCTAAGCTATATATACATACTCTTTCATATGAGAGGCTCAGAATTCAACTGCCCCCCAACATAAAAGGTATGTTTACTCTTAAACACTCGCTATCTCTACCTGTCTACTCTGGAACACATATATACACTGAAGGAGATAAAAATATATATTTTTTAATTTTATTTCTATAAAATTCAATACAAGGCAACATTTCTCACCTGTTTTCATCAAACATTCTTGGGTAATATCATTCAGGCTTGAGATATATTGTGATGCTGAAGTATAAACTTAGGAGACAAAGGTGATATAATTCAGGCTTGGGATATGTTCGTTTTTCTTCATACATACAGTATAATACTGAAGGAGATATAAGGGTAATTTTGTATATTTGATTTATATAAAAAATGCAATCTCAACATAAGGGGAATCACTTGACAATAAGAATTAATTTATGACTTGTTCTGACAGTTTTTAGTGGTAGTAATTGTTCATGTTGAGAACATCCACTACATCTTCTCATTGTTCGATAGTGCTCTGTTTTCTAAAAACAATGGTAAAAAATGCGAATGTTATAGCATTTTTTCGTAGCAAAAACAATTGATTAGCGGGAATTTAGCTGTAAAGTTTTGAAACAGTTTTTTTTGTTTCATATAACTTGAGAACTATTGCTACTATAGACTTGAAACTTTGCATGTGAGTAAGTTAGGATGGTGTAAATAGACTGCACTTGCCTCTTTGGTAGTACTATGTTCCTTCAGTAATTTCCCCCTTACCAGTAGAGTATGGACATTCTCATATATGTGTGAATTTAACACGTAGCGTTGTATAGAACTAAGGTTGTGTTCCTTGTAAATTTGACTCCAACTATAAAGTATTAAGGTATTCAAATTTCATAAACAAAATATTTATCTAATTTTAACCTGACAAGCGCGATATAGATGTAGGTGCTAGGGTAGTTATTTGTGCATTTCTAGCCCTGGATTCTGACAGAATTCGTTATATTTACAATATAAACCATTATTTGTTTTCGGTATGCTTTTATTTTACATATATGATGTATATATGAACCTTCAAGAGTGCTAAAATAAGTGGGAAAAGCATTTGGGTGGTGAAAAACGAAGATATTGGCCACCCGGTCATAATCTCAGGCGAGAGAGAGAGACAGGCAGCCTTCCCCTCTCGCTGTCTGGGAGTCAACTGAGGAGAGCGGGGCGGTGTGTGCCGGTGTCTGGGTGTTGCATAACGATCTTTTATGCAACCCACTTGTGCTACATTATCGCGGGAGAGAAAAATAACCGATAAATGATGATAATAAGAGGAAAAATAGGTGATAATTGAGGAGGGGAGGGAGGGGGGAATAAGGTGGGGAAGGAGGGGAGAGGGGTGGGTGAGATTTACATGGATGAGTACTGGAGGGGAATTATCTCACCTAGAGACAAATTCCTTTGTTTTGATAGGCCCTTTTTTTTTATGGAAGGCTTTTTTTATGGTCCTGCTTCCGTGAGGCCTATCGCGTTCCCTATAGGAAGCCTTCCGTGAGGCCTATCGCGCTTGCCGGGTTAATAATGCTTTTTTTAGAGATGTGGACAAGTAAGGATGAAGAAGATGCCGGACTACAACAAGAATCCAAGATTGGAGAAGATAATCAAAGAAACTCCATATCATGCCGAGAAACCAAGAATGTAAACATTAGAGGAAGAATGATGGCTGGACACATACAGTACGTATAAGCATGGGAGTGCTGGTGGGAATGGTGTTACTATATCTTATTATCAACTGCGTAGTCGTCCTTGTTATGTTGAGTATGTAGAGACTGAAAGAGGAGCCTAACATCGGCCTAACCTGGTATCCCAGCAACAATACCGTGTACCATCAACTGGAGAACAACTTATACGCCATACCAATTACAGAGTTCTTTCAAAACCAAAAAGAAATCATCAACTTTACTGCTGTGGCAAAACTACTGAACTTCTGTAGCTGGCTGAGTGATATATGTGACTCCAACTATACCGACCGCTATTTCCTCATCATCCAAGATGTATAATAATGTAATTTTCTTTTTATAAAACTGTTTGTTTGGACAAAAAGCCTTCAATAACATAATAATTTGTAAAGGTCCTGCTAGAGTAATGACGCAAATATACTGATTTATTATGTCAGAGGAATCCCTCATTATCAAATTCAAGATAATTTTTACGGTTCTCTTTCTCCTTTGGATATGGGTCTGTTAAAATAAAACAAATTTATAAACAAAAGCTATTTTTATTTAAAATATAAATATTTATTTAGTGTTAAAAATATGTCGTAACATGGTTTGACTGAGCCCCTACGGGGAGAGAAACCTCCCAGCAACAATACCATGTACCAACAACGGGAGACCCACTTGTACACCTCCACAAAAGACAAGTTATTTCAAAACAAAACTGAAATTATAGAAAGGGGCTCTAGTCTTGATGCTATTCTTAGTTTATTTTTATATAACAGATACAACTTAACTGCATGCGACCCTGTGATAAAACTCCTGAACTTCTGTAGTTGGCTGAGTAATATCAGGGAATGTAAGGATGGTGGGAAATGGGACTTATACAATTCCGACCCCTGTCTCCTCATCACCCCAAAGGTATCTAAATGGATTCCTGACATGTACACGGTGCGGGAGGACCTACCAGATAACATGCCAAAGATTATAAAAAGAAGAATGTGATATCTAAGTTCCTTTGGATGTCCTGTGAAGCCGCAGACAAGGACAGCTTTAATGGCAAAATAAACTTGCTGCCCTGGCCAGGTTTTCCACCGTACTTCTTCCCCTACCGAAAGAACTCTTACGTACAACAAGCTGTGGGTATGTACATCTCAGGCCTAAGAAGGGGAGTGTCGCTGGCCATTGAGTGTCGACTCTGGGCTAAGAATATCAGCACTGAAAAAAACCTGCACACCATCCACATAAACCAAATGGAATGATATCGGATGTTATTCTCACACCTCCGTCACGTGTGTATGGTGCAACAGGTATACTACAATAACTTATTTTTCTTTTTTATTAAGCTGTTTATTTGTCGGCAGATAAAAAGGCTTTTAATAACATAAACAATTTGTAAAGGTCCAATTCGTCACCTGTCAGAGCAACGACACAAATATACTGATTTATATATATATATTAGAGGAATCACCTGATAATAAGAAGAAGCAATTTACGATTTTCCTGATAAGAGTTTTTAGTGGTATTAATATTTGCTCCGATGATAAAGCTATATTTATAAGATCTCATATGACATTTAGGTATACATTTAATTATTAATTAATATTCAAAATTATTTTGAATTTCATAAACAGAATATTTATCTAATTTTTTTTTCCCCAGAGATGTTGGATGAAGACGCTTTTCTCCGGCGAGACGGGGTCACCAGCACCCCCCGGCCCCCAGCCCCCGACCACCCGGACTCGACAGGCAGACATGCAGCGTGGCCAAAGTCACAAGCCCTCCCACTACACTTCCAGGCGCACCCTTCATATTTAATCGTCTCCCCGGGCCAGGCGCCTGATGACTATTATCTAGCACTCCATTCGTTCGACATGACCATACCAGCTCAGCACCCTTCTATCCACCCTGGCTAACAAATGTTCCTACTGTATATGTGGAGTTACTCGTCGAGATAAAATGAGGAATGCAAAGAGAGAGAGAGTAGGAGAGGCTCTCCTACTTCTACTTCATTCTGTCTCGACGAGTAACTCCATACATATAGTAGGAACATATGTTAGCCAGGGGTGGACAGAAGGGTGCTGAATTTTACTGTTCTCTTACTCCTTTGGATATGGTTGGGTCTGTTCAAATAAAATAAAAATATAAATGAAAGCTATTTTTATTTAAAACATAAATAGTTATTTAGTGTTAAAATATGTCTGAAATATGCTTTGACTGAACCCCTACACTGATCCCATCTAAAATGACAAAAAGATATATAAATTATGTACTGAAATTGCCTATTTAAAAAAAAGCACTAGCTGAGTGACTCATATTGTCAGATATTTTGACTATTTGGTTATCTTGTAGGTGTTATAATTATGGTCCATAACAAAAAGGTGTGGGGTAAGCGCTATCTGACAACCCAGGCGTGAATAAATGCTAACACCTATTCAGATATATATATATAAAGAAGTTTTCCATAGTGTTAACACTTACGGAATGGACCAATACAACAACCAACAATCACACCCAACCTACGACTTAGCCATCGAGTACGACGAATCGTGTCTCCTTAGTATACAAAAGAACAGACAACTTAACATAATACAAAACATACACAGACAAATAGAATTAAATAAACAGGAAAAAAACCACTCACGGCACTCAACACACTCTTCATAAACAATGAATCGCTCATACCAGATACAATTCCAGGTAACATCCGAAGAAGACCAAGAACAAATAGTGAACAAGATCAAGAAAATCATCCTGAAAATAAAGTCGGGGGACAGGAACCACTGGCAGCCCTACGACCGAAACTACAACTAAGGAACCACAAGACATTGGACCAACAATGGCCAATGACCCTAATGAACGTGAGCAGCCGGAAATGGAGGGAAATAATTAAGTCTCATTTCCCATTCTGGGTAAACCCTCTGTCAATTTGTTTTGGCCAAGTTGTTAAAAGACACCTGGCTATATGGACAATTTGTGAGAACATAATATTCAAAGACATCACCTGCCAAAGCAAAGGCTCAAAAATACTGATTCATTACTCAGCTCTTTCTCCTTTGGATATGGGTCTGTTTAAATAAAATAAAATTATAAATAAAATCTATTTTTATTTAAAATATAAATATTTATTTAGTGTTAAAATATGTCCGAAATATGGTTTGACTGAACTCCTACGCCGATCCCATCAAACAAAGCACTAGCCGAAGCCCAAAAACTATATGACGTTGGTAACCCCAAATTTCACACCAACAATGGCGGGTCTCTAAATCCTCCCCCTTTTCTAGGCTATATATATATATGTATGTAATTTGTCTGCTAGCTAAGATTGACTTGACCAAAATAATATTTTCTGAACAAATATTTTCAGTGTGTTACAAACACCGGTCTGTGTCACATACACACAGTCATTGTAGTTTCCCGAATCCATATCCCAACTTATATATTGCATCCTTATATTTTATGGGTACCATGCACATATAAAAACGGGATTTAGAGCCCTAAAACTATGACGTTGGTAACCCCAAATTTCACACCAATAATGGCGGGTCTCTAAATCCTCACCCTTCTCTAGGCTATATATAATATATGCTCTTTCAAATGAGAGACTTAGAATTCAACTGCTCCCTGACACAATCAGGCTGAGAAACCAAGAACGTAAACATTGGAGGAAGAAGAATGGCTGGAAACAACCGTATAATTATGGGAGTAGTGGTACTTATTATCAACTTCATAATCGGCCTTATGGTTGGTTATATTGAGATTGGGAGATAAGCCTAACATCGACGTAATCATCCCAACAACAACCCATTTATACGCCATACTATTTGACGAGTTATTTCAATACCAAACCGAAATCATCAACAAATACAACTTAACTGCATGCGGCCCTGTGACAAAACCACTAAACTTCTGTATTTTGGATGGGTCTGTTCAAATAAAAATAAAATTATAAATAAAAATTATTTTTATTTAAAACATAAATATTTATTTAGTGTTAAAATATGCCGGAAACATGGTTTGACTGAATGTTTCAATGTTTAGATCCCATCTAAAATGACAAAAAAATACATAAATTATGTACTGAAATTGCCTATTAAAAAAAAAGCACTAGCCGAGTGACTCATATTGTCAGATATTTTGACTATGTGGGTAAACCCTCTGTCAATTTGGCCAAGTTGTTAAAAGACACCTGACTATATGGGCAATTTGTCTGTTAGCTAAGATTGACTTGACCAAAATAATATTTCTGAACAAATATTTTCAGTGTGTTACAAACACCAGTTTGTGTCACATACACACAGTCATTGTAGTTCCACGAATCCATATCCCAACTTATATATTGCATCCTTATATTTTATGGTTACCATACACATATAAACACGAGAACCCCTAAAACTAGGACGCTGGCAACCCCGAATTTCACATCAACAATGGCGGGTCTCTAACTCCTCCCCCTTCTCTAGGCTATATATATGGTCTTTCATATGAGAGGCTCAGAATTTAACTGCTCCCTGACACAAAAGGTATTATATTCCTGTTTCTATCCTATTGTTTCCTTTCTGAAACACTCTAGCTCTCTCTACCTGTCTACTCTGAAACACATACATACACCGAAGGAGATGAAAGGCACATTTATACATTTTATTTTTATAAAATGCAACATGTCTCACCTGTTTTTCTTTTTCTTTTTTCATCAAACATTCAGGCTTGAGACATATTGTGATGTTGAAATGTAGCCCGAGTAACTACATAAATATACTCTTGATAATAAGAAGAAATTTAACCCAGAGACCCAGCGTCGCACGTGTTGCGTCGGCAGTGTTTGATCACCAACTCCCAGGGACACATCACGTGCGTCTGACATATAAAAAACACTTACGTGGCTCGTAAGGTAGGAAATGGCGGGAGAATAGGAAGGGGAGGTACCGTAGTGTGTGTGGGAGCCGGGCCAGTAGGTGTGAGCGGGCCGAGACAGCCGCGCGGCTGGTGGTGGTGGGCTTAGTGGGGATACTTTACACCCTTAGTTCACCGCCACTTTGAACCTTCATTACTCCGGTCGTATGGGAGCTAGAGGCTTGAGATTTATGTGAGACACTCCTTAGGATGTATGCCGTACAATGCCATACTCAGTTTTTACCCTAGTGCTCCCGGGTGGGTGGTCATGCGGGGGAGACGAACTATTGAAACCCCCCCCCCCCGCCCCCCAAATGACCGAAATGAGTTCCAACCCCCACCGGCCCCCCCTCCAAAAAAAAAATGTCCGAGGTGATTTTTTTTTTTTTTTTTCATTTCTCATCCTTGTCTTCCATTTTAGCAAACAAAAAAAAGAAGTGAAAATGGCTTGGGACTTGGGTGAACAAAATATTATAACTAGCCGGGGCTCAACGGGTTAAGACTTGTTCTGACAGAGTTTTTAGTGGTAGTAAATTTTGCTCCGACGATAAAGGCGTGAGAGGTGAGTGATAAGCCACGATTATACTGATTTCTTATATAAATATATAAGAAATAATTTTAAATTTTATAAACAGAATATTTATCTAATTTTAATAATTATTTATTTTTTCAGAGATGTGTAAAGGTAAGGATGAAGAAGACACTGAACCACTTATTAATGGAGGAGATGGAAGAATTGTTGGAAATAAACTTATATCCGTGCAAGAAGTGGTGGGAGTGGTGGTGGGAGTGATGATAATTATTATCAACTTGGTAGTCTCCTTATGGTTATATTGAGACCTGCTCCTTGTTGTCGGAGCGCACCCGAGTTGCCGGAGGGCGCGGGAGAGAAACCTAACATTGACCTAACCACGTATCCCAGCAACAATACCGTGTACCAACAACGGGAGTTCCACTTATACCCCTTCACAAAACAACACACTGAAATCATAGAAAAGGGCTCCATTCTTGATGCTATTTATAACAAATACAACTTAACTGCATGCGACCCTGTGACAAAACCACTGAACTTCTGTAGTTGGCTGAGTAATACCAGGGAATGTATAGACGGCGGGAAATTGGGCTTCTACAATTCCGGCCCCTGTCCCTGTCTCATCACCCGAAAGGTACCTAAATGGATTCCAGACATGTTCACGGCGCTGGAGGGCCTACCAAATAACCTGCCAAAGAGTCTCAGGGACTCTATTTTGAGGTTTTACCGTCGAAAGAACTGTCTCCTCATCACCCCAAAGGTACCTAAATGGATTCCTGACATGTACACGGTGCTGGAGGACCTACCAGATAACATGCCAAAGAGTCTCAGGGAATATATTTTGAGGTTTTACCGTCGAAAGAAGAATGTGATGCCTAAGTTCCTTTGGATGTCCTGTGAAGCCGCAGATAAGCACAGATTTTATGGCGAAATAACCTTGCTGCCCTGGCGAGGTTTTCCACCGTACTTCTTCCCCTACCGAAATAACTCTTACGTACAGCCAGCTGTGGGTATGCACATCTCAGGCCTAAGAAAGGGAGTGTCGCTGGCCATTGAGTGTCGACTCTGGGCTAAGAATATCAGCACTGAAAAAAACCTGCACACCATCCACATAAAACAAATTGAATGATATCGGATGTTATAATGGTCAAGTCTACATTGTTTCTGGGCTAAGAATATCAGCACTGAAAATCCTGCACACCATCCACATAAAACAAATTGAATGGTATCGGATGTTATAATGGTCAAGTCTGCATTGTTTCTCATCATGTGTGTATGGTGCAACAGGTATACTACAATAACGTAATTTTTCTTTTTTATAAAGTTGTTTATTTATCAACAGACAAAAAGCCTTTAAATAACGTAAACAATTTGTAAAGGTCCAATTCGTCACCTGCCAGAGTAACGACGCAAATATAATGATATATATATATATATTAGAGGAATCACCTGATTTACTATTTGTTATGATAAAGAGTGTTTAGTGGTATTAATTTTTGCTCCGACGATAAAGCTATATTTATAAGGTCTCTTATGACATTTAGGTATACATTTAATTATTAATATTCAAAATGATTTTGAATTTCATAAACAGAATATTTATCTATATTTTTTTTTCTTCAGATATGTGGGATCAAGAAGACACATATTCAAAGAGGCTCAACAAGAATATACAATAACGTATTTTTTCTTTTTATAAAACTGTTTTGTGGTGGGCTGACCCCTTGTCAGAGTGAGGGTTTGTGTCCTCTACGTCCCATAGCCCCTTCTATCTTTTTCTCCTGCTATGTACATCTCTAATTTGTTCAAATGGCGTAGGGATGTGGCGACCCCAACGCCCGCCACTTTTTTGGTGCAGGTAGCCTCCAGGTGGGTGGATGAGGCTCGTGTAAACCTGATACACTGTTTACTTAAGGGTAAGGCATGGATGGATTAACTGAACACCACTGCTTACTTAAGGATGGAAGCAAACAAGATACTTGGCCCATTGAGATGGAGAGACTGTGTAAGAAAGACTTATTTTCTAGCCGGAATGGGAAGGGCTGACCCTTCGTCGGAGTGAGGGTTGGTGTCCTCTACTTCCCATAGCCCCTTCTATCTTTTCCTCCTTCTATCTACATCTCTAATTTTTTCAAATGGCGTAGGGATGTGGCGACACCAACACCCGCCACTTTTTTGGTGCAGGTAGCCTCCATGTGCTAGATAATAAGTTTCTTACACAGTCTCTCCATCTCAATGGGCTAAGTATCTTGTTTGCACTGTATTTCTATCCTTAATTTGACTTTATATTGTCCTTGTCCCTAAGTAAGCAGTGGTGTTCAGTTAATCCATCCAATAAAGTCAACAGTGTATCAGGTTTACACGATCCCCATCCACCCGGAATGGGACGGGCTGACCCTTCGTCAGAGTGAGGGTTGGTGTCCTCTACTTCCCATAGCCCCTTCTATCTTTTTCTCAGAACTATCTACATCTCTATTTTTTTCAAATGGCGTAGGAATGTGGCGACCCCAACGCCCACCACTTTTTTTGGTGCAGGTAGCCTTAAAAGTATATAATATTATTAATCATATTAATCGTCTCCCTGGCCCATACACGAGGAGGTTTCCTGTAGCCACTTTTCTCTCTACATCTCAATGAGCCAAGTGTCTTGTTTGCACTATTTTCCCATCCACCTACGGATTTGTATCAGGTTTATACAGCCCCATCCACCTGGAATTGGGTGTGAGTTTGTACATATAAAATATAATTATAAATAAAAGCTATTTTTATTTATACCTAAGTTCCTTTGGATGTCCTGTGAAGCCGCATACTCATATTGTCAGATATTTTGACTATTTGGCTATCTGGGTAAACCCTCTGTCAATTTGGCCAAGTTGTTAAAAGACACCTGACAATTTGTCTATTAACAACTAGGCTTAAGATTGACTTGATCAAAATAATATTTTCTGAAAAAATATGTTCAGTGTGTTATAAACACCGGTCTGTGTCACATACACATAGTCTATGTAGTTCCCGAATCCATATCCCAACTCATATAATTGCATCCTTATATTGTGTGGTTACCATATCCATGTAAACATGGAATTTAGAGCCCTAAAACTAGGACGTTGGTAACCCCTAATTTCACATCAATAATTGCGGGTCTCTAACTCCTGAAATTGACTATTTAAACAAAAAAGCACTAGCCGAGTTACTCATATTGTAGATATTTTGACTATTTGGCTATCTGGGTAAACCCTCTGTCAATTTGGCCAAGTTGTTTAAAATACCAAAATAATATTTCTGAAAAAATATTTTCAGTGTGTTACAAACACCGCTCTGTGTCACATACACACAGTCATTGTAATAAACGTATAAAAAAACGGGATTTAGAACCCTAAAACTAGGACGTTGGTAACCCCGAATTTCACATCAACAATGGCGGGTATCTAACTCCTCCCCCTTCTCTAGGCTATATATATATATATATTCTCTTTCATATGAGAAACTCAGAATTCAACTGCTCCCTGACACAAAAGGTATAACATTGGAGGAGGAGAGGCTCCAGATCAGACCGAGAAACAAAGAACGTACAGGAGGAGGAAGAATGTCTGGACACGAACGTATAATCATGGAAGTGATGGTGGGAGTGGTGGTATTTATTATCACCTTCGTAGTCGTCCGACTGGGAGGGAAACCTAACATCGGCCTAACCACGTATCCCAGCAACGTCCGACTGGGAGAGAAACCTAATATCGGCCTAACTACGTATCCCATCAACAATATTGTATACCAACAACGGGGGGAGACCCACTTCTACTCCGTAGAAATTAACAATTTATTTCAATACCAAACCGAAATCATCAACAAATACAACTTAGCATGTGGGGACCCTGTGACAAAACCATTGAACTTCTGTAGCTGGCTGAGTGAAATCAGGGAATGTACATTACCCGGCTACTGGGACATTAATGGTACCGCCGGCCCCTGTCTCCTCATCACCCCAAAGGTACCTAAATGGATTCCTGACGTGTACACGGTGCTGGAGGACCTACCAGATAACATGCCAAAGAGTCTCAGGGACTACATTTTGTGGTTTTACCGTCGAAAGAAGAATGTGATGCCTAAGTTCCTTTGGATGTCCTGTGAATCCGCAGATAAGCACAGATTTTATGGCGAAATAACCTTGCTGCCCTGGCAAGGTTTTCCATCGTACTTCTTCCCCTACAAAAAGAGCCACTCTTACGTACAGCCAGTTATGGGTATGCACATCTCAGGCCTAAGAAAGGTAGTGCAGCTGGCCATTGAGTGTCGACTCTGGGCTTAAGGATACTGAAAAAACGTGCACACCATCTACATAACTAAAACAAAATTATAAATAAAAGCTTTACATAAATGTTTATTTAGTGTTAAAATATGTCGGAAACACGGTTTGACCGAAACCCTACGCCGATCTCATCTAAAATGACAACAAAATATATTAATTATGTTCTGAATGTTCTCTTACTCCTTTGGTCTGTTCAAATAAAACCGAAGCGGCCAAACAATACTGACCCTTACCACATTCGGATTGGTGAGTCATTTTCCCGCTAAAGGGTTAAGTAAACAGTACGGATTTGTATCAGGTTTTCACATCAATAATTGCGGGTCTCTAACTCCTGAAATTGACTATTTAAAAAAAAGCATAGCCGAGTTACTCATATTGTCAGATATTTTGACTATTTGGCTATCTGGGTAAAACCTCTGTCAATTTGGCCAAGTTGTTAAAAGACACCTGACTATATGGGCAATTTGTCTATTAAAAACTAGGCTAGCTAAGATTGACTTGACCAAAATAATATTTTCAGAAAAAATCTGTTCAGTGTGTTACAAACACCGGTCTGTGTCACATACACACAGTCTATATAGTTCCCCGAATCCATATCCCAACTTGTATATTGCATCCTTATATTTTGTGGTTACCATACACATATAAAAACGGGATTTAGAGCCCTAAAACTAGGACGTTGGTTACCCCGAACTTCACATCAACAATGGCGGGTCTCTAAATCCTCCCCCTTCTCTAGGCTATATAATATATATATATATATATGTTTTTTTATATGAGAGACTCAGAATTCAACTGCTCCCTGACATAAAAGGTATTATCTTCCTCTGTTTCTATCCTGTTGTTTCCTTTATATTTACTCTGAAACACACTAGCTCTCTCTACCTGTCTACATACATTGTTCTGACAGAGTTTTTAGTGGTAGTAATTTTTTCTCCAACAATAAAGCTATATTTATAAGGTCTCTTATGACATTTAGGTATATATTTAGCTAATACTTTTAAGCCTTTGATACTATCTAATTTTAAATATGATTTATTTGTTCAGAGATGTGTACTAAAATTCAAGATTGGAGAACATATTCAAAGAGGTGGAAGATCAGACAGAGGCACCAAGAACGTAAATATTGGAGAAGGAGAGGCTCCAGATCAGACCGAGAAACAAAGAACTTAAACATTGGAGGAGGAAGAAGAATGGCTGGACACAAACGTATAATCATGAGAGTGCTTGAACACAAACGTATAATCGTGGGAGTGATGGTGGGAGTGGTGGTATTTATTATCACCTTCATAGTCGTCCGTTATTTAAAACATTAGTATTAAAATGTGTCGGAAACATGGTTTGACTGAGCCCCTACGCCGACCCCATCTAAAATGACAAAAAGATATATAAATTATGTACTGAAATTGCCTATTTTATAAAAAA
Organism: Paralithodes platypus; assembly: GCA_032716605.1. Lineage (NCBI taxonomy): Eukaryota > Metazoa > Arthropoda > Malacostraca > Decapoda > Lithodidae > Paralithodes > Paralithodes platypus. Next base: position 23,953,311 of record CM064529.1, on the reverse strand, counting down.
AGCACTTGCCGAGTTACTCATATTGTCAGATATTTTGACTATTTGGCTATCTGGGTAAACCCTCTGTCAATTTGGCCAAATTATTAAAAGACACCTGGCTATATGGACAATTCGGCAATTTGTCTATTTAGGCACGACAGGGGCAAACGACTCGCCGATCCGAATGTGATAAGGGGTCAATAAATAATATTGCTTGGCCGCTTCGGGGTTTATTATATACGACCCTGTTTTTATTTAGGGCTGTACTACTCACACACCTCCATCATGTGTGTCTGTGTGTGATTTTTGTTTTACAATAAACTTTATTTAACCAGAAAACGCGTTTCTTTTCCTCCTCGACTTGTGTTGTGAAGTATTCTGCTAAAGGGTTAAAACCTTACATTTGCCCGCTAAAGGTTAATTATTCTATGGAATTTTTACACTGGGTAATGGAACAGGAACATCCATTATTACATAATATACCCATTCGTCTACATGGACAACGTCCGTTGATACATCCGGTGATACACCGACAACATATTATACTCTATATGATTAGGTGGGTTGTCCATGAGAATGGCATGTTTGAAGGAAATTGTATTCGATTGATTTATCCCTTTAGGAATTTTATATTTTTTCTCAGATACCATATGTAATTGGTATACTTTGAATTTTTCTTTGATAGTGAAACCCAAGCCCGTTCGAATTGTATAATTCCCCTCTTCGTCACAGTTTTTGATATAACCCAATGAAATTACTATGGCTGAGTTTTCCTAACTTATATTTTTTGGGGATGGGATTGCAATGTATCGCGATAGGCTTAGGAAAAGGCGATGTCATTTTTTTTGGCATTGGTTACCCTATTATTTGTGGTAATTTGGTTACCAAATAGAGCCGAACGAGGCGACATTCCTATAGTTCTATTGTGAGATATATTTTTGATATATTGAATTATGCTGAGGGCCTCTACCCAATTCTTACAGGGGTATCGGTCATCGTTCAATACCCCCTTGAGTATATCGACGATACACGTATTCGATCTCTCTACGTTTCCTTGTGATTGAGGATGATATGGTCGCCCTCGAATGATTTTGGTGTCTGGCCAGTATAGTCCAATCAACTCTTCCAGGGAACGGCCAAACTCGGCACCATTATCCGTTTGGATAATCATAGGTGGTCCGAACAATCGAAATATATTATCTATGGATAACGCCACTTCATTTGAGGTTTTGGTTTTGAGAGCGCGTAAAACAAAATTTTGTCGCATGATCTTGATAATTTAGTATATAATTATAGCCTTGGCTGCTATCCTTCAGCATGCAAATTAAATCTACCTGGACTCTCGCCAAAATTGTGTGAAATTATAGGTTTTACAACAATATTTTGTGTACAAGTTAGTCTTGTTTTTAGATTGCACGCCGTACAATTTTTTATAAATATTTTGATCAATTGCATGGATACATTAGCTACAGTTTCGTGCACTTTTCTATAGGTAGTTTTTTCCCCCCTATGACCCAATGTAGAATGAGCGTCCCTGATGGTATCGTACAGTTGCTCCATATATATTATATATGTCTCCCAATGTCTCCCAAATAATGTCGTGTTTTGTATGTGCGGTTGATATGGTATTCTTTGGTAGTTTTTTTCTTTGTCGATTGAAGTACATGGATATATTTATCAATTTTTTCTTTTGTGAAAATACTATTTTTGTTATTTTGTCTAGTCGAAGCGTACATTGTGATACATTCTCGTTGAAGCTATTTCTTTCCTCCATTTTTTATAATTGATTGTTGGGGATGGAATTAAATATATATATATATAAAGTATATAAAATAAAAAATGATCATTATTGGTATTCTATTATTAACTCTATTAGTGTATTATATATATGTGTATATACATATAAGAGAGAAGAATTTAGCAGACATAATAAAAACTCAAAATGTGTACAAAATTCCTTTATTAAAGAAAAGAGTCAACGCCAAAGAGTTCTTAATATATGCCTATATGGTTAAATACACAAGAGAAAATCTAAAACATCCCCTTTGTGGAGATTTAACTGGATGGCTACATTATACCATGTTTATTGCATCTAAAGTTTTTATCCAGATGCAATATGATAAGAGGGAAGGAACAGATTTTTAAAATATTACCCTATCAGAAATATTGTCCGAAAAGGTTTCGGATATGAATGTTAATAGAGAATATTTAGACATAATATTTAAAGATGAATTTAATTCGATAAAACACCATCCCAATATACCAAAAGGATATGAGATTACTCCGCAGTTGTTAAAGAGACCCTTTTGTATTAGTTATATCTAGAGACCCCCAAAAAAATTGATTCAATTTGTCCCAAAACCAAAAACAAATTAATTAACTTCATACCCCCTGCGCAGATTTTATGTTCAACTCCCAAAAGCATGGCATTTAATTCATACCATCCCAATAATCTCGCCAGGGATACAGCGAGTGACATGATTAAAGCTCATATTCATTAGACTCCAGATTTCCATAGTTGTCATTGAAGGTATCCTAATCGGGCCTGAGTGTTTCCGGAGAAGGACCTTTCTCCCCGACATCTTCTTTACTTTAATTTTATATTGTGACCGGGGTAGGAGATTCATCTCTCTTGCCTTCTGGAGAATCTCCCTTTGTATGTGAGCCCCTTTTGATAGCTCGGGTATTCTTATTCTACCAATAAAGGGCTCAAGCCTTTCAAAAAAAATGTTGGCTGTTGTCAAGGGTGTGAATGGAGTCGGACAATGGATTCCCGAGAGGCTTTGGTGACAACTACAGACGTGCCGAATATTCGTGTCCTGAGCCTTCACGTGATTCCTGAAGGAGATCTCACAGTTCTGCATTATCTCATGTTCATCCTCGGGTGTGGCCTCTATCATAAACTCAAGCAAGTGTTTAAATATATTATGTCCGACATTGTTGAATCTAGAACATTGTTCTAAAGCCAAATGTCCCTCACTTGTAGTCTGCCAAGGGCCCCCTGGTTGTGTGTGGTTGTAGAAAGGAAGGAAGTCACTATAATCCTTATTACTGATGAACACTCGGGAGAAGGTCTGTCTTTTCAAGGTTACTATTTCAACCAGGTAGGCATATTTCCAGACCTCCAAGAGTATATTTGCCCCCAGAGAGAATTGCACGTTACCGTACCAGTCATGATCTTCCTCCTCCGGCTCGTCAGACATTTTTGTTCCAAACCAGAGGACTTCCAGATGTTTGAAGGGGTGATTGTTCGACAGGTTCTTCGAGTTAAAACGGCCGAAAGATCGAATGGGTTTGGGTATAATCCGGCCAGTGGTACATATATCAAGAGCCTCGGGCAAGTGTACAGTCCGACAAATCTTTGTGAAGGGTCGGTATGGTTCGTGGCCGACACCCAATGGCCGACTGTTTCGGGGTAACCAGCATACCTGACCATATATCCCTTTATACACTAACTCATCTTGTGACATCACCTATGGACAAAAAAACATAATATTAATATATTCCATTATTTAGAGGGGGGAATTATACAAAGAGTCCTCTAACACAGTTTCTTTTTTACTAACTTTTGACATGTTGTCTTAGTGGTTGCGGGTAAGAGAGTGAACTAGAGCTCATTTATATATGTATACCCCCATCGAGCCCAGAATGTCTCCTATGGTGCCAGTTAGGAATTATTAATTTTGGATTCTTACTATCCGGGCTGGGCTGGGTGGGGTGGGGCGGGGCTATTCGTTACCACCACCACCTGTAAAACATTTTTTTTTCTATATATATATTACTATAAAAGGGGTATCTATCGGTTAAGGTATAGAATTTTTTATAAAAAAACAGTCATGGATAATAATTGTACAACATGTAGCGAGGTCCTGACCAATACCTATAAACTCGACAAATCATGTGAACAGCGTTTATCGTTTACACTTTTCTACGAAAATGTTAATTGTAAGTATAATCCAAGTGATATATATCTGGACATAAAAGATAATATAAATAAGGTGCTACATGTTGGTCAAACGTCACATAAGGATATGAGAATGGCAATATTTAACCTGTTAGTTAAACACGATTCCCGTGAAAGCGAACGTGAAAGCGATCAACAGAGTTTGCCCTTCACCGATACTTTTTTTGATAATCTGTTTAATGAAGATTCTGAAAACTCATTGAATTGTATGGAATTATGTAAAGATGACACTGTAAAACATGATAAGGATGCGATATTATGTATACCTCTCTTTGCCGAGACAACAATATTCCATGATCCATATGAAGGCAATTTATTCGTTCTAGGTGCAATTAGATTTAGATGTCATAAATCAATAAATACTACTCCTATAGTCTCAGAATCTAAATGTGGAAACATAAAATTATCACTCAATTATGGGATTGAAGAGAATGGTTGTGGGGATGCTATTATTCGGGTTCTTGGGTTCTTGGGCTACGCTAAAATTTAAAAACTGTACCGACTCGCTATTAATCAGTTATATATATGCTTATCCAAATAATCTTAAATGTGATGTCTTAACCTTTACCGATAATGTTTGCATCACCACATATACTACAACACCCAAGAGTTATAATTATTGTCGTGAACAAACACGTAAATTATTGGACTATATAAAAATGATATTTGCACTGCACGTTCAAGATATTCATCATTGCCTTGCCACAACCTCCATTGAAATAACGTTGAAGAAAATGATGGATTATTCCCCAGATATTAAATTTGATAATACATTGATTGATGGACTGAGATATACATTACCTCAACATTTCCGAATAAATATAATTCCACCAAATATAATACAACGGATTTATGATGTTGTGAAATCTACACTCGGCCATTGATCATTTTTTATACGAGGTTGCGCGGGGTTGGTTATTTTTGTTTGTTTTATATTATACTATAAAAACTATGATTATTGGTTAAGGCACACACACACACACACACATTTGTATACCCCACTCAACCATGGATAACAAATGTACAAAATGCAACGAGGTCCTGACCGATACCTATAAACTCGGCAAACAATGTGAACAACGTTTAATGTTTACACTCTCTCATGAACATGTTAAGTTTGATTACAATCCAAGTAATATATATATCGGGACATTAAAGATAATATAAATAAGGTGCTACATGTTGGTCAAATACCACATAAGGATATAAGAAAGGCAATATTTAACCTGCTATTTGAAAATTATTCCCGATGTGAACGTGAAAGTGATCAACAACAGAGTTTGCCCTTTATCCCCGCTTTTTTTGATAATGTGTTTCATGAAGATTCTGAAAGCTCATTGAATTGTATGGAATTATGTAGAGGTGACATTATAAAATACGATAAGGATGAGATACTATGTATACCTCTCTTTGCCGAGATAACAATATTCCATGATTCATGGAGCGGTAATCTACTCGTTCTAGGTATTATTAGGTTCAGATGTCATGAATATATAAATACTTATCCTATAGTCTCAGAATCTAAATGTGGAAACATAAAATTATCACTCTATTATGAGAATGATGCAATCATGTTTGCCATTTGTTTAACGGAAAGGACCTGGTCCATACCCCTTTTCAATTTTTCCGGGGTTAATCGTTTATCATTTTTCAATTTGGATATAAATAAACCGTATAGATGTTTTCGAATATGATTTTTATTAATAACCAAAATATATAATAATATATATAATATACAAAACATACCCAACATTTGTTGCTCCCACATGGTTATTTATTCATATATAACATAATACAAACAAAAATGTATCTATTGGTCGAGTCAACCAAGCCTCAATAAATAAAATGATGTAAACAATTATATCCATTGTCCGAGTCAAACCTTTACATTTTTGTTTCGAATTTATAGATATCGGACAGGAGGACCCGGCCCGGCCCGGCCCGGCCCACATAGCCACACACCGGACAATGGATAACAACCCTTCAAAAGGTTTGTACATTCGTCGCCTGCCATGGTGGAGTCTCTTGTCTCCTTACAATTTTTGTCGTAGAGACAGACGCAGAGGTAGAATGTAAGATGGATATTATCCGTGAGTGTTTATGTCACCAGTAAAATTAATTTCGGGTTCAGTTTTAGGGGGGTTGCCAAGTCTACATTTCACAGTATTATTCTCTTCTAGTATATTTAATGGTATTGTATCTATTTGGAGACTTCGAGGTAAAACAAATAACAGCTCATCAAGACATATACTCTCAATTTCAATATCTGGGTTAATTCTTATCATGTGCCTCACTAACAGTTCAAGGGCATATATAGTCAGGAAAAGATGAATTTCTTGAATGTGCAATGAAAATACCATTTTTATATAGTCCAACAGTTTGCGTGTTTGTTCACGACAATAATCAATACTATTAGGTTTTGTAGTATACGTGGTAACATTATCGGGAAAGGTTAAGATATCAAATTTAATATTATCTGGATATAATGCATACATATAACTAATCAATAGCGGGAAATTACAATTGTTAAATTTTAGCCTAGCGATCGACCCAAGAACCTGAGTTATATCCTCCTCCTCCACATGATCATCATCATTCTCATAATAGAGTGATAATTTTATGTTTCCACATTTAGATTCTGAGACTATAGGATAAGTATTTATATATTCATGACATCTGAACCTAATAATACCTAGAACGAGTAGATTACCGCTCCATGAATCATGGAATATTGTTATCTCGGCAAAGAGAGGTATACATAGTATCTCATCCTTATCATATTTTATAATGTCACCTCTACATAATTCCATACAATTCAATGAGTTTTCAGAATCTTCATGAAACACATTATCAAAAAAAGCGGGGGTAAAGGGCAAACTCTGTTGTTGATCACTTTCACGTTCACATCGGGAGTCATTTTCAACTAGCAGGTTAAATATTGCCTTTCTTATATCCTTATGTGGTGTTTGACCAACATGTAGCACCTTATTTATATTATCTTTAATGTCCCTGTCGTGCCTAAATAGACAAATTGCCGAATTGTCCATATAGCCAGGTGTCTTTTAACAATTTGGCCAAATTGACAGAGGGTTTACCCATATAGCCAAATAGTCAAAATATCTGACAATATGAGTAACTCGGCAAGTGCTTTTTTTATAAAATAGGCAATTTCAGTACATAATTTATATATCTTTTGTCATTTTAGATGGGTCGGCGTAGGGGCTCAGTCAAACCATGTTTCCGACACATTTTAATACTAATGTTTTAAATAACGGACGACTAATGAAGGTGAAAATAAATACCACCATCACTTCCACGATTATACGTTTGTGTTCAAGCACTCTCATGATTATACGTTTGTGTCCAGCTTCTGAAAATATTATTTTGGTCAAGTCAATCTTAACTAGCCTAGTTTTTAATAGACAAATTGCCCATATAGTCAGGTGTCTTTTAACAACTTGGCCAAATTGACAGGTTTTACCCAGATAGCCAAATAGTCAAAATATCTAACAATATGAGTAACTCGGCTATGCTTTTTTTTTAAATAGTCAATTTCAGGAGTTAGAGACCCGCAATTATTGATGTGAAAACCTGATACAAATCCGTACTGTTTACTTAACCCTTTAGCGGGAAAACGACTCACCAATCCGAATGTGGTAAGGGTCAGTATTGTTTGGCCGCTTCGGTTTTATTTGAACAAGAGAACATTCAGAACATAATTTATATATGTTTTGTCATTTTAGATGGGATCGGCGTAGGGTTTCGGTCAAACCGTGTTTCCGACATATTTTAACACTAAATAAACTCAGAGACGACTCCCCCCATAGGTTCCCTGTTCAGTGGTCCATTCCCGCGCACACCCATTGGATGAGGCGAGTCCGTCAGGCTATTAACGTGTCTTTTATGTATAGCTTTTATTTATAATTTTGTTTTAGTTATGTAGATGGTGTGCACGTTTTTTTCAGTATCCTTAGCCCAGAGTCGACACTCAATGGCCAGCGGCACTACCTTACTTAGGCCTGAGATGTGCATACCCATAACTGGCTGTACGTAAGAGTGGCTCTTTTTGTAAGGGAAGAAGTACGATGGAAAACCTTGCCAGGGCAGCAAGGTTATTTCGCCATAAAATCTGTACTTATCTGCGGCTTCACAGGACATCCAAAGGAACTTAGGCATCACATTCTTCTTTCGACGGTAAAACCTCAAAATGTAGTCCCTGAGACTCTTTGGCATGTTATCTGGTAGGTCCTCCAGCACCGTGTACACGTCAGGAATCCATTTAGGTACCTTTCGGGTGATGAGGAGACAGGGGCCGGCGGTACCATTAATGTCCCAGTAGCCGGGTAATGTACATTCCCTGATTTCACTCAGCCAGCTACAGAAGTTCAGTGGTTTTGTCACAGGGTCCCGGCATGCTAAGTTGTATTTGTTGATGATTTCGGTTTGGTATTGAAATAAATCGTTAATTTCTACGGAGTAGAAGTGGGTCTCCCCCCGTTGTTGGTATACAATATTGTTGATGGGATACGTAGTTAGGCCGATATTAGGTTTCTCTTCCAGTCGGACGTTGCTGGGATACGTGGTTAGACCGATGTTAGGTTTCTCTCCCAGTCGGACGACTACGAAGGTCATAATAAATACCACCACTCCCACCATCACTTCCATGATTATACTTTCGTGTCCAGCCATTCTTCCTCCTCCTGTACGTTCTTTGTTTCTCGGTCTGATCTGGAGCCTCTCCTCCTCCAATATTATACCTTTTGTGTCAGGGAGCAGTTGAATTCTGAGTTTCTCATATGAAAGAGAATATATATATATATATATAGCCTAGAGAAGGGGGAGGAGTAAGAGACCCGCCATTGTTGGTGTGCAATTCGGGGTTACCAACGTCCTAGTTTTAGGGGTCTAAATCGTTTTTTTTATATGTTTATTACAATGACTGTGTGTATGTGACACAGAGCGGTGTTTGTAATACACTGAAAATATTTTTTCAGAAATATTATTTTGGTATTTTAAACAACTTGGCCAAATTGACAGAGGTTTACCCAGATAGCCAAAATATCTGACAATATGAGTAACTCGGGTAGTGCTTTTTTGTTTAAATAGTCAATTTCAGGAGTTAGAGACCCGCAATTATTGATGTGAAATTAGGGGTTACCAACGTCCTAGTTTTAGGGCTCTAAATCCCATTTTTACATGGATATGGTAACCACACAATGTAAGGATGCAATTATATGAGTTGGGATATGGATTCGGGAACTACATAGACTATATATATGTGACACAGACCGGTGTTTATAACACACTGAACATATTTTTTCAGAAAATATTATTTTGATCAAGTCAATCTTAAGCCTAGTTGTTAATAGACAAATTGTCAGGTGTCTTTTAACAACTTGGTCAAATTGACAGAGGGTTTACCCAAATAGCCAAACTATCTGACAATATGAGTATGCGGCTTCACAGGACATCCAAAGGAACTTAGGTATAAATAAAAATAGCTTTTATTTATAATTATATTTTATATATACAAACTCACACACAATTTCGGGTGGATGGGGCTGTATAATCTATCTGTCTATCTATTTATATGCTCAGGCCCAATCCCCATTTTGGGGGTAGCCGACTCAAGACAGAGCAAGAACAGGGAAAACACAAAAACAACATAAAACAAAAAATAAACACAGATAAAAAACACAAACTCTCACATATCCAGGTCACCCAGGAGAAGACCCAGAGACCAGGGTTACCAAGGTCGCTCCATCACTCCCCCGGCCCCTGACCACCCGGAGAGGTTCCGATCTCGGCAGGCAGACATGCAGCGGAGCCAAAGCCACAAGCCCTCCCACCACACTTCCAGGCACACCCTTATAAACCTGATACTAATCCGTAGGTGGAAGGAAAATAGTGCAAACAAGTAACTTGGCTCATTGAGATGTAGAGAGAGGCTATAGGAAACCTCCTCATGTATGGGCCAGGGAGACGATTAATATGATTAAAAATATTATATACTTTTAAGGCTACCTGCACCAAAAAAAGTGGCGGGCGCATCCCTACACCATTTGAAAAAAATAGAGATGTAGATAGTTCTGAGAAAAAGATAGAAGGGGCTATGGGAAGTAGAGGACACCAACCATCACTCTGACGAAGGGTCAGCCCGTCCCATTCCGGGTGGATGGGGCTCGTGTAAACCTGATACACTGTTGACTTTATTGGATGGATTAACTGAACACCACTGCTTACTTAGGGACAAGGACAATATAAAGTCAAATTAAGGATGGAAATAGAGTGCAAACAAGATACTTGGCCCATTGAGATGGAGAGACTGTGTAAGAAACTTATTATCTAGCACCTGGAGGCTACGAGGACACCAACCCTCACTCCGACGAAGGGTCAGCCCATCCCATTCCGGCTAGAAAATAAGTCTTTCTTACACAGTCTCTCTATCTCAATGGGCCAAGTATCTTGTTTGCAGCAGTGAGTGTTCAGTTAATCCAATCACTAACCTGCCTTCCCCTTAAGTAAACAGTGTATCAGGTTTACACGAGCCTCATCCACCCACCTGGAGGCTACCTGCACCAAAAAAGTGGCGGGCGTTGGGGTCGCCACATCCCTACGCCATTTGAAATAATTAGAGATTTACATAGCAGGAGAAAAAGATAGAAGGGGCTATGGGAAGTAGAGGACACCAACCCTCCCTCTGACAAGGGGTCAGCCCACCACAAAACAGTTTTATAAAAAGAAAAAATACGTTATTGTATATTCTTGTTGAGCCTCTTTGAATATGTGTCTTCTTCATCCCACATATCTGAAGAAAAAAAATATATAGATAAATATTCTGTTTATGAAATTCAAAATCATTTTGAATATTAATAATTACATGTATACCTAAATGTCATAAGAGACCTTATAAATATAGCTTTATCGTCTGAGCAAAAATTAATACCACTAAACACTCTTTGTCATAACAAATAGTAAATCAGGTGATTCCTCTAATTGTTTACGTTATTTAAAGGCTTTTTGTCTGTTGATAAATAAACAACTTTATAAAAAAGAAAAATTACGTTATTGTAGTATACCTGTTGCACCATGCACACATGATGGAGGTGTGAGAAACAATGCAGACTTGACCATTATAACATCCGATACCATTCAATTTGTTTTATGTGGATGGTGTGCAGGTTTTTTCAGTGCTGATATTCTTAGCCCAGAAACAATGTAGACTTGACCATTATAACATCCGATATCATTCAATTTGTTTTATGTGGATGGTGTGCAGGTTTTTTTCAGTGCTGATATTCTTAGCCCAGAGTCGACACTCAATGACCAGCGACACTCCCTTTATTAGGCCTGAGATGTGCATACCCACAGCTGGCTGTACGTAAGAGTTATTTTTGGTAGGGGAAGAAGTACGGTGGAAAACCTCGCCAGGGCAGCAAGGTTATTTCGCCATAAAATCTGTGCTTATCTGCGGCTTCACAGGACATCCAAAGGACGGTAAAACCTCAAAATATATTCCCTGAGACTCTTTGGCATGTTATCTGGTAGGTCCTCCAGCACCGTGTACATGTCAGGAATCCATTTAGTTACCTTTGGGGTGATGAGGAGACAGTTCTTTCGACGGTAAAACCTCAAAATATAGTCCCTGAGACTCTTTGGCATGTTATCTGGTAGGTCCTCCAGCACCATGTACATGTCAGGAATCCATTTAGTCACCTTTGGGGTGATGAGGAGACAGTTCTTTCGACGGTAAAACCTCAAAATATAGTCCCTGAGACTCTTTGGCAGGTTATTTGGTAGGTCCACCAGCGCCGTGAACATGTCAGGAATCCATTTAGGTACCTTTCGGGTGATGAGACAGGGACAGGGGACGGAATTGTAGAAGCCCAATTTCCCGCCGTCTATACATTCCCTGGTATCACTCGGCCAACTACAGAAGTTCAGTGGTTTTGTCACAGGGTCGCATGCAGTTAAGTTGTATTTGTTATAAATAGCATCAAGAATGGAGCCCTTTTCTATGATTTTAGTGTGTTGTTTTGTGAAGGGGTATAAGTGGAACTCCCGTTTTTGATACACGGTATTGTTGCTGGGATACGTGGTTAGGTCGATGCGCCCTCCGGCAACTCGGGTGCGCTCCGACAACAAGGAGCAGGTCTCAATATAACCATAAGGATGACTACCAAGTTGATAATAAATATCATCACTCCCAACACCACTCCCACCACTTCTTGCACGGATATAAGTTTATTTCCAACCATTCCTCCATCTCCTCCATTATTAAGTGATTCAGTGTCTTCTTCATCTTCACCTTTACACATCTCTGAAAAAATAAATATATAAGAAATCAGTATAATCGTGGTTTATCCCTCACCTCTCACGCCTTTATCGTCGGAGCAAAATTTACTACCACTAAAAACTCTGTCAGAACAAGTCTTAAATTTCTTCTTATTATCAAGAGTATATTTGTGTAGTTACTCGAGCTACACTTCAACATCACAAGATGTCTCAAGCCTGAATGTTTGATGAAAAAAGAAAAAGAAAAACAGGTGAGACATGTTGCATTTTATAAAAATAAAATGTATAAATGTGCCTTTTATCTCCTTCGGTGTGTTTCAGAGTAGACAGGTAGAGAGAGCTAGAGTGTTTCAGAAAGGAAACAATAGGATAGAAACAGGAATATAATACCTTTTGTGTCAGGGAGCAGTTAAATTCTGAGCCTCTCATATGAAAGACCATATATATATAGCCTAGAGAAGGGGGAGGAGTTAGAGACCCGCCATTGTTGATGTGAAATTCGGGGTTGCCAGCGTCCTAGTTCTCATGTTTATATGTGTATGGTAACCATAAAATATAAGGATGCAATATATAAGTTGGGATATGGATTCGTGGAACTACAATGACTGTGTGTATGTGACACAAACCGGTGTTTGTAACACACTGAAAATATTTGTTCAGAAATATTATTTTGGTCAAGTCAATCTTAGCTAACAGACAAATTGCCCATATAGTCAGGTGTCTTTTAACAACTTGGCCAAATTGACAGAGGGTTTACCCACATAGTCAAAATATCTGACAATATGAGTCACTCGGCTAGTGCTTTTTTTTTTTAATAGGCAATTTCAGTAAATAATTTATGTATTTTTTGTCATTTTAGATGGGATCGGTGTAGGGGTTCAGTCAAACCATGTTTCCGGCATATTTTAACTAAATAAATATTTATGTTTTAAATAAAAATAGTTTTTATTTATAATTTTATTTTTATTTGAACAGACCCATCCAAAATACAGAAGTTTAGTGGTTTTGTCACAGGGTCGCATGCAGTTAAGTTGTATTTGTTGACGATTTCGGTTTGGTATTGAAATAACTCGTCAATTAGTATGGCGTATAAATGGGTTGTTATTGGGATGATTACGTCGATGTTAGGCTTATCTCCCAATCTCAATATATAACCAACCATAAGGCCGATTATGAAGTTGATAATAAGTACCACTACTCCCATAATTATACGGTTGTTTCCAGCCATTCTTCTTCCTCCAATGTTTACGTTCTTGGTTTCTCAGCCTGATTGAGTCAGGGAGCAGTTGAATTCTAAGTCTCTCATTTGAAAGAGCATATATTATATATATAACCTAGAGAAGGGTGAGGATTTAGAGACCCGCCATTATTGGTGTGAAATTTGGGGTTACCAACGTCATAGTTTTAGGGCTCTAAATCCCGTTTTTATATGTGCATGGTAACCATAAAATATAAGGATGCAATATATAAGTTGGGATATGGATTCGGGGAACTACAATGACTGTGTGTATGTGACACAGACCGGTGTTTGTAACACACTGAAAATATTTATTCAGAAAATATTATTTTGGTCAAGTCAATCTCAGCTAGCAGACAAATTACATATATATATATATATAGCCTAGAAAAGGGGGAGGATTTAGAGACCCACCATTGTTGGTGTGAAATTTGGGGTTACCAACGTCATATATTTTTCGGGCTTCGGCTAGTGCTTTGTTTGATGGGATCGGCGTAGAAGTTCAGTCAAACCATATTTCGGACATATTTTAACACTAAATAAATATTTATGTTTTAAATAAAAATACATTTTATTTATAATTTTATTTTATTTAAACAGACCCATATCCAAAGGAGAAAGAGCTGAGTAATGAATCAGTATTTTTGCGCCTTTGCTTTGGCAGGTGATGTCTTTGAATATTATGTTCTCTCAAATTGTCCATATAGCCAGGTGTCTTTTAACAACTTGGCCAAAACAAATTGACAGAGGGTTTACCCGGAATGGGAAATGAGACTTTAATTATTTCCCTCCATTTCCGGCTGCTCACGTTCATTAGGGTCATTGGCCATGGTTGGTCCTATGTTTTGTGGTTCCTTAGTTGTAGTTTCGGTCGTAGGGCTGCTAGTGGTTCCTGTCCCCCGACTTTATTTTCAGGATGATTTTCTTGATCTTGTTCACTATTTGTTCTTGGTCTTCTTCGGATGTTACCTGGAATTGTATCTGGTATGAGCGATTCATTGTTTATGAAGAGTGTGTTGAGTGCCGTGAGTGGTTTTTTTCCTGTTTATTTAATTCTATTTGTCTGTGTATGTTTTGTATTATGTTAAGTTGTCTGTCCTTTTGTATACTAAGGAGACACGATTCGTCGTACTCGATGGCTAAGTCGTAGGTTGGGTGTGACTGTTGGTTGTTGTATTGGTCCATTCCGTAAGTGTTAACACTATGAAAAACTTCTTTATATATATAAAAATAGGGGTTAGCATTTATTCACGCCTGGGTTGTCAGATAGCGCTTACCCCACACCTTTTTGTTATGGACCATAATTATAACACCTACAAGATAACCAAATAGTCAAAATATCTGACAATATGAGTCACTCGGCTAGTGCTTTTTTTAAATAGGCAATTTCAGTACATAATTTATATATCTTTTTGTCATTTTAGATGGGATCAGTGTAGGGGTTCAGTCAAAGCATATTTCAGACATATTTTAACACTAAATAACTATTTATGTTTTAAATAAAAATAGCTTTTATTTATATTTTTATTTTATTTGAACAGACCCATCCATATCCAAAGGAGTAAGAGAACAGTAAAATTCAGCACCCTTCTGTCCACCCCTGGCTAACAAATGTTCCTACTATATGTATGGAGTTACTCGTCGAGACAGAATGAAGTAGAAGTAGGAGAGCCTCTCCTACTCTCTCTCTCTTTGCATTCCTCATTTTATCTCGACGAGTAACTCCACATATACAGTAGGAACATTTGTTAGCCAGGGTGGATAGAAGGGTGCGGAGCTGGTATGGTCATGTCGAACGAATGGAGTGCTAGATAATAGTCATCAGGCGCCTGGCCCGGGGAGACGATTAAATATGAAGGGTGCGCCTGGAAGTGTAGTGGGAGGGCTTGTGACTTTGGCCACGCTGCATGTCTGCCTGTCGAGTCCGGGTGGTCGGGGGCTGGGGGCCGGGGGGTAAGATATAAGAATAATAAATTATAGCCGAGATATGATATATTACCTCCACTGTATATGAATTCAGTCTATATATAATAATAAATCTCAACACTATAAAAATAAATTGATAGAAACAATAATGTTTAAATTACCTGAACATTTACGGTGTAGAGTTCGGCGTCAGTGGTTAAGTCACCATAATCTTGTTCCTCATCTTCATTCTCCTCCTCGGGGGGGACTAACGGTGGCGGTGACGGTGATGGTGACGGTGGTGGTGGTGGTGGTGTCCAACCCTTATAGCCATATTCTTCCATCATCTCATATGGGACTTAACCCAAATAATCTTCTCGTAGACAGCTTCAGATGGGAATGGCCTCATGTTAAATGTATCCGGCCTTTTTATATTATTTACTAAGCCCCGCCTCCACTATCCAGGAGTTCTACACCATGACGTAAGTAAATATATAATTTTACGTGTATATAATTATATACAAAAATGACCCTTATCTCTAAAAATATTAGTAATAATAATAGCAAAATTAGATATAAATTAGGCAAGAAATCAAAAAATTGTAGAGATAAAAATATAAAAAAAAACATTCATCTATTTAATGTTAAAAATATGAAAAAAATCATTCGTCTATTTGGTGAAACCAATAATATACAATATTATATACTTGCATTATTGCAAGACATGAATAAAAAATAAAAAAAAATAATAGTTTTGAAATACAAATAGAAGAAGAAGAAGAAGAAGAAGAAGAAGAAGAAGAAGAAGAAGAAGAAGATGATGAAGAAGAAGCAGAAGAAGAAGAAGAAGATGAAGAAGAAGCAGAAGAAGAAGAAGAAGCAGAAGAAGAAGAAGAAGAAGAAGAAGAAATCCGTAAATATCAAGAGAATATATCCAGTGGTTGTGATTGGTCAGTGGATAAACAAATCCTTTTCCATACCAATGAAATCACATCCACTATATATACCATATATATATAGAATAAACTAGCATATTTGCGTCTGCCCAGTCTCAACGATAAAACTCGGCAGGAACCTTTCTTTACACATGGCCCTACATTATATACCATTAACAAAATATCATCAATATGTTAATGCGGGCCACCTAAACAATATTACCCCCCCCTTTGGAGTTTTTTTATATGGATATTTATTTTACATCTATTCCTGACCGGATAACGTACAGCAATAGCACCACCGTGTATATTGACTCGCTGAGAGGGGAATATTACAACTTACCCATGCCTATATGTATACGACCGATATCTTATATGTTCAGCTTTAACATCCCAGTTTTATATGAAGACCTTCATCATTACTTAATTGCCTTGGATACAGAAATCAATAAATATACAGTCTATTTAAATTGGACACATAATGTTGGCAATAGCGGTATTAGTGAAAATCTTAACAAACTAAATAACGAGCTAACAAAAGTGCACCAAGAACGAAATTAATATGCACTGTATCACAAGCAGCCCACCGTTAACCTCACCACCACCTGGCTTGAGTTTAAACATCAAAGATATGAACAATTATTATAGAATAAAGATATGATAGATAGTTTCAATAAAAAATGTGCCATGGTGGAATACTTTTTTCTACCACACCTCATACTCCCATTTTATTACCCCAATGATAGGGTGTGCGTATCTTTGAAATTTGACCCCAATACGGTCATAGCGCCACTGAATATAGAGGGTCTCGTACCTTTTCTTCTTACACCTACTCAAGAGGGGAAATATGACAACACTTCTATTTTCTGCACATTGGAGCGCCTATATGTCCCACATTGGAAGCAGTTGGTGTACCGCTACACAGCCCAATTCGCCCGCGAGTTGCAAGGAGGTGATAAACGGGTCGAACTCACATTTATATTCGACCACAATCTTATATTGGTGGGGGGTAAGCCGCTAATACACTGGCTACCACCATACAATAGTGAATATACTGTATCCATCCATGCAAACTTTCATTTCCGAAAATCCCGAAACCACTATTATATGGGTCACCAAATTAACGATATGTGTCTACCTCCCGAATACTATCCCCTCGTGTTTGAATATGGCCTCAAAGAGAAAACCAAAATTGACATAACGCTGAAACCATTTTGTCTACCCAACTGCATCAAAATCGTTATTGATGGGAAACTCTGGAAGGTCCTGGATATGTTGGACCTAAGATTAATAATGAAAACCTTCAAAGAAATAATTAAAACTGGGGAGATTGCTAGAACTGGTGAGTACAGTAGGTTTGAGCCATTAATTGAACGTACCAATAATATATTTAAAAATAGAAATGATTGGATGTCAATGTGGTTATTTTTTAAACACCAGGAATATTACTTGTTTTTATCGGGGTGGGATCCTGGTCATTATAAAAACATTTCCAAGGAAGACTTCATAGAATTCACTCAACCCTACGTATTATTCGAATTACTTTTCATTGAATTCTCGGAATGGATACGTTTACCCCCACCATACCTTCAGACACACCTTGAATTTATGGTTGAACATACAATGGACATGAAAGGAACGAGATCCATCTTTGAGAAACATCCGAATTTTCGGGCTACATTCAGAAAAATATGCAGTAGGGGAAGATACAATCATTGGTTGAGTATATTATTCAAATTATCCTCATGTTTAAAAAGGCGGGCGTGGCGGCAGAGGGTGGTCGTCGCAAGTAGGAAGCCAGAGGATGAAATCACATTTATTGTGATGATGAAAAGACACTTTTGGAATATCGATGCTCCATTTTATAACATCAAATGGATCCCCGACTTTGGTTCATCTGAAGACTGTATTGTGTTACGAGTTCCCAAAAATAGACTAATATCAATGAGCGAATTTGTTCAAGCATTGGCGTATCACGAACCTTTCACAACGGACATTGAATATCACGGGGATTATTGGATATTACGCAAATTGGTCGACGAATATTTAGGCGACGATGGTATAATAACTTTGGGACCTAAAGATATTTCCGGTATATGTGGCTTGGCTCAATATTATCAATTCCACATCCTAGAAAATGTGTGTATCGTTATAGCGCAAAGATTAGGTTATCTTTCAAACACCAAGAATATTACTACTGGAAGGAAGACTTTCTATAACTCACTCAACCTTCATCGGTGATTTGTTTGTCCACCAAAGGGTTGAGTGCGGGGGGTATATAAGGCCCTAGAATTTATGACTGGGTCTCATCATACATACACTCTCCCATTATGGTATTGGAATGTGACACCGCCGCCGCCGCCACCACAGCCACCACCCTTTCTGGAAAGGTGAAATGGTACAATATTAAAGACGGATATGGCTTCATCGTCTGCAACATTACAGGAAAGGATTATTTTATCCACCGTACTAACATATCCACCCCCAACCCCAACCACCAGATATCTTCTCTTGAAGACGATGAACAAGTTTGCTTTAATATCGGCACTGGAAAACGTATCTGGACCCGAGGGGGCACACCTGAGAGGCTCTATAGGGGCGAGGGAAGAGACCAACAAGAAGGCAATCTGCTTCTGAAAGTACCATGTATAGATTCGCTCTGGGTGGTAAATTCAAACTTATTTCGGGTAATAATTGGATTAAGTTTATAAAAATTATAGGTATGTTTATTTGTAAAGGTGAAATTATAATAGCATTTGGAATATTGGAAAAAAGATATATGGAGAGTGAAAAATCTGATGTTTTCCATTTAACTTTTAATAATAAGAAAACAAATATCCCCTATAGATACAAGATATATCAAGGGCAAACAGAGGAGGTGGTGGGGGGGGGGGTATATTCCCACCAAAACTACTAACTAAAAGTTCAATTCGGTTACAAAGGCGCAGGATGACGGTGTGGTCCGATTCGATAGAAAAAACAATAAAGGATTTGAGAAGGGATAATCTTGAGTGTGTACCGGTAGAACTTGAGCTTAGTGAAAATCATTATATGAAATTTAATATTGTTCCCATTCTCTTTACAAACAAACAACTAGAGCATTATGTTGACTGTACCTATATCCCGGTGAATTACTAACGCCTAGCCCAGATACGAAAAATAAAATTCTCATGGGATCAGGTAGGAGGCTAATATATCGGCTATAGTCCCATTATTCAAATTCTCATATATACCCACAATGCAACATATAACATTCTCGTTCGTTGGTTTATATTGTACAACATCTTTTAAATTGGACCTATTAACAATATTACGAGTCCTTAATATGATATTACCCCTTTCGAGCATTTTTTGTAGACTTATCATGTCAATCACATCTTCTGAAAAATGCATAGTTATAATATAGTACACATCAAAATGTAAAGATGTACAATAGGTTGATATATTATATCCATCGGCACTATGTAATATATGTATTATATTGGAATAAGGTGTATTGCTATAGAAACCCGTATATATCTTTGAGGGATGGAATATATAACTAGTATAATAAGCAAAAATATAGGATAAAACCTTCAAATAGTGAATCGAATGTTCTTTGTATATATCATTACTAAGAAATGCAAAATTTTCATATATGTTTATAGATTCATGTTCCACCGATATAAAGCCTCTGATATATTCTGTTTTTAATTTGCCCATGGCATCTATGCCACCTTGTTTCTCTTTAAGGTAGATATCGTCACTATTGAGAAAATGAAAAGGGATATCATTATTTCTATTATCGTCGAATACCATAGACTGTACAATTTTATTTTCCTCATTCTGAACTATACGGATATCATTTAATAACGAGTCCTCGTCGTCGGACGACTGTGAGTAATCACCACCATAGTTATTTATGTTATTATTGCAGGTATGTTTACCATAATTGCGGGCGCCTCTACCGTGATATAGTTTAAGATGTCCTAAATAATTCGGATTTCCATTGTGACAACAAACCCCCTTACCCTGCGCTACACAGGAATAACTGATTCTTGTTAGGAGGGGATTGGCTAGTTCATAAAATATATTCATGTAGGTATTCATACAAGAACCTTTACTAAACATTGAGCTCTTATAAAGATAAAAGGGACCCAGAAGAAGAAAATCTTCGTAGTTTAGATAATGATACCTGGCCAATTTATCTAGAGTGGCTATATAGAAAGCGTAACAAATATCTATATGTATCAAAAAGGCATTATATATATATAAAGCTTAATCCATCCAGGGGGGATTTGAAAATGTTTTGGTTACAGCATAAATCTATAATTTCCTTGGATAACTTGAAACCATTTTCCTTAGATTCATTAATATACATGGGATTTGTCTACGTTTCGTCTATAATCCTTCTACCTTTTTGTGAAAATAACACTATCAATCTCTCAATAAATAGAGTTGATAGATTTTTGTACGTTACTTTACTGGACATATCGTGGTAATTATTGACACTACAATTCATTGAATTGTATACGACTTCTAAATCCCTTACATTACAATTTAGTAAACTTATATTGGTAGATTCGGCCCTGCTCAGTCCCACATATAAGTTCGAGGAACTCGTCATGGTATATCCCGATAATTTACAGTCAAAGAATAAATGTATATCTTTGGGTGTTGTTTTACCCTGAAATTTGTAGATGGTAGAGGCAGTGGCATTGGCCAGGGGCATAAATTCCAATCTTATATTTCCCCGATGTATTGTTTAATACCCAATAAGCCTTTTTTGTTTCAAGTCATGGATGAGACCCACCTCAACAGTCTTTGTATCCGGAAATATGTCCGTAACTATAACCTCTGTCCCATTGTGAATCGAATATCCATTATCCGTATACATAGTCATACTAACGACTAATTTCATACCCAAATATATGATCACACAATACTCTCCAATGACACTTTTCAATTCCTGAAACCATGCTCCGAAATCTCGTATGTGGGCCAGTTTGTCATCTAATCCCAAATTTTAGCTTATGACAATTGCCAAATTTCAGATGGGTTTTTATTACTTTGGCCGATGTTAAATCATACTGCACCCTACCAATTTTGCCGTATATATTGGGCGAGAATTTTGTATATTTTTGCAGCGTACTATTTCTCTGTAAGGCACTCTGCTGTATAAAGGTAATAATTAGTGTATTCATTAACGGTTCGTTTGGTGGAAGATATGAATAAAGCACTCTGGGTTTTATTTCGGACAATCCACTGAAAAACAAAATTACCTTTTAATATATTAGAGACCATATAGCCCTTTTTTTTTAAGGATTTTATAATAGGAGCAGAGTTGCTTAGCTTGGCGTATTCGTTCAATTCATCCATACTAATTATACGCCTCACCAATGAGAGTAAAACACTCTTGGCCTAGGCTTTTCCATACATGTTTTATCTTGTTATGACAATAACCAAATTCACCCATAGTAAATAAGGACAAGGCCATTGATAATGCCATCGGGTCGCTAAAGGGATTTATTCGTTTTAAACTATTCAAAAATGTCACTTTACATCTTGAAGAGATAAATTTGGGATATGTTTTTATCAGAGTCATCATCTATTACCCCTTTCCCAGCGGTGGATTTGACTGGGACTCTGCGCTCACAAGTGGACGATAGACAGGTTTGCAATATTTCTTCGGACCCCTCTTCATCATGAATATCTTGGATCTGCAGGGCGTCTCTGATTTTTAAGATATTGTCATTTTCCGCGTAGTGGCAAGACTCTATTGTAATAATATTGGTATTCCTTATCATTATTTCATCAAAAAAATGTAGATAAAATTTGTCCACATATCTCCTATATTGGTTGTTTGTATAATGGCCATTCTTTTTCATGTGCGTATATATGGCCTTGTCCAGTCCATACTGTCGATAGCATAGGTCAGTCTCCAATAAATGTGTCTTGTCGAAACTGGTATTTTGATTATTATCACCTAAAAAAAGAACTATGACACCCCCAAATGCTGTTCTAGGATGATTCAGTAACCTCAGACAGGCATCGAAATAAAGTAATTCTATAGCTTTGAATTGAGTGATTTCGTCCATCACTACAACCTTCAAAGCCTTCCATAGATGGTAATTTCTGGCTACGGCCCTCGAAATATTAATCGCGGGGGTTACATTAGCGTGGCTTATTGCCGGAACGTAAAACTTCATAAAACTATGATATGTGTAGACATTCGTACTAGGTATGTGATTGTCGATGAATTCTCGCATGGTACTAACAGTGGAATGTGTCCGTCCGAGAGCAAAAATGTTATTTCTTATTTCGGGATTTTCTTCGCATAAACTAGCAATCAAATTACCAATCAAATGGCTTTTTCCGGCACCGGGTGGGCCAGTCACCATATTTATTCTAGGAAGAGATGTAGTGCTAAATCTCTTAATGTGGTTCATAATGTCACCGTGACATATTATTTGGGTGGGTGTTAGTAAAGCTGTTGGTTTCTTATCCTGTCCTAAGAATGGTGGTGGTGTCATTATTACACCGGACACAATGGGTATAAATAATGATAACCAGATAAGGAAAATTGGACCCTTTATAGATTCAGAGTTCTGACAGAAAAATTAAGAACCTGGTAGTTTCGGGGGGTAATTGATGTTTTTTTGACCCGGTAAAGGGTTATTGATACCCGTGTATGAATGATGGAAGTGTGGTCGTACGACCAAGAATCGTATACAATCCAGGTTTGTTGTCCGCGCATTTTGTAAATTATTATTTTGTATTCACAAAATAGTAACGACAAAAAGGATGAACTTTAACTCCAATTATTGTTTTACTGGATTGATAATATCTGTTGTTGTATTATTCATTCTTCTCGGCCATCTATATAATCTAGTTTGTCATATTTATAGAGAAACAGAAACAACCTATCCACGATATAATATGACAGAATATTTGAGATCGAGAATATCACCGAACAAGGGTAGATATGATATGTAATGTAAATATGTTATTATTTTAAATATGTAATTTGGTTAGATGGTGGATATGGATATGGATACAATCATATATAAAATTCATAAACTATTGAACAACAATTGTATCCTGACAATAAAAGACACACAAACTATTCGGTCTTTATTTTATCAATTAAATAAAAGAAACACACTCATAATAGACCCTCTGAAGCAACTATATAAAAATATCGGCGATTCCGATATAGAGCAGGCAAATTTAGTATTGAAAAATATGTGTCCTCGCTAATATTACAAATATGAAATATATATTATCGGGTTATAAAATAAGCGATATACCAGACAACACCTCAGATTTCATTATAAACAAAATCATAGAATATAATAGCTATGAAAAATATGATATATATAGTGACAAAATAAAACAAGAAATAATTGCCCGAAAAAATAAATCCTTAACCGTTGATGAGTTGGGTTTACGATATATGACGATACGTAAAATTATTATATCCATATTAAGACATTCTTATACTTTAATAAAGATATCCCATGATAATATTAATAAAGGTCATTTTAACAATTTGATAGCCGCATATTTAAAATGTATATCCCAATGTGATGCGGTGTTAGACTATATTATCCCCCCATTAA
The DNA here is from genome assembly GCA_032716605.1 of Paralithodes platypus. Classification (NCBI taxonomy): domain Eukaryota; kingdom Metazoa; phylum Arthropoda; class Malacostraca; order Decapoda; family Lithodidae; genus Paralithodes; species Paralithodes platypus. The sequence goes on along the minus strand of CM064529.1, from coordinate 23,929,395 downwards.
AAACAGAATCAGATGACTGTTTATTGAGACCCCATACCCCCCCCCCCCATCATAATCTTCAAGATGAGAATAGCCAACAGTATTCTTATACCAAGAAGAGAAGATCTAATAGGGTAAATTTCGGAGATCTCCGTAAAGATATTGATAAGGATATTCGCGGGAAAAGGTTCTAGAACTAGAATGCTAATAAATAAATAAAAACAAAAAATTACATTTCTTTTCACCTCTGACGAATATTTTCATTTCCGAAGGCATTTCCGAAGGCACTGAATAAGAATTTTCCGGGAGCATTATTGATTTTAGAGAGGACAGCTCTCGAGGGTTGCTTTATTTCAAAAAGTCGCGAAATATCGCTGGGTTCTATATATATAAGCGATTTGGCAAAATCCACCACATAAAGTCGAGAATACTCTGGGATAACCTCTGTTACATTTATATAAAACGTATTATGAATAATATACAACCCATAATTACTAGAATAATATTATAAGTCATCATACAAATATTATTCAGAATGTATAAAATATGTCTTTATCATCTGATAATGAATGTAGATATTTATATATATTATATAATGTAGGGTTTGAAGATGAATGGCGGTTTTGTCAATGGGGTAGAGATCTTCAAATCCTTTGCTGACAACTTTACAAATGCCTTGGGGTTGATAAAGGGATTGGCAAATTCGATCCTAATACAATCCAAGTCTAAATTTAAGTATTTCCATTATAACGTTGCTATTGTTGAGCCAATAAGGCCCGGTGAACATGACAGAATTTACGGAATTATATCGGATCGTGAAACAAAGGTAGAGATAAGCGATATGCTGGCCAAATATTTGGCAAATTTGTTTGGTGCGCTTGAATATTATCTTCAGGAATTGGTCATAAATAAACACATTTTACCCCTCCCCGGACCAAATAAAAAAATTAATATGGGTAAAGTAAATTGTATTAGTGATACTCTTCAGAGTATGCTCCGTGTATTGATAAACCAAGCCAAGAGGGCCAAAGAAGACGAACAATATATAAGTCTTATAGTATTTATGGTCATGAGTGTATATGTCCAATCTTATATGGATCTAATTGCATTTAGATACTATAAACACACTCCGGCACTTAAAACCAGAATTGATTTGGTACATAGATACCACTTTGAATCTTGAGATATTTACTGGTCAAATATTTTCCAACTTATTTACATCCATTCTCAACCGGCGAACCAATACATTGACAGAGGTGGATATGACAACGTTTATAAACCAGTATTATATTGCTATTCTACCCATGAGATTATTTAATGAAGATGGTCAATTTTATATTGAAAAAAATCACCAAACACCCTCCCAAAGATTTTATTTCCGACCCACCGCGGATGAAGACAGATAACGCTGCCACCACCAGAAACTTTCCCTGGATTCATCTACGTTGTCATTGTCGTCTACACTACAAAGAGGAGTCAAGGTGGAAATAAAAAAAGTTTTTAGGTAAAGTTTATTGTAAACAATTACACCACATGTGATGGAGATGTGAATAGTACTACTCTAAATAAAAAAGAGTTGTATTTATATAACCCGAAGCGGCCAAATAATGCTAGCCGGGTGATTTATTTATCCGCTACTTAAAGGTTACGTAAAACATAGTGCCTGTTGGGGACTTAAATTATCTCGTATATAGTCTTTTATCTTATGTTCGGCATTGACCAGTAATTTCATATGATTCAACGATTCCTCTTTTCGTTTCAATAATATATACCAATAATTAAATTCCGATGTATATTTTATATATAATTTATTATATATAAAATGTATCATTCGCACCCATCTTTGAAAATTTGAATTAATCAACCAAAAATTGGGAACTATACTGCCAAGTCTCGGTTCGATGGTTGAATCGAGGATAATATCCACCGACCTGATCATATCTCCATGAGTGCAATGGATAGCCTTCTGCAATGCAACATTAAGCATGGATGAACTCTCTTCTAAATTATGATGAAGGTTTGGTAAAGAACCTATGTATATTATCTTTGACAAAACACTATGTAAAATAAAATTAAGTAGAATATGTGAAAGAAAATATACCTCGTCCGATCTCATTATATGAAAGGTCTGGGTAGACGGAAAATCGGTGGCTTTCATGCTCTCCTCCTCGGACACGAAGGCTGATAAATCGCCACCCTTACGATAATCTTCGAGAAATGTATCAAATATACACCTCGCATACTCATCCTCCGAGGTAAAAATATAAATACATTTCTTTAATTGAAAATATAGAAAATTAATTAGACTTTCGTCCTTTGTGATGGATGAGGGTAGGGCGGGTTTTTTTATTAAACTTCGTCTGCTTTTTGATACAAGGGAGGAATTCAAATAGCCCTCTTCCCTCAGAATATAGATACTCTTATCATTATCCTCGATGGGATAGATACCCAAATCAAAATTATATCTATCCATGTCATTACGCAGGCGAGGACAACCACATGTATCATTATCGTCAACAATTATCACTTTAAAATTATGAATGGGTATAGTGATCCTCACTGGATCTTTTCTCCACAATCTTGCCATAGTTTTTAGCGCAATTATCCGCTCTTCGAGACTGGTGATGGAGGATAAATTTGTCCAGAGTCGGTGGTCTTCCTGGTATAGCTCTTTTACCACCGAACACTCACTCAGTACCGAGAAGGGTCTGACATAAAACCACAAGAGGGGGATATCATTACCCAACACTTGACATATGCCCCTGTGTTTCCAGATGGATATAAAACAATCCAACTCGAATTGAGTATGGCCTTCCATGGAGCAGCAATTGAGTCGCATACTTTCGGCAATCCTACCACAACGAGAGCTCTTCCAGAGATTGTTTAGAAAAAAAATGACACAATCTCGTCGAATATGGCATATCGCTCGGGAATATTCGCCACGGTAATCACCAAAAGTCGTATCTTTTCTATAAAGAGAAAATCTTTGGTGAATTCGATACCCTCATGTTCAAACAAAATTCTCTTCAAATTGGCCGTAAAAATGGACCAAGTCTTGACATTCTGGATGGTCATATTGAGTCCTATACCCCGCGCCCCTCTTTGTGGAAAAAGTACGGCATGTTTCGCAAAATAGGATTTTCGTGGGTCGTCTTGGAGAATGAGATCCCCTCCACCTCGACTTTCCAACAATTCATGATTAAAAAAAATAAAACAAAACCCATTGGTGGGAATGGTGGGTTTTATAAACACTTCACAGCTTTCTTTGTAACTTTTTATATTACAGGTGTTACACATATAAAATACATATATATACTTTAAATCTGAACATAAACATTGGTAATTGTCATGATTAGAACAATGGAATAATTTCAGGGACCCCCAAAAAGTATCCGCTCCGCGCCCGATACTGACACTGACATCCAAACCGACATCTTCGGTACAATTATCTTTCAAGACAAACACATCCCGCGCCGAAAGACTCAGAGTATCCTTTTTATAACCCTGCCGAAAATAACCGCGATAAATCGGACCCTGAATAACTATTTTTATTTTAGAAGCCTCCAATACGTAAACCTCTTCCCTAATTTGTACATTCACTATGACTTTTTTAGCCGAGGGAAACAATAATACATTTGAATGGTATTTGGGTAAGGTGGGAATCTTACATAATAGCACTAGAGTGTTATAGCTTGGGGGTAAGGATATCGCGATATAACCATCATGGGTAAATTCAAGTCTCCGAATTTGTATAATTTTGATATTTTTGGCCATCATTTTTTTGACCATATCTTGATAGGGATATGATATACAACGCAGGGATATGGGATATATTAATATGTCATATCTCATACCTAATTATACTATATTATCATCTTAAAAAATGTTTATTTATGGTGGGCAAACAACTCATCAATAGGGGTCAATATTGTTTTACCGCTTTGGTAGGAACCATACTACTCGTATTCCAACCCTTCCACAAATATCCCTATAAAGGCCATTTACCCGCTAAAGAAAGTAACTATTTATATATATATAGATATATAGAGTATATGCGTGAGAAATGTATATATACGTGATATGGGATCTACTTGAAAGAGAAAAAAGGACGACTGGAGTATCTCCAGTAATAGAATGGCCAGACTTTATCAAATTGAACTAAAAGTTATGCCAATACCCTAAGCAACAATTATTAAATCCATGCCAATTCCCCAAGCCGGAATATCTTGGTATCATCATGTAACCATAGTTTTGTCGCCTCCACATATTTCTCAAATATCTAGGATATCTTGGTATCATCATATAACCATAATTGTGTTGCCTCCATATATTTCTCATAAATCCTGGATTATATCTTGGTATCGTCATTTGTCGCCGCCTCATATTTCTCTTAGCTCTTTGTCGTTGACGTCTCGTCTTTTTCTGAATATATCCAGAATTGTAATATATGGGTGGATGCTTAGAGGTTGACACAAAAAATCTCTTTGTTGGGGGTGTCATTTTCGGGTTGGGGGAGGGGGAAGGTGGTGCCGGGTCCAATGCCGGTGTCGGTACTGCTCCAGGCTTCTCACCAATATTTATATAAATACTGGGGCGAGGTTGTGTTGAATTAATTATTAACACAATCGGTGCGGTTCCAATAGAAATATTTATTGGAAGTTTAGTTGGTGGTGGAGGCAGGTCATTTTCGAAAGGAGTTGTTGGTGGTGGAGGCAGGTCATTTTCGAAAGGTTCGTAAGGAGGAGGAGGAGTAGTTGTTGGTGGTGGAGGCAGGTCATTTTCGAAAGGGGTTGTTGGTGGTGGAGGCAGGTCATTTTCGAAAGGTTCGTAAGGAGGAGGAGGAGTAGTTGTTGGTGGTGGAGGCTGGTCATTTTCAAAAGGCTCGGAAGGAGGAGTAGTAGGAGTAGTTGTTGGTGGTGGAGGCTGGTCATTTTCAAAAGGTTCGGAAGGAGGAGGAGTAGTTATTGGGGGGAGAGAAGAATGGTGAGAATCCGGAAATTGAGGAGTCTCCGTAATTGGTAAAAACAATGGTGATGTTGGCGGTGTTCGAGACGGTCCAGGTGAAAACGACAATGATGTCGGAGGTGGCGGTGGTGGCCCCGGAGATTGAGATTGACTGGGTTCACAACGAGGGGATGTCGGAGGCAGAGGTATAAGCGACAGTGGTGTTGGTGAGGATTCCATGATGTAAGATAAGTGTGTCTTTAGTGGATGTGGGTACGGATATATATACTCTATACATAACCCCGCCCATAACCCTTTAGCGGACAAATGACTCATCAATCCGAATGTGTTAAGGGTCAGTATTGTTTGGCCTCTTCGGGGTTATATATAAGACCCTTTTTTATTCAGAGCCGTACTATTCACACCTCCGTCACGTGTGTGCACGGTGTGGTATTTTTTTACAATAACCAGAAAACGCGTTTCTTTTCCACCTTGACTCCTCTTTGTAATGTGGATAAAGAAGACATCTTAGAAGAATCCAGGACAAGTTTCTGACTCTGTTTCACTCACTAAACAACAAAACCCACCAGCAACACCATCTCGGGTGACCATAATGTTGTCGATTCCTCATCCTTCTCATATAAGCAACAATCATGTCGTCGTTGACTTCTCATTTTTTCTGAATATGATACGATACTTGATGGATGTATGTTTAGAGGTTGACAGACACAAACAATCTCCTTGTTGGGGTGTCATTTTTTGGGTTGGATGAGGGGGTGGGTGGTGCCGGTGCTACTATAGGCTTCTAGCCAATATTTATATCAATATTGTTGTGAGGTTGTGAATTAATTGTGATAACAATCGGTGCGGTTCCAATATAAATATTTATTGGAGATTTACTTGGTGGGGGTGGTGGAGGCTGGTCATTTTCAATCGATGATAAATACTCGGAAGTAAAAGGCTGGTTGTTTTGAAAAGGTTCGGTAGGAGGAGGAGTTGGTGGTGGAGGCTGGCCATCTTCAAAAGGCTCGGAAGGAGGAGGAGATTGAGGTGTCTCCATAATTGGCAAAAACGACCCTGATGTTGAAGGCTGAGGCGGTGTTCGAGAGGGATCAGGAATAAGCGACGGTGATGTCGGAGACCAACCCATGTGCATGGAACTATCAGGTGCAAACGACGGTGATGTCGGAGGCTGAGGCGGGGTTCGAGAGGGACCAGGTGTAAACGACGGTGATGTCGGAGGCTGAGGCGGTGTTCGAGAGGGACCAGGTGCAAATGACGGTGATGTCGGAGGCTGAGGCGTGTACTTGGAACCATCAGGTGAAATCGGAGGCTGAGGCGGTGTTCGAGAGGGACCAGGGTCAAACGACGGTAATGTCAGAGGCTGAGGCGGTGTTCGAGAGGGACCAGGTGCAAATGACGGTGATGTCGGAGGCTGAGGCGGTGTTCGAGAGGGACCAGGTGCAAACGACGGTGATGTCGGTGAGGATTCCATGATATAAGACAAGTGTGTGTTCTGGTGGGTATAGGTACAGATATATATATACTATATACACATAAAAACCTAGAGGTGCCCGCCTCCTAACCCCGCCCCATATGTGGGAGGGGCCACCCTCACCTAACAATCAGATTTACAATCTTGAAATCGTTAAGCCACAACACACCTAGAAAACTACGAAGAATCTGATAATCGTTTCTGGTATTCCGTATCAACTTCAGATGGTTTTGATATATATCTCTCGGGGGGCCACAAGCAAAATATATGCTCCACTTCCAATAGTAAAAAATTAAGTAAACAACAGATATGTACATCCCATCGTTTAAATTTTCCTTGACTGGTTGTATAAAATTTCAAATTCAAGGGAGAGGGGTTCGATATAAACTCGATTCCGATACATTGAATGGGGTTAAAATTCGATTTGGGAATAATTTGGATGAGTTCTTTCGAGATATGATTAAAAGCCCGAAATGGATCATTCTTACATATATGACATTTTAATTTCATGTCGGTTAGTCTATTTAAAGTCATTTCATATGATTGATCTTTTTTATCGTATAGTAAATGACAGGTATACGAAAACGGATGATTGTCATGTGCATACTTAATTAGATTGGCCTGCAAAGCCATTATTTTTAGTTCGGGGATGGATGACTTTTGTATAATCTTTAACAAATTAGTCTCACTTATATATTGGGGTAATAGGACCCGCTGATAGTGGAGCAAATATGCCAGTTGACCCTCATGTTTCGAAATATCCTCACATAATATAATTGACGAATCTTCTTCTACAAGACGGACTAGAGTATTGGGTTCAATTAGGCACTCGAATCTTGGTGGGATCCGCAACTGCGGCACGGAAGTGGTGATGTAAACACGTTCATCACTTTTTATCCAAACTGACGTTTTCGGCTTTAATACAGCAATTATCTGATCAATATTTCTATAATCTCCTTTTACGGTTAGGCTTGTCATTGTCAGCAACGATTGTGAGTAGATAAATGCCGAATATTTTGTGCACCCTTTTAATGGTACAAATAGTGCTAACATACGGTCACCGTTAATGGAAAAATATAACGGCATTTGTCTCGCTTCAAAACTCTCACAATTTTTAAGCTTCATCTGCCAAAATATGCTTGTGAATTCATTTTTGATGAGATTGAATTCGATTGAATTGGTCACGGAAAAAAATAGAATGCCGTAATTAATTAGCGATATTGCCATAGTATCTTTAATAAATGCAACATTATTTAGTAATAGTGATAAACCGTCACCGTCCAATTGACACCAGGTGGTTGTGGTCATTATGTCGTCAGTGATAGATATTCTACTCCAACCAAGAAATGAAGGGGAGAACCCCAACTCCGAGAGTTATAAAAGTAACTGCACTCTGACATTCATAAAAATGTACCTCGCGGGAAAAGTTACCGAACCTATATATTCCCCCCTCTTAAATTTTAATGAAGACGATATTTGTAATAGTTTACAGACCAGTCAGAAAAGAACCATACACAATTTTGTGAATGAAAACGATACACTCGACAGCTATATACCCCATTGTGTAATTATCGATCCCCAACAAATTGTCACAATAGGTCACGTTAAGTTAGTAAAACACTACCCCTTGATATTTCTTTTAAATACGTTTAATATCTGTCTCTATCGAAGCTTTTCCATGTTCTCCGAGGTCGAGAGAAGATTCCTTTCCAAGACAAAAACACAACCCTACACCTTTACCATGCATCGCATTTCTATTGTTATTCGTCTTTTTGGTGATGCACTGGTCCACTATTTATGTCATAATTACAACCAAATGGATTTGGCCGATAGGCTATCCAGCGAAATTGACACCTTCATACACGATATAGAAAAGGTCAATGGTTTCGGGCCCGTCATCAAAATACTCCATCATATAATAGAGTGTCCAACCACCCACGGAAAGCTAAGATTTCACGGTTGTGTTTACGAGGCTTTAATCTCTACCCAAACTTGCGAACAAATATATGCTGTCATCAGAGAAAGCGAATACGCCACACTTGTTACACAAAAACGAATAATTTTTACCAAAGGTAACACAGGAAATATTGAAACATATCTTTGGCAAGAGAAACGTTTATTGACATTCGATACAATTAGAATAGTGGGGGTTCCGGATTTTTATACCATCTGGTCATCCCTCTTCTTATTGGCGGACATTATCACCACCACCACCACCTTATCAAATACCCTTTTTATACAATTCATGACTAGACATGTTCAAAATATGACGGGGTGCATGTACTGTTTAAAAAATTATCCCCCAAAAACAAAACGGGGTGTTGAACTTTGTCAATTGATACATGACTCAAATAAGGAAGCGAAAAGAAACCCTTTACCAATGCTATTTCAGAATTGCTGTCCAAATAGTAAAAAAAATAACCCCGAGAAGATCTACCCGGCCAAATGCTACATTTACTGTGCCCTGGAAACTGTAATGAAAGATAGAGGAGGTGGAGGCGTAACTCATTCCGAATGTTCTATCCAAATCATGTCCTATCTGTTTATACTGCTATTGGTGTTGCCCGATTTACCCCTCGTAAAATTGTACTACCCAACACTTCAGGCCAAATCTCACACTATGGCTGTGTGGATTATGCGAAATATAATAAGAATAAGTAAAGGTCTAGATATATTCCCAATAACAGAGTTGTTTAACCCGGATCCAATAATAGCCCAATTCCAAAAATTATTTTCCGAAAAAGGCGATAATGTTTTTTATGATGTGGAATGTTACATATATAAATTACAACTCTTGGATTGGGTCTTGGTGGTTAATGACAATAGCACTGAACCAATGGTAGAGTCAACGTTTTCCTTTTTTGAACCACGTGATAAAGCGGTATCTGATTATCTTAACTCTACATATGTGGGGTTTTTCAACGAAGAGAACATTTTTTAAAAGAAGAGGCATAGATATATAGTATATATATATATACTATATTGGGGAATATTAGTTAACCTTAGACAATGGATCTTATATCAGTTGATAGAGAATTTAAGACTATGGAGGACATGGACATATGTTGTTACACCAGGACAAGTTCCGAATTGCTACCTTACCTTCGGAAAAGATTGAATTGAAAGAAGAGGGCAGAAACATTTTCTGGATTCTTCTAAGTTATCTTCTTTAATGCAATTTTTTTTACGGTTTCGGTTCTATTCTTCTTCTCAAAACGCCGGAAAAACTCGGTGACACCCACTGCATTACTTAATAAACTGACAATCGCTTACCGCTAGGGTGGAAAGGAAACGAAACTAGTTTTCTGGTTAAATAAAATGTATTATAAAACAAAATCATACCTATTTACATGCCACATATATGGAGCTGTGAGTAGTACGACTCTAAATAAAAAAGAGTCGTAACGAGGCGGCCAAACAATATACTGCTGACCCCTTATCAGCCTTTAAATTCCCAAAGTGCCGAGTGGGTTTTTTGGAAATAGATCCCCAATGTCTGAGGGGTCAGGTGTATATCTTTCCCGAATGTGATTTTGCGGGGGGGTTGGTTTTGCGGATTTAACATCTTCCATACCTGTAGGTGAGATTCGTTCTCGGGGTTGAAAGTTTTAGCCACATGGGGTATGGTGGTGGCCAGAATCCGCTCACATCTTGATTTCAGCCCAATTCTGTCGTGTACACCAATGCCAATATAATTGTTATTCCGCCCAAACAATTTCACCGGTGTTGTGGCATTAATGGTGTATGCTATATCCGTCTTGATCTCATTAAATAATTCCATAAATTTATTATTATTTCTGATAATGTACATTTGTGTTTGGAGAGAGACACTCAAGATACAGCACGTGATACCCTTACATTTCAGAGGTTTTAATCGACCACCTATGAAACCCTGCATCTTTGACTGGAGGGCATTTATTAGCGGTTGCATTTCAAATGTTTGGACCGCTACATAAAATTCCTCCAATGATGTAGGAGCCCAGTAAATGGTCTCTATGGTTGTTGCATCGTAAGCCTTTAATTCAAACATGGCCTCAGTCACATTAATATGGTCAAGCGAGGAGGAGGAGGTGGAGCTTCCAAAATAATTTTGAAAACTGGCATGTTTTATGGCATTCTTCATAAACTCTTGCTGGAAGTTGGTTCGATTCCTGAGACATATATTACTTAGGTGAATTTTTACATCTGTATTCGCAGATATCTTGTTCATTATATGTTCATAGTTTATAGTATACACATTTTGAGATATATCACCCGGCAATATTAAACACAGTCGACACAGTGTCATTGCAGTGTCGTATTCAAAGGAGATATTAAATCCACCATTATTCAATGGAATATGGGCCACACCCCACAAGGGACTCGATTTGTCCAATAGTGTTCGCAGTTGACTTGCTAGATGTTGACCCCTTTGTCGGTCCACTTTGACGTCCATATTTCCGATAGCGATGATGGCTTTATATTCTTTACGACTAAGGGTTTCCCGTGTGAAACATGTTACACATTGGGTCACTCTTATTATACTATATATTAAATTTATAACACTATAAAGATGTTGTAAAAACAAAAATAATAGATATAATAATGAAACTTGTGAAGACTGTAAAAATATTTTAGAATTGAATAATATGATGAGAGATATTGAGGCTTCCATGTTACAACTCGGATGAGGGTTAATTTTGTTTACAATAAACTTTATCTAACCAGAAAACGCATTTTCTTTTCCACCTTGACTTTCTTTTGGTTCGATCGTTTATCTAAATTTTGAACTTGCACGAAACCCACCGGGCTGAGAGGTCCATTGCGGTAAAAATTTAGGCGACGGGTCTCTCTTTCTCTTACCAATTTGACCAGCTTCCCATTGGGGGATGAGTAGTACCCGTGAACGAGAACTTGGCCGACCCGTATGCGACGTGAAACGGGGAGCGGTAGACTTTTCTATAAAAAATTGTTTTTTTATGTCTAGAAATGTATATAAATAGTGTAATTATTATATTAAAACAAAAAATGACTGAATACAATGACGTTATTTTTCTTACGAATTTACTCGATGAACTCGACAAAGGAAGACAATTATTACCTCCACCACTAGAGTTTACACCACCACCACCACCTTATAACATAATAGTGACGGCGACCCCAACCACCACACCAACCACCACCACACCAACCACCACACCAACCACCACCGATACACAAAAGAAGGACTTACATAATGATTTTAAGGTTATTGAATCTGAAGAATATATACGTAATCTTAACGGAATGGTTATAGATAAAACTAAGACATTGAATTTATTAAAACATACAGTGGACTTATTGGGTGAATTTATCGTAATATCAAATTCAAACAATGGCTTGGAAAATCTTCGAAATTTGCATCTGGCTTCACCCATATTTGAAAAATTATGTGGTCAAAAAAATCCAATTCGTGAATCCAGTTCCCTTCTACGGGAATTTCAAGATTATATCGTGAGAACCGACGGCGAGATTGAGAAAACGATTCCGAAATCAAAGCCAAACCTGATAACCAATCTGAATACCCTGAAATATAACATGGGGGGTAATATAGATAGCCGGCTCAACGTATTTATATATAGTCACTTGTCCATGGATGGCCGATCTATTAACGCTTCCAATTTGGACAAGCGTACATTACAATCAATGCAAGCATATTTAGAAATGGGACAAGATGTAAATTTTTCAATTAAAATTAAAAAAAGTCTAAATTATAATATTAACGAAGCAAATATTGTACCGCTATTTACAAGCATGCTCTGTTGGGAAGGTGTGATTCTTACGCACGCTTTTCAATTAGCAAAAATTCTAAAGTTAAAAACAGATAATCTGATTGTCTTGGAGAACGGAGGTTTTACCATGGAGAATATGTTAGACTTACTCTCCTTTATAATTGACAAATGTACCGATAATCTGAATAATACAGATAATAAAGAATCACATACACCCATTAAACGTGGTCGGGGCATTAAAAGAATGCGTGGGGAGCCTCCAAATAATATGACGAAACCTAAACGAGATGCCAAGACAACACAAATTGATAATGGGGAAAAAACAAATGTCAACGATGAACAAATTACAATTTTTATTAAAAAGATTAAAACTATTTCACAAGAGATTGCTGAGAATGCTCCAACTGGTATATCCGAGTATATAGATATACTACTTAAAAGACCCAGACCGACAAATAATAGCAACTAGAGTATTATCGACATCTACAAAAATTATGATAATATATTTCGTGTGGGGAATACAGTTTCTCGTAAATTATTTTCCTGTGTTGATCTCTTAATGAAAATTTGTCCACCCTCACCCTCCACCATATCACACACCTCCCTTATTGAGTCAATGGTTAACTATTCCGTTAAATCTGAAGATATTGTTCCACTTTTTACCATTCTAATGGGTTGGGATCACATCACCCGCAAGTATGCTAGTGCCGCCCTCCAATCTCTCTTTGGTCATTTCTCTACCATTGAGGTTATCCGAGAGGTTGGGTTAACAGTAGAAGATATTTTACAGATGTTTACATATATAGTAGAAATAAATCAAATAATTTTTCAAAAGAATCTACAGTAGTATTGAAACACATTACAGACAAAACAGACACCCTACCCCAACTCCTCACCAGAACAAAATAATAACACCTAGTGACACTCCGCTTTGATGATGAATCCAGGACAAATTTCTGGGTAGTGTTTCTGGTATAGTCTCTAGAAAGGCTCCGCCGGTAAAGTCATTTACCCGCTAAAGGGTTGTTATATTTGTTGATAAATACCCGAGAGAGTATAGGTTCCATGTTAACAATGCGCCGGGTGAACCGTTCTCGATCTCGGGCATATTGTTCCCAAATACCGACTCTCGCCGCTCGATATGCAAAATCCCAGGCCACTAACGGATACACTTTTGTAGCCCCAAACCGAACCTGTTTTTTTAAGTTCTCAGGCATATATATATATATATATATATAATACCACCAACCCCTAAATCCCAGAGAATGAATCTAAACGGGATAGAGTTAATGTCTGTGGTCACGTACAGGGTTATAATTCCCTTTCTAATAATATTAGGTGTGCCAGTGAACTCTCTCGGATTGTATTTAATAACAACTAAACCTCTTAATATGTAAGTATTTTTTTTATTTATAGATAAATAAATTAGTGGATATATATTATGAAGCAAAAACTGAAACTGAAACCATTACCCTTTAATAAATTACATCGCCCTAATATGGGTGGAATTAAAAGAGCAATGGCACAAAAAGCCCCGTGCCAAAAAGACCCGCGCCAAAAAGATCCGCGTCAAAAAGACCCGCGCCAAAAAAAAAGGAATAAACAAAACACACAGAAAGAAATAGATAAATATATGAGGTCTTATGACCTCCTTATTCCCAAAGCGGCTTTCATACGACTTGTCCGAGAATATATAAATCAAATTGCTGGTAGAATGAGGATAAGAAGAGATGCACTAGAGGCTTTACAAGAAGGTACCGAGGCATATATAGTCGAGTGTTTTTTTAAATCAAATGTGGGTGCTAATCACGCTAGTAGACTTACTATACAGCCGAAAGACCATAGACTGGTAAAAATCATGACTGAACATATACATGCAGGTTTTAAACCCCGAGCGATTATAGTTCCGTACAATAGAAATACTGGCGATATACGTGTCTAAACCCCCTTTTCCTTCCTACAGAAATCTGCTGGTGTTACTGGTCTGTGACAACATCCTACTGATACTCGGTGTGTTTACGTCAATCACGCTCAATGGTTGTGGGCTAACATCCCGCGCACAGATAATACTACTAGCTAATGTTCCAAATACCTGTTTTTACATCTTCCAGTCATGTTCGATATATATTATATTGTTAATAGGGCTTTAGCCTCTGGTTGCGGTTGCGTAGATTATATTGAGGCATGACTGCGGGAGCTCTCTCTCTCATAGTCGTCCCCATCTGTCACATACACACATATATATAGTCTCAGAGAAAACTGTGGGGGTGGGGCAATACCAATGGGAGGAGCCTAATCTTTTTTGAAGAGATGCTGTTGGTTGAACATTTCTGTATTATAATTGTTCAACCAAGACACGCTGCTGGATATTTCACATACATTTTTATATATGCGAAGACTTTCGGGAGAGTTATTTAATTTGACCGGCTCTGCCATTGCCACTGCCAATGGATGATGTAAATTTAAGGGTACAATTCTTTTACGGGTTAGTCTTCCTATATCCTCACAATTAATATCGTGAAGTGTCGGCTCTAGACGAAGGCCCAATAATTCAATATCGTTATAGATATGGGGCTCGGCTCCATAATCGTTTTTACAACATAGATCCAATTTCTGACGGCATATATTTTTATCGGACGCACAAAAAGAAATATCAAATAACGGTGTAGACTTTAAGGGTTTGAAATTATATTTGAATTGGTTAATTTATTCTTAGTGTGATAAAAATGTTGGGCCGAGTTTAGATGATAAAGAGAGGTAGGAAAAGACCACTGTATCCACGGAATGTTGGAATTGGGTATTGTATAGTCTTTCGTTATATTATCGAGCGAGGCTAGTAGACCGTAACTCCTAAATGTCCTAATAAAATGGGCCGGTTTTAAATACTTTGAGGTGGTTGTTGTATTAAGGATTTCGGACAATACACTGACATTGGCCAGAAATGGAGAGTTTTTAGTTTTAAAAATGCGGCTGGATGTCATAAGCTTGCCGCGGATAATTCTGGTCTGTTGAAAGAGTTTCATCATTTGTAAATGTTTGGGGTGTATAAGCGACTCTCCCTCGAACAGCGAGTGAAACAAGTTTTCGTGGCCTCCCACCACAAGGCCGCATACAATCTTTCAATTCTCTAAAGCCTGAGCGGCAATCAATTGGAAATCAATGGGATTTTGTGGGTTGTGATTGGCCAATATATTTTCTATAGGGAAAATATTAAACGCGGCGTTGGCATTGACAGGGTTATTAGTTATATTGGGGAGAGAGTCACCAAACAGATAGTACCATGCTGAAATGCCGAACCACCTGTCAAGTTGCTTGGGTGATGATATTTTTACCCCTATATTCATTTGATCGGGTGAGACGTATAAAATGAAACGGTTCGGATATCTATGGTCAGCGTTTGCCGGTGTGATAATGGGACCGCTATGTGCCGTGGCCAGCCCAATAGACTGTTTTGTAAAGTTTGGAATATTTTTAAGGGAGTACGATGTGACATGGGGATTCATTGACCGCGGTCTGAGGCCAAATAGTGGTGCCTGCGAGCTAGAAATTGGCGTATTGTGTTGATTCATAACCACATTGAAAAAATTTGGTTTGGGTATACAGGTATAATCTTGAGAATTGTAACTGACGACACTGTCCACGTCAACCAGGGTTAGCGGGCAGGGATTCACTTGACATTTCGCGAAATTAACATAATCTTTATTGGCTATTTCTGCGGGAAGCACAGGATTTCCTAGATAATCCAATTGTCCATTACAATGGCAAGATATTCTATTATTAAACAAAAAAATCTTATCGTTAATATAAGCTATATACTCGGCGAGTGAGCATTCTTTAAGTGTTTGTAACAATTTAGTCTGAACCATGTCACAGTGCTCCAAAATTTTCATATCAGGATTCTGTTCGTCCACCAAATATGAATTATATTTCCAGTTGGGATTTTCTCTAAATTTTTTGTCGTTATATGTACACGCCACATTTTCGGTACAGTCAACGCCACCAAAAAGGAATGGGTAGCGACAGTTACATATGAATCTATCCTCACTTAAGGAATAGACCAATTGACCGGTGAATTTTGAACACGGTGGCGGGTGACCGTCTTTATGTTTCTGAATATAGCAGTAGGTGCTGTCGCTATTGAGAATGTCCTCACCCCAGACGACATCCCGGCCAGAAATTATGTTGGCCTTTTCATCACCACAAAACATTTGACAATCATATTTGTTGACAAATACATCGGGTTCCATTCTGACCGGTTTCTCACATTTTCGGCCTTGTTTGTAATGCGAAAATGTCCCGGATGACCAACCAAGTATCAAATCTTTAAGTTCATTTAAATATTTTTGGGTGGATCTTATATTTTGGGAAGTCTGTTTTCGATTGTGGGGGAATATTCTTTGGTGGCGGGGAGGTAGGTTAAATTCATTACCATCCAATGCCAAATAGTCATAATTCGGCAGTTTTTTTTCATCAATCATGTTTGCCATTTGTTTAACGGAAAGGACCTGGTCCATACCCTTTTTCAATTTTTCCGGGGTTAATCGTTTATCATTTTTCAATTTGGATATAAATAAACCGTATAGATGTTTTCGAATATGATTTTTATTAATAACCAAAATATAATAATATATATAATATACAAAACATACCCAACATTTGTTGCTCCCACATGGTTATTTATTCATATATAACATAATACAAAAAAAAATGTATCTATTGGTCGAGTCAACCAAGCCTCAATAAATAAAATGATGTAAACATTTATATCCATTGTCCGAGTCAAACCTTTACATTTTTGTTTCGAATTTATAGATATCGGACAGGAGGACCCGGCCCGGCCCACATAGCCACACACCCAATGGATAACAACCCTTCAAAAGGTTTGTACATTCGTCGCCTGCCATGGTGGAGTCTCTACAATTTTTGTCGTAGAGACAGACGCATAGGTAGAATGTAAGATGGATATTATCCGTGAGTGTTTATGTCACCAGTAAAATTAATTTCGGGTTCAGTTTTAGGGGGGTTGCCAAGTCTACATTTCACAGTATTATACATCTCTTCTAGTATATTTAATGGTATTGTATCTATTTGGAGACTTCGAGGTAAAAAAAATAACAGCTCATCAAGACATATACTCTCAATTTCAATATCTGGGTTAATTCTTATCATGTGCCTCACTAACAGTTCAAGGGCATATATAGTCAGGAAAAGATGAATTTCTTGAATGTGCAATGAAAATACCATAGTCCAACAGTTTGCGTGTTTGTTCACGACAATAATCAATACTATTAGGTTTTGTAGTATACGTGGTAACATTATCGGGAAAGGTTAAGATAACAAATTTAATATTATCTGGATATAATGCATACATATAACTAATCAATAGCGGTAAATTACAATTGTTAAATTTTAGCCTAGCGATCGACCCAAGAACCTGAGTTATATAATCCTCCACAATAGGATAAGTATTTATAGATTCATGACATCTGAACCTAACGAGTAGATTACCGCTACATGAATCATGGAATATTGTTATCTCGGCAAAGAGAGGTATACATAGTATCTCATCCTTATCATATTTTATAATGTCACCTCTACATAATTCCATACAATTCAATGAGTTTTCAGAATCTTCATGAAACACATTATCAAAAAAAACGGGGGTAAAGGGAAAACTCTGTTGTTGATCACTTTCACGTTCACATCGGGAGTCATTTTCAACTAGCAGGTTAAATATTGCCTTTCTTATATCCTTATGTGGTGTTTGACCAACATGTAGCACCTTATTTATATTATCTTTAATGTCCCGATATATATTACTTGGATTGTAATCAAACTTAACATGTTCATGAGAGAGTGTAAACATTAAACGTTGTTCACATTGTTTGCCGAGTTTATAGGTATCGGTCAGGACCTCGTTGCATTTTGTACAGTTGTTATCCATGGTTGAGTGGGGTATACAAATATGTGTCTCGTCTTTTTTAGTAATCTTTCAAGTTTTGGGGTCCAACTCTACACAAATGGCAATGTTCTTTCACCCGGGATCCACACCAATGATACAATGGTGATTTCAGCCGTACTCTTGGGGCCCGTCGTTTTTCTTCTTCTTGTGATGAAGGTGACGGTTCCGCATAGTTAGTCAACCGAAGCCCTCTATATAAATATATTTAAAATATGGTCTACAATAAAAAAGCCAGTTGGTCACAGTGTTGTGAAACATTCCGCTAAAGCGTTCAAATTCCAACCCTATCGCAAATATCCCTGTCCATTAAAATATGGTTATTTGGTTAGTAATATTATTATATATTTTATGTCTGATTAAAATATTAAATAATTCTATATATCGGAATCCCATTACGTTTTTAAATAAAGATGTTAAAAAAAATTCTGATTCGATAATGGATTATTTTGACAATTTTGATTGTAGGAAGTCGGGAAGTATTCATGATGCTTTGATTTTACCCAACGCCTTGGTAATTAATAAAAATTATAATTTATGTCAAAATGATTTAGATATATTGTGGAATCAACAAAAACAAAAAAATCCTCCTCTCTCTGAAGAGCCATTTATTGCTGGAATATGCACAAACCACAAAGCAATATTTATTAATATATGGGGGGATTTGGGTAATGAAAATGCATTCAAGAATAATATACAAAAGACCCTCTGTGGTTGCGAAAGGCACCAACATTTGCTCGCCTGTCCACCCCTGACCGAAGCGGCGGGTGACCCATTGGAAATGCGGGTGACATTGGGTCGAGGAGAGACCATACTAAATATACCTCTACTGGGTATGAAACCCCTCATACATAAAGCCAAGAATATGGGAATGTTTTACCATTTGAATGCAATGGGGGAAATAGTTTTGTGTAATCCCTGCTCACGATTACCGGACGGTCTATATGAGATTGACGATGTTCTCATTAAAAGGAGAGATATTATAAATTTAAAACCTCGTAGTCCTGGCCTTTTTTCAGAGTCCATGAAAACCAGAGACAGGGTATGAAAAGTGTTTTGTTCAAAACAGCAAGTGTACAAATTGTATACATAACTTTTTGCTCGTTAAAGGGTTAAAATAATGTTTGCCCGCTAATGGGATAATAAAAACATTATGTATGTAGTATGTTTCGGGTAGAGAATGTCCACCTATCCAAGTACCTTTTCACTGGGTGATATTCATATAGCCTCTATTAATAAGGTGTTAATAATGTCGATAGGTTTAACCATCAAGAATTACAAGAAATTGCCATTGTCCTAAAGGGTTTCATTGAACGGGGAAGAATCGAACAATCCCTATTGTCCATTCTATTCAGGGGTCATAATAATGGCGACGAACAACCCCACTCTAAAAAAATGAAGATGGATAATATCGCCACCCTGATATCAACCATGACCAACAATAATAACAATGACATTGATAATGATGAATTGCTAAATTTAATGTTTAAAAATTTTAGTGTTCCATATTTTCATGTTGCGGAACAGGTCCCGTTCTTTGTGTGCGAGGGCATATGTGTGGATAGTGCTAGTGTCGGTGCGGCACCCGCCTTCAAAAACTGTAGCTGTCGAAAGTATTATACATTTTTACAAGGGGGTATCGCGCCGGAATATATACTACATTTTGTTTCTCAATTTGTGAACCACACCCAACCCAAATATTACGAATCCTGTTTGGCCCACGGGTGCACCGGGAATATGGTAACGGTTAATTTGAAAGAGGCTTTTCTCCGTATGAATTTAGAAACGGCCCCGACTCAGAGTCTGCTCATGTATATATGTGGCTTTATAGCCCTGTGTGGTTATCAACATATATTCGTTAGAGATCGGACCATGGTGGGAACATCAACGTCCCTCCTGTTTAATTTGATACAAAATAAACTGTGGGATTTTATAAAAGGAGACAATGATAGTAATTTTTCAACTTTTATTTCAACATTGGGGTACCAATCTTTCTTTCATAATCTTTCCAATATTTTTATTAATCTCGAAAAAATTGCTCTACAGACAAACTTGTCCACCGAGGATAAACGTCAGTGTGTATTAAAATACATGCAAACTATATACCCGAACATTCCCACACAAATAGATATGAAAGGCCTAAATTCGGCCGCTAAGAAATACTATTTCCAATACGGATGGATTAACGAAGGAAAACGTGTATATAAAACTTCTCAGTATAGTAAGACCCTACGCAGTAAAGGGGTTGTGTATGTTAACAGAATGCATGTCTGTGAATCAATCTGGAAAGAATTGTGTCACGGAAACTTTTTTGTCCGCGACGAAAAGAATGATAAATGTATTGACGATCATTATCTAGGTTTATTGGTCAGTTATATTATCACAGATGTGCTACGTAAACCAAAATTTGACAAGAATGACTGTCCATATCATCAATTCTGGGAACGACCGCATATCTCATTAAATGCCATATCCAAAAATGTAGTTGGAAAAAATGAATCGGAAAATCAGGATGCCATTATAAATGGACCCTATTATACTTTATTTGCACTATTGACTAAGAATGATCGGTTGAACATGTCTCACCTCGACCTCTTAATATTTGAAACTATACTATCTTCTGATATGGAATACGATACTATACGTTCCCAAAAATTTTATTACTTGGGAATATTGATTACTATGGTGGCATTGATTAAGGAAATATTAAAAGAAGCTCCATCTATATTATCACAGGATACCACAAAGATAAATAACAATAAAGACTTAAATAAAAATATACGAATGGCTATTAAAAATCTGGAAGAAACACAAAATATCTCTGAAATTATTGAGGATTTAACTTTATTGGCCGAAATGGAGCTGGACCCCGGGCCATCATTAATGGTATCACATATGTTAAATAGAAAGTTTTATAATATACAAAACAATATCATACTGTAAATAGAAAAAAAAATTTTTTTGGGGTGAAATGGGGCTTTATTAACAGGAAGAGAAAACATATAAATAAAAGGTTCCAGTCAGCGTTCTTAAAAGGTCATTATGTCTACCCAATGCCAAGAACAACAGCGATACAATGTAATGGAATCTGTAAAGCAAGCTGCCAATGCGGTTGTTGAATTTATGAATAATTCAAAAAAGTAAATAGGCGAAATGAAGTGGAGTTTATATTGAAGCCGATCCTCATTATTTAACCAATAATCATAGTTTTTATAGTATAATATATAAAAAAACCCAACCCCGCGCAACCTCATATAAAAAATGATCAATGGCCGAGTGTAGATTTCACAACATCATAAATCCGTTGTAATATATTTGATGGAATTATATTTATTCGGAAATGTTGAGGTAAGCCTAGACAACATACAAATCGGCAGACAAATGATCATACACCATAAAATCCAAGGTATTTATGTAGTTATTATGAAATTGTTAATAATATAAACAAAGATAAAAATAGCAATACATTAACCCCTTAAGGATGGGGCCGTTTGTTGACATGATCTAGCTGCCAGGCGGGTATATTTACCAAAAACGAGATTCATTCCATGCTCTTTTTCATGCATAAACAAGAGCCAGAGCGTAATACAATTATATATCCGTGAAAGGGCGATAATAGAGCTTTCCAATAACACCTAAATGATCCTTGTATGACCACGGGTTATCCGGTTATCCTGCAACCGGAGGTGAAAATACCCTGAATAAGGTAATTTCCTCAATTTTTTCCTTATCTCGCGAGGCCGGGTGTGTGTAGGGAGGCGGCGGTGGTCCCAGACGTGGCCCAGTGGTGTGCCGAGCGGTCAGGGCTCGTTTATCGTCCTCCCAACGCGCGGACTCTCTCTCATGCCCCTTTCCCACTGGTGAGACAAGTCACGATTTTCGTCGCCGACACCAATATATTGGCACATTCGTGACATGTCTCAACACCTCTCATGAACAATCGTTTGACTCTCAAGGCCTGTCAAGGCCTCGCAAGGGCCCTCGCGGGTCGTCGCAAATGTTCGGACCATTCAAAATTTTGGACGAGGACTCACGAGGATTGGTTGCCCTCGCAAGCATCGTCGAGCATCGCCGAGGGATCTGCGAGGGCTTCTGCGATCATCTGCGACATCGGCGAGACATCGCGGAGGGTTTCGCACAAAAAAACCTTTGCAACGCTGCATGGATGCTCACCGATGCTCTCAGATGTTCCGAGAACATCGACGATGCCAAAGAGCACCTTCGGCGGCGAGGTGGGTAAAACAAAATTATTAGGCCTATAGTGAACCTGATAACCCTTTTTTCTATGCACCTCTCGTGGGGGGTTCACCTGTTTTTGTTTTTCTCTTTCTCTCCTTTTCTCTCTTTCTCTGGTTTGTATCCATTCAGCCCCATTCAGCCAACTGTTTTAAGACGTTTATCCCCATCCATGTATCGATATCTTCCTGGCAAGCGATAGCGAACCAGCATTATATGGAGAAATCCGGCTTCGCCGGAGAAATTTTTCTATCGAAAAATATACAAATTTAGCTTACTCTCAAAACAAGAATATATATATGTTGGCTCGCTACCGCTCACCAGGAAAATATTGAAACCTGGATGGGGGTAAACGTCTTAAAACAGTAGGCTGAAAAGGGCCGAACGGATTATAGGCAAAGAGAGAGGGAGAGAAAGACAAACAAAACGAGGAGGGAGAGAAAGAGAAAACAGGGAGGTGGGCTCAATGTTTACGTTAGCCTAATTGAGCCCACCTCGCTGTTTTCTCTTTCTCTCCCTCCTCGTTTTTTTTTTCTTTCTCTCCCTCTCTCTTTGCCTATAATCCGTTCGGCCCCGTTCAGCCTACTGTTTTAAGACGTTTACCCCCATCCAGGTTTCAATATTTTCCTGGTGAGCGGTAGCGAGCCAACATATATATATTTTTGTTTTTGGGTCGTTTTTCTGGTCCCTTCTTCCTCATGGTTAACCCCATTAGTTTTCATATTTCATGATGTTCGGCCCATTAGTTTGGCAATTTTAAGACATTTCACCCCATTTCGTTGTCAATATTAAGACTTTTCGTGTCATTTAGGCATCGAGTTTTTCCTGGCTAGCGATAGCGAGCCTGTACTGTTTGAGGAACCGGCCTTCGGCAAGGATTTGTTTCTATCGACAAAAGTACAAATTGATCTTGAAGGAGAGTGTTGGGGGTGCTTTATATGCTTGATGGAGGTCTAGGGATGAAACTAGGGATGAAATAGAAAACAAACAAAAAACAAGGAGAGAGGGAGAGAAGAGAAGACAAAAAAAGACGAGGTGGGCTCAATTTTTAAGCCGCAAACATTGAGCCCACCTCGTTTTTTTTTGTTTTCTTTCTCTCCCTCTCTCCTCGTTTTTGTTTTTTTCTATTTCTCTCCCTCTCTCTTTGCCTATAATCCGTTCGGCCCCGTTCAGCCTACTGTTTTAAGACGTTTACCCCTATCCAGGTTTCAATACGCCGAACCATCGCTTGAATCGCCGAAGACGTCGCAGAACATACGGCGAGTTTTCTTTCATCCTCGCATGATTTCGCAAGATATTTTTGAAAATGTGACATGCCTCGCAGAGGTCATCGGCGAAAGATTGCTCACTTCGCCGATAACGTCGCAGAAGGTCGGCGATTGCGTCGCCGTCACCGGCGACATCTTCGCCGATTATAATTTGTCATCTGTTTGAAACGGTCAAAATCGTGAACGTCGCACGTATTCTTGCGAATATGACAAAACTAAGTCATCGGCGACGAAAATCGTGAGTTGTCTCACCAGTGGGAAAGGGGCATCAGAGCCCCTAATGTGCTCAGAATGCCGCCCGTCATATGACGGGTACCGGAGGTTAGTCCATTTATCTCTCTGGCAAACTATATTGTAAAATGTAAATACAAAGGAGTACAAATGAGTACAAAGTAAATCAAGCAACAATAGATCTAGTGACCCTTCTAGGTTGCTTGTCCACCAAAACACTGAGGATCAAGTGTCCAAACAGTGGTTTAGAGTGGGTAAGGGAACATTGGAAAGGGAATTACTGCCCTGGAACTAATGTCCGTGGCAGGATTAGGAAGTTAGTAGAGGACAGATGGGTTAGTAACTGAGGGGGGGATAAAATAAAGTTATTCATTTACAAACGCAGTCAGTCGCGGGTTTGATGCGAGATATTTGTCTAGGCGGAGTTTAAATGAATCAACGGTGATGTACTCTATAACGTTTCGGGGAAGCCCATTCCACAAGTTAACAACTCGATTGAAGAAGAAATTCTTAGATTCGTGCGAGTTAAAAGATTTACCAATAATTTTGCAACCGTTTCCCCGCGTGTAATTAGATTGGTCAATAGTGAAGTACTTACTACAGTTCATATTGTCGATGCCTTTGATGATTTTGAACACTTGAATTAAGTCACCTCTTAATCTGCGCAGGGTTAAAGGAAATAATTTAATTCTCTAAGACGCTCTTCGTATGGTTTGTTCTTTAGGCTAGGTATCATTTTGGTAACTCTACGTTGAACTCGTTCTAACTTGTTTATATCTTTTTGGTAATAAGGGCACCAGGATTGAACGCAGTATTCCAGAAGAGGGCGGACTAAGGAATTGTAAAGGGTTAGGATAACTTCTTTGGATTTATGCTCAAATGACCTGCCTGTAATGCCAATTATTTTGTTTGCCTTCTTAACAACTTCTGAACATTGTTGACTCGGTTTTAGGTTACTCGATATTGTTACTCCTAGATCGGTTTCTCTGTTTTCATTCTTAAGCTGTGTGCCATTAATCGAATAGTTTGCTTTCTCATTTAGGTATCCGATATGTAGAACTTTACATTTATCCGAATTGAAACTCATTTGCCAAATTTGGACCCAACATGACAACTTATCTAGATTGTGTTGCATATCGTCAACTTGTTCTTTTGAGAGTACGCTATTTGCAATTTTTGTATCGTCAGCAAATTTTGAGATTGTACAGGTGAGACACTCATCTATGTTGTTGATGTAAATTAGAAAGAGAATTGGTCCTAGTACCGATCCCTGGGGTACCCCGCTACTTACATTGGTCCATTTAGATGCCTTACCGTTTATGACTACTCTTTGCTTTCTGTTGCTGAGCCGATTTTCTATCCATTTCAACACACCGTCTTGTATTCCATGTGCTTTTAGTTTTAGCAGTAAACGTTTGTGGGGAACTTTGTCAA
The DNA here is from genome assembly GCA_032716605.1 of Paralithodes platypus. Classification (NCBI taxonomy): domain Eukaryota; kingdom Metazoa; phylum Arthropoda; class Malacostraca; order Decapoda; family Lithodidae; genus Paralithodes; species Paralithodes platypus. The sequence continues at coordinate 23,904,099 of CM064529.1, read as the reverse complement.
AGGCTTTTTGAAAATCAAGGTATATAATATCTACAGCTTTACTCTCATCGTAGAGGTTGAGGATATCGTGGAAGAAGTCTAAGAGGTTTGTTAAACAGGAACGTTTTTTTACGAAAGCCGTGTTGAGTATCTTTAAGTATGTTATTTTCCTCTAAGTGATTTACGAGTCTGTCTCGTATGACCGTTTCTAGCATTTTACATACAACTGAGGTTAAGCTAATTGGACGATAGTTACTGGGTATGGATTTGCTGCCTTTTTTGAATATCGGTGTTACGTTGGCTAGCTTCCACTGATCAGGCATAGTTCCAGACTGCAAGGATTTATTGAATAGTAATGTCAGTGGTTTGGAGAGCTCATCCTTAGCTTCCTTTAGAACTCTAGGCGAGATTGTATCAGGTCCAGGCGTTTTATTTACCTTGAGTTTATCTAAACAATTCAATACTTCTCTCTCTGTAACGGTGATATTGCTTAGAACATCTGAATTATCAATCTGAATCGGCGATGGTGTAGGGATATCACTGAGGTCTTCTGTTATAAAAACTGATGCAAAGAAGGTATTGAGGGCATTACTCATTTGTACTTCGTCTTTGGTGTATTTTCATCGACTAATGGTCCAACAGTTGAAGTAACTACTTTTTTCTTTCTGATATAACTATAGAATTCTTTCGGGTTTGTTTTACTTTGATTCGCAATATGTAACTCTAAGGTCTTTTTACTTTGCTTAATTAACTTTTTGGCTTTGCGTCGTAGCTCTACAAATTTCACCCGTTCTTCGTCATTTTGTGAGGATTTTAATCTATCATTAGCAAATTTTTTAGCAAGCTGGCAGTTTGAAATATCTTTATTCCACCATTTGGGCTTATTATTATGGCCTGGATGCCGAATTTTCGATGGTATGCAGTCTTGTACTGTTTTTAGGTAAGTGGTTTCGAATAACTTCCAAGATGTATTTATGTCATTATTGTTAATTAAAAAGCTCCAGTCAGTTTCTTTAAACATAGCTCTAAGTTTATGGAAGTTTGCTTTCTTGAAATTAGGGACTTTTTCGATGCTACTATTTGGTTCGTTACTAGTAATCTTTAAAGTGAAAGTTATCGTACGATGGTCGCTGTTACTGAATTCATCACCAACATTCAAATTCTCTATCAATTCTTCTTTTGTTGCAAGTACAATGTCAAGAACGTTATTACCACGGGTTGGCGTTCGAACAAATTGATAAAGCGAACTCTCTTGCAAGTTCGTATACAAGTCATGTCCGGAGTGTGAAGTAAGAGTATCGCCCCACTTGGTCACAGGTAAATTAAAGTCGTCAAAAATTACGGTATCTTGTGAGTTACTTACATCTGCAATTTGTTCGTAAATTTCTCGGTCAGTTTGCACTGATTGAGCTGGAGGTCTGTATATTGTCCGTTCATTGTCCGTTCATTGTCTCTTAAAAAAAAAAAAAAAAAAAAAATATTAACGCAAGTATTATTTTTGTACCTTTATTATTCTTTATTAGCACAAAAGATGCGTCGACGTTCACAATTTGAGGTTTTGACAAGAGGGTAGGGTTAAGACTTTCTTTGATATAAAGTAAAACGCCACCTCCATTTCGATTTATTCGGCTTTTCTCAAACATTACATAACCGGGAAGTGAATACTCTGCTAAAAAGTCTCTATCTTCTGTATTGAGCCAAGATTCTGTTATGCCAATCACATCATAATTTTCTGTAAACACTAGCGCTTCTAAATCTGAAAATTTATTGCGTATGCTACGAGCGTTTGCATAGAAAACCTTTAAATTTGTAATTTTAGAACTCAAGGAATGCTCTTTAATAATATTTTTGGTTCTTGTCGGATCTACATTTATGTTCATGGCTGTCCTCGGTCCTCGCTGTCTTCGGTCCTTATCGCTGGTGGTCCTCGGTTGCCTCTGTTTTTTGCTTGGCGTTGGATGATTTATGTCACTGCTGCTTCTTCTCGGATGGCGTTTTTTGATCCATGGCTGCGGACTGCTTCGTGTAGGAGACGACCCATGCGTGCTGAACCCACAGGGTTTAGATGAGTGCCATCCTTGCAGAACAGAGTAGGCTGGTTGTAGAAGTTGTCCCAGAGGTTGATGAATTCAACTTCTTCCCTCAGACACAAATATTTTAGTCGGCTATTTGTGCTGAAGGCCTTGTCGTAGAATTTGTCAGGTGCGTCGATCTTGGGGAGAATGCCTGAGATGATGATATTCCTTGAATTGCTTTTGTAGTGCTGGATCATCTTGCGATATTTCTCCATCAACTCTTCGGATCTGGTGCGCACGACGTCATTTGAACCAGCATGGATGACAAAAAGGGTATTTTCATTTGCATCCTTTCTGGTATCTTCGAAGGCTTCCACAATGTCGTCCAGTCCAGCTCCTGGGATGCAAAATCTTTTTCGTCGATTTGGGACTCTGTCGCAGAACTCTTCGACCTGTCCTCATAGGATGGAATCCCCAACGAGCCTGGTCTCTTCTGGTTCGTCTTCCATCTCTACCAATATCTCAAATCTGTTTGACATTGTGACTGGTAGATGAGACCTTTTCTGCGTTGGCCGTGCACCGTTCCTCACTGGTGTAAATCCGGAAACCTGTGGTGGCGGGACTCTGCGTACTGGTCGGGGAGAGGAGTGGTTAGAACGGGAGCGAGGGGTTGGTACTGTTCATGCTAGCAGGCTTCTTGCACGAGGAGTGGGGGAGAGACTAAGGTGAACAGGGCGGCTGTCCTGGTTTGATGTCGGCTCAGGTTCATCAGAAGCATCTGCTGCAGGGGATACTGCAGGTGATGGATTGTTGGCAGATGACGTTGGGGCGGTGGTGAATGTTGGAGTTGAAACAATTGGAGTTAGTGATACTCCCACGTTGAGTGTTACAAACTCTTGGAGTGATTCCAGCTTCCTGGTGAGGGCGTTGATCTTGTTGTGGGCTTCATCCAATTTTGCTGTCAAATCCTCTCGTTGCTGGCAGAGTCGGCAGACTTGTGGATCGGCAGGAGCAAACATGGAAGCACCAAACCTACCAGCGCAGTTCGTACAGGCACGAGGCATGGTGACGATCACTTTCTTCAGATCACTTCACTCACTTAAAAACACTTAACTCACTTTAACCCTTAAAAAGCGGCTCACCACATAAGTCGTATTTAATAAAGCTGGACTATGTGGCGGCGCTCGACATAGGTCGAGTGGCAATTTCAGCACGTAATGTTGCTGAGAGAGAGAGACAAGTGGTGGCAGGAGACTAGCGAGCGTATGACTGCTCCAGACCACCGCGGCGAACCTACTGACACGAATCTCAGCTCCCTCCTCCCTCTCTCACTCGCTATATACGGAATTGTATCGGGAAAGTGGCTAATTACCTGCTTTTTGCACTTGCGTTGCACGGTTATTGCAAGAAAACTAGCCATCATAAAAGGATCGTTATGGTGTCATTCGAAAGCTCTGTTTATGCCCTTTCAGGGATAGATACTTGTTTTACGTTCTGGGTCTTATTTAGGCATGAAAATGATCACGTAAACAGCCCTATTTTGGCTAAAAACACCCCGCTGGGCGGTACATATAAATAAACCGCATAGGCCGCTAAAGAAGGGTTAAAAACACTAAACTCACTTTAAAAACACTTATCTCACTTTAAAAACACTTCACTCCCTTCAGGTCGCTTCACTTACTTAAATAGGCCTAACCGAAAAACAAATGTTGAAATACGCACAAATAGGTTATCAGCGGTGATAGCCTAACCGAAAATTAAAACAAAACAAAATTAAATGTGAATACGCAGTGATAGCCGAACCAATTTTTTTTTATTTTTATTTAAACAGAAATAGGCCACCAGGGGTTATAGCCTATCCTAACCGAAAACAAAAATTATGAAATACCGGTACGCAGAAATAGGCCACCAGCAGTGATAGCCTAACTGAAAATTTAAAAATTGAAGTACGCAGAAATAGGCCACCAGGGATGATAGCCTAGACTAACCGAAATAAAAAATAACCGAAAACAAAAATTATGAAATTCCGGTACGTACGCAGAAATAGGCAACCAGCGGTGATAGCCTAACTGAAAATTTAAAAATTGAAGTACGCAGAAATAGGCCACCAGGCCTAAATAGTGATCAAAAGATTTGGTAACACAAACGCAATACATAGGAAAAAACATTGGCAGGAGAAATATATTACTCAGGGGATTCAAATGTATTTACGAAAGTATTTGAAAAGGATATATGATAGAAAACGAAAATAATATATAAATAGTGATAATATTATATTTGGAAAACAATCTAACAGGTTTACGAAGTAAAGATCGTCGAACCTTTGATAGAGAAGAAAAAGGGCGATTTATATATAAATTGTTAAAATCAAAGTAAATAAATACGAAACTATAACTAAAATCTAAACGCTTAAAATTAATATAATTCTAAGTAAATCCTAGTACATCCTAAGTAATAAAAGACAAATAATAAACAAAACTAAACCTAAATCTCTAGTGTTATTACTTACAATTAAAACAAAGAAGAGGCACAGAGGACTCGTAGCCCATTATGATGGGGCGCTCGACCGCCTGGTAAATACTCTCTAGGATGAGGAGATCCATGCCACTAGATGCTACTGGCTAAAACTAAGAAATTGTCTCTATTTTTGTTTTCTATGTGAGTGAGGGAGACAAAGGCAGAACTACCTGTAGCGAGTGCCTCCCCCAGAGTTGAAAGAGTGACAGGGCCAAAATCAAGGGACGTTCGAGCCAAAATGCCTGGATACACAGAGTTTGAAGCAATTTAAGTCATACTGTAGGAAGAGGAAAAGACTGATTCTGGGAGAGAGTTCCAGAGCTCAGCAATTGAATAGAAGAAAGTCTGAAAATAACGATTCACTATTGGGTTGGAGGATTGCACAGAGTAGGGGTGGGACTGTGTTGCAAGACGGGTACTACGTACCCTACGTAGAGGAGGTGGTATACACTGGGAAAGCTCTGAGGAACATGAATATTACAGTTGGGAGAGAATAGTGAGAGAGATGCAACATTGTGGCGGAGAGAGAGAGATTGCAGAGAGTTGGTGAGTGGGCGGGAGTTAATGATACGAAAGGCTTTCCTTTCTACTTTGTCTAGAAGTGCGGTGTGAGAAGATCCTCCCCACACATGTGAACAATACTCAATACAAGGTCACGCTGTGCCCATTGTACAGAGCAAGAAGCTGTGCAGGGGTGAAGAACCCCCTGAGGCGGTTGAGCACACCCAGCTTCTGGGAAGCTGCCTTAGCAAAACTAGTAATATGGTCCTTCCAAGTGAGAGCAGAAGAAAACGAGACACCGAGAATATTGAGAGAAGATAAAGGATTGATTTTTGTATTGTTGAAGTATAAGGGATAGTCCTCTGGGAGTTCTGAGCGGGTAGTAAGATGAAGAAATTGGGTTTTGGAAGCATTAAAGGTAACAAGGTTTTCTCTGCATCAATTGGAAATAGTAGTTAGATCAGAAGATAAGTGTTGCGTGGCTTCATTAACTCCTTCAGACATATTAAGTCCAAATAAGTCCGAGGAGGCGGTTGACATAGCTTTTGACTCTTGAATTTGGCTCATGAGTGTTTTCGAAGCCTTACATATTTCTCTATTTCCATCCACCAGAATGCTGTTTATTATGATGTATCATATGTCAATGGAAAGAGGAATATTTATATTACATGATACAAAAAAAAAAATGTAAATAAATCGAAATATGAAAGTGTAAATGAGTCCGGAATACAATTATTTCCCATCCAATTGTCTTCACACCGTCCTATCTCTAAATTGTGAGTGATGACCATATATTTGTATTTGCTCAAATAATAATCTTTTTTCTGCTCTTTCTAAATCTGAAAACAGAAATTGCTTATCTTCAATATTTCTCAAGCAGTGACCGAAAAAAGAAAAAGTATGATTTTGATTGATATTGTTTTATAAAATTTTCGATTTATTTCGTTGTTACGAAGTGTATGGTTTTAAATTTAGGCTGTATGAATACGGCAAATAATGCTGATGAGTATAACAAAAAACTAGAAGTTCCTACGACAAATACTTTTTGCGGTATGAATATTTGAAATGAAGAGCCAAAATGCGAATATTTATATATATATATATATATATATATATATATATATATATATATATATATATATATATATATATATATATATATACAAGGTGTCAACAAAAATAATGGTAAAAACAATGTGTGAATGTGTTAATTTATATATAGCCTACATATATATATATATATATATATATATATATATATATATATATATATACAAGGTGTCAAACCAAAGAAATATGTGCAAATTTCCAAGCCACCCAAAGAGGTACTGCACTTGACTCGTTATTTTTTTAGAGTGGTTTCCCCAGGCCTATATCCACTGTAGTGCAAGAAATTAACTTGTGCTTTTTTTTTCTTTTTCTTTTTTCTTTTTAATATATTTTTTATTTTTATTTTTTATTATGATGATGGGTGAATGAAGGTGGGCCCCGAACCTCTGAAGTGATGATTGAATGAATGAATTAATTAATGATTGAATGATTGAATGAATGAATGAAAGGGTGATGAAGGTGAATGAAAGGGTGATGAAGGTGAATGGAAGAATGCATAAAGACTGAATGAATGAATGGGTGATAGTGATTGGAAAGGAATAATGAAGGTGAATAGGAGAATGCATTAATGAATGAATGAATCGTGCAAAGATCCTGGCTATAGGACATCTGCATCGAGTCGATGGAACTGATTGAAGCAATCAGTGACATCGATGCAGAGGCAAATGAGACAAGACTTTCATCAAAAGCTTGTGTCCTTGCGAGTTTGGTCCTTCGTGTAACACAGATGGCACCGCCATCGCTTGCCGTCAGGGATCTTCTCGAGAACGTGTTCCAAGGTCCTGTTGTACCGGTCATGGTCCAGTACAACAGGACGTGGCTTTGAACCCATTCCTCGAAGAGGACCTCTCCGACGTCCTCTTGGTGCCTGAGCCCTAGCTTGGACGTCCATTACTAGTGGACCCCGGTTGGCATCCATGACAGGTGCTTCCCGAGCACCACCAGCAGCAGCAGCTGCACCCGGTACTACTGGTGCGGGGGGGTCAAGTGGTAGGACATCCACTTGCTCCCCAGCATCAGCAGCATCGTCCGATACTGGTGCCGCCTGGGGTGCATTCTCAGCGAGTGCTCCCCCGACGGCAACAGCAGCAGCAGCAGCATCTGGACCTGGTGAGGGGGGGGGGGGGGTCATGAAGGAGTGCTCCCCAACGCCTCCACCAGCAGCAGGAGCACCAGGAGGAGTGCCAGGATCATCAGCAGGAGCGGCTGGGGAGTCTGCATTGTCGTCCGGTGGGGGCGACCCAGCTGAGCTTCCGGAGGATTGCCGACACCGCCTGCCTCGCCTGAGACGGCCGCATGGCTCATACCGACCTTCCGGCAAAACCTCTGCACGCCGGATGCGTCTCCCTGACAAAGGCCACTCTGCAGGGTCGAAGAACAACAAGGAACGGACTACGCTTTCCTGGAACGCCAGCATAGTCATCTTCCTGCGGGGGTTGTACTTCTTGAAGAGTACGCAGGCATTGAAGAGGGCCATTTGGATGAAGTAGAATACGATCTTCTTCGTCCATTTGATCGTCCTTCGCTGGATGGGATAGTACTGGATCATCTGATCGAAATGATCCACCCCACCCATGTGGCGGTTGTAGTCGTCAATACAAACGGGTTTCACGATATCCTTCCGAGTCCGCTGCCACCTGCCTTGTACCTTCCTCTTGATAAAGGACTGCTTTGGTATGGTGCTCTGGTCGTGGAAGGTGGACACCATGTTGACAATGTGTTTGTCTTTCCAAAGCAGGACTAGGGTTGTGCCGTTGTTCATTGCCTCTATTGCATCGTCTTCCAGTGTCGCTGCATGGGCAATGTCGCGCAACCGCTTCGGAGCCCCTCGTGCAAGCCTCAGGGTGCCATACACATAGATCTGGTGGTGTGTGAGCATGTGCTGGCACAGGTCAACTGAGTTGTAAAAGTTGTCCATGAATGACATGTAACCCAGACCTTGCAGGGACTCCGTTAAACCCTCAACCGTTTTCTGGAGAGTTTGACCAATACCAGTGTAGATTTTAAAGTCATACACGAAACCAGTCGTGGACTCTGCCAGGATGTACAGCTTGATGGCGTACTTCTTAGGCTTCATCGGGTTGTAGCACCTGAATGAAAGGCGACCCTTCCACCCAAGGCAGCCTTCGTCGATGGACACCTTCCTCTCCGGGACGTAGGCAAGCTTGAAGCCAGCAAGCAGGTAGCGCATCACCGTGCGGATCTTCACTAGCCTGTCTTTACTCTGCTTGATGACTGCCTTGCTGTTGAATGTGTGGAAATTGCTCAGCAAGGCTTTTGAACTTGGAGACCTGCATGGTCTTGCGAAACGTTGGGTAATCATGAACTCCGTCATTTGCCCAGTAGTGACGCACAGTGGGGAGTTTATTCACACCCATTAGGAAGTACAGGCCAAGAAATTTGGCCATGTCCTCCTCACTGAATGTTGTCCAGAGAGAACCAACGAATAAGGCATATGCGTTGGTCTCACTCACCAGGAACCTGAGCAGTTCTCTTGTAAAGAAGAGCTGGAAGTACTGCAGTGGTGTCACTGGTGCTGGAACCCGCAAGCCAGGGATTCCAGTGAAAGGATCAACGTTGGGTGTGAACGGGACTGAAGTCCACTCGTGATCCTCAGCATACACGGTGGGGGGGGCGTTGAGGTGCACGTGCTTGGAGAGCACCATGTCGTCCGCCTAGACGACATATGTGACCTCTGCTGCCCTTGGTCCTACAACCTCGGCCCTTCATGGGCCCAGATTTTCGGCGGGGACGGGGTGGGGTGTCGTCTTTTGCGGAAGACGAAGGGGGTGGGGGTGATGGTGGATGTGATGAGGGTGATGGAGAAGGTGCTGTGGTGGAGTCAGGCCGTGGGGGTGATGGTGGATGTGATGAGGGTGATGGAGAAGGTGCTGTGGGTGGATGAAGTGGGGCAGGAGGAAGCCTTTGTGGAAGCTCCTCATCGATTGCCGCAGCAATCTTGTTGTGCAAGATTTGGCGATGTTCAGACGGAACAAACGCCATGTAGTGCGCCTCGCTGCCCCCCGCTGCTACTCACGGCGGTCAGCGAGGGGGAGGCTACATGAGCAGACAGGACTTGTGATGGCGGGGTGTTTAGACTACCCACCGGCAGGAGTGAAGCCAGGATGCGGGGGCTGTCTGAGATGTTGCTGGCCGGTGATTCTACCTGAGGTAACAAGGGACCGCCATGCAGGGTGCGTGAAGCAGGAGAAGAATAGAATGATTTGTTGAGGTCCGGGAATGGTAGTGGTGTGAAGCATTGAGTGGATGTTGATGGTTGTGGTGTGAAGAGATGAGTGGATGTTGATGGTTGTGGTGTGAAGAGACAAGTGGATGTTGATGGTTGAATTAGTGCTGGTAGGAGGGGTGTAGGTAGGACGGGTGGAGATAGATGAGGTGGGGCGATGCGTAGTGATGTACGGGGTAGGGGGAAGGGGGACGGGTGGGGTTGTACGTGGTAGGACGACGGGTGGGGTTGTACGGGGTAGGACGGTTGGGGTTGTACGGGGTAGGACGACGGGAGTTGATGAGCGAGGTAGGGCAACGGGTGTTGATGAGCGAGGTAGGGCGACGGGTATTGATGAGCGAGGTAGGGGGACGGGTGTTGATGAGCGAGGTAGGGGGACGGGTGGAAGTGGAGGTGCTGAAGGGTCGTCGATGACACTCCTCCTCCTCCTCTTCCCCCTGGGCGGTGGAGAAGGGCTAAAATCATCATCCGTCCACTCCTCTTCATCACTCCCCCCCATGTCTCTGTTTTTCATTATTTGTATTGCTTGCTTGTGCTCTGAGCTTGAAAATAAACTAGTTTCTTATGCCGATGACATAACTTTATACTCATCAATTCCATCTCCAGAGAGTAGAATCGAAGTTGCAGCATCTCTAAACAGGGACTTGGCTAAGATTACCTCTTGGTGTGAACTTTGGGGTATGAAGCTTAATGCTAAGAAAACTCACTCCATGATAATCAGTAGATCACGTACTTTGGCTCCTCCTCATCCTTGTTTGCATGTTTCTGGTGAACAAATTGAGGATGTGTCAGGTTTGCGTTTGCTTGGAGTGACTCTCGATCCTAAGTTGACATTTGAGAAGCATATTCGTTCCTTGTCTTCTACTATTCTCAAAGATTGGTTTACTTCGCAAGTGTTACAAAACATTCGCTTGTGAAACCACAGTCATAAAATCTTTTATGCTTTTATTTTGCCTCATTTTGAGTATTGCTCTCCTGTTTGGAACTCGGCTGCTGACTGTCATTTGAAATTGCTTGATAAAGCTCTTAATTCTATTAAATTTATTCTCCCTGCTCTATCTCTTGATCTTCATCATCGGCGTCGGGTTGGTGCCCTTAGTCTTTTATTTAAAATGTTTAACAATACTCAGCATCCATTGCATAGTGTTTTACCAGAACCTTTTATTCCAATTCGCGCAACAAGATTTACGAGGAGTCTTAATGACCTTGCCATGACTTCAATTAATGTTTCTACATCTCAGTTTTCTCGGTGTTTTATTCCTTCAATGATTCCCTTTGGAATCATTTGCCAAACGAGGTTGTACAGTCAACCCATATCTCAGCTTTTAAGTCCAGAGTTAATGTTTTATTACAGCAGTAAATTTTTGTTTTAATCATGATTTGCTTTTATTCTTTTTAGAATGGTGTTTTAATTGACAAACTGATCTTTTCTTCTGGGCTCTCTAACTACTGTAGCCCTTTTCCTTTTTCTTAGTTGTCTTAGTCTCTCTCCAGTACTTACGGGTATTTTGTGGGGATTCATCTTTTATAGGTGTATCTGCACCCTGTTGGGAGGCTTAGACAGCTTCTATAATAATAATGTCGTCCTCGCTTTCACTCTCGCTACTCGTCATGTCCAGGATTGTGGCGAGGACGGAGGCCAGCTGGTCCTCCGGGATGGATCGATTCTTACTCATGGCTGCTCTAGACTACTCAGATATGTGTAACTGATCTGTAATGGGAGGGGGGGGGTCTATAAAAAAAATACAGAACGGAAATAAAAAAAAAAAATAAAATAAATATATATACTGTATATATACGGTATATATATATATATATATATATAATATCCACAGTTCCTTCACATTTACCAATTCTTTCCCCCAACCCGATCTTATAAATTCAAAAATAAACACTGCAATTTCTCTGAACCAGGACCTTTCTAGAATTAATGAATGGGGACAAGAGAATCTAGTTTCCTTTAATGCACAGAAAACCAAGTACATTCAATTTTCTAACCGACAAATCTCACTGACTCCCATATATTTTTTAATGATGTAAATATTCCACTTCCCCAAGTATTGACATTCTCGGTGTAACATTAACTACTAACTTGAGCTGGACACATTATGTTAGAAGCATTGCTAAGAATGCCTCTAAAAAACTGGGACTCCTGTACAGAGTTCGAGAATTCTTCACTGACGAGCAGTTGGCCGTAATATATAAAGTCATGTGCGCTCTCAGATGGATTACTGTTCACCTCTGTAGGGTGGAAGTGGAGTGGTTGCTTTGAGGCAGTTGGACAAAATTCAAAATAAAGCTATTAGATTAATCAATAACCCTGCAATCACACAGGACCTTCCTACATTAGCCATACGAAGAAACGTTGCATCCCTTGCATTATTCTACAGATATTTTCACAGCAATTGTTCCGAGGAACTTGCTTCAATTGTGCCGCCTCTCCACATCTTTCCCCGTAGAACTAGGGCAGCTGAGAGCGCCCATGAATTTACACTTTCTCCAATGCAGAACTTCTGCTTATCAGAATTAATTTATCCCCAGAGCTACTACTCTTTGGAATTCACTTCCCTCGAATTGCTTTCCACAAACTTACAATCAACAAATGTTTAAATCCAGTTGTTACAAACATTTTATGAATGGAGGATGCCTTTAGGCACATGGACCTTTTTGTTTTATCTGTGTTTTCCTTCCTCCGTTCATTGTCTCTTAAAAAAAAAAAAAAAAAAAAAAAAAATATATATATATATATATATATATATATACTGTATATGCAGTATATACTGTATATATATATATATATATATTATTACCAGTATCCATTATTATTATTATTTTGTACCCCCCTCCCCTTCCCCCCATATATATATATATATGTATATATATATATATACAGGGTGTTTTAAACAACACTGCCAGAGTATGACGACCACATTGAAAAAAATATAATACACATATTTCAATTCTAGTTTTACCAAAAATACATTGTAACGGAGATAAATGGTTATTTAGAAATGTAGCAAAACAGGGTTCTGAGCTCAGCACAAAACATATACATAATATGAATGATTACCAAGTAAAAACGGTAAAGGGGAGATATCTAATGACCTAATCACATATGAATAATTACAAAATCAAAGTAACATAAAATTGGTAATGATATTTTGCAATTAGAAGAAAACTGCTAAGTATTATAATCCAAGTAGCGTAAAAAGATATGCACCATTTGTAACGATGCCCAAGAGGTAAAATAATGAATCTCAAGTCTGGGTCAGGTATCCGAACACTGCTATAGGTAATTAAATCGTTCGTGAAACTGTTTGAATGGGAAACAATTGTTCCTGCGCAATTTGGGGCGCCTGCAAAGCGTCAAAACTATTCCAAGGGTGTCAGCCCTATCAATACATCAAAAACCCAATCTTTTCAAAGCATAAAAAAAGTTGGACCTTTTCAATTTGACAAAAGGCTGAAACTGACTGGATGATATCATATCATCAATTTGTTTTTACCTAACCTAACCTAACCTAACCTAACACATTGATATGATCTGGGGAAAAACTGGTTTTTGACAAAATGAAGACATCTGGAAAATTTGATGTATTGATAGCTTTTTGCAGATTTGATGAAATGATAGGATCAGTTTTTGACGCTTTGATGCTCCCCCCGCAATTTACGGTTTCAATACAAATACCTCATTACGTTACCGATACTATTATCACAGAGTACTAACGAAATATGTCTATCAGTTTTATGGTTGAAGTTTGACGATTTGACGTAGCTGTAGACATACAAGTATACGGTGTTCACTAATGAATATTTAAAATCATCTAATGGTACCCAAAACAAACAATTTATGTCACTTGGACTTAACGAGTATAAAATAACAAAGGCAGAGACACACCTAAATAACGACAATCCATATTTATGTGATATTATAAGGTAAATAAAATCACTATGACAGAAGAAGATAGCACCATGGCCGAGCAGATGATTAAACACATGAGAAGATTCGTTATGACTCCAAAGCTTCGAAGAAAAACTCAAACTGGGATGGGAGGCAAGAGGTAGGCTATTTGGGGGGGGAGGGGGGACACTAGCCCGTGTTCGGATTATAGCTCATACCTGGGTGTCACTAATAATTTTACTCTATGTGGTTTAAATCATTAATGCTATATTATTTTGCATTTTGTCATTAGTTAATGTTCTTCGTTATTGTATTTACTAATTAGCAGATGAGGTCTGGCAGTTTTGTTTAAAAACCCCCTTTATATATAAATAGGGGGGGGGGGGGGGAGGAGGAGGGGATGATGAGGGGAGGGGGGGGGGGAGGGGAAGGAGGAGGGGGGAAGTATAACAATAATAATATATAATTTAATAATGGATACTGGTAATAATATAAATATATATATTATATATGTGGTTGCATGGGGAAGAGCGGGAGGGATGTATAATGGGGGAGGGGGAGGGGGCATAACATACATAAATACATAAATACGAATTATATTATATATATGGGGGCAGGGGGAGGTGGGAGGGGGGAGGGGGAGGGGGAGGGGGTAGAGTATAATAATAATAATAATATATAATAAATAGATACTAGCCTAGTAATAATAATTTATATACGGGGGGCAGGGGGAAGAGGGGGAGGGGCCATAACATACATAAATAAGAATTGTATATATATGTATATATATATGGGGGAGGGGGAGGGGGAGGGGTGGAGGGGGAGGGGGGAGAGGGGGGGGGGGAGTAAAACTAATAATATATAATAAATAGATACTAGCCTAGTAATAATAATATATACTATATGGGGGGCAGGGGGAAGAGGGGGAGAGGGGTATAATGGCGGAGGGGGCATAATAATAAAATACAAAACATACAGTATATACAAGAGATCAAGTGACTGTCTGGGGAAGGGTCAATCAGGTCCAGGTATCCTATTGGGAGGTGTGAAGCCAAGGGAGTGGTATTCGAAGGTGTGAAAACCACCACAACTACCACCACCGTGTTGACAGAAATTTGGAGGCATATATATATATATATATATATATATATATATATATATACAGGGTGTTTCATAAATACCTTTCATAAATTTCAGAATGAATAGACCTAGCAATAATAAATATACTTTACTATGTGACGGTTTTGGAAATTTCTCATATTTACCGGGATATTACACATTTTAGTTTAAATACGAAAGTCTAGGGGATGAAAACGATCAGTAGATTACCATCACCTCAATTACTTTATTTTGTCATAAATGTTTGAACATCAATGTATTTTACAGTATTTACAATAGGTGCTCGATCAATTTGCTTCATGGGTTCGAATACTGTATGAATGAAGCTTCACAAATTGAAGGTAATGTGAGAAGGTGAGAGAAAGAAGGATATACTGGCAGTCTTAAGTAAGTACCAGACATGGAGCCATACACCTCTGCTTTACTTTCCTCAGCGTAGAAAGACGACTACGGGAATATGGCTCACTGAATCCACGTGCAGTAGACAGGGGAAGGCCTCATGATGAGCAACTACTCGATGCAGAAGAGGATATCCTTGATGCCATCGCAGATGATCCATATACAAGCACACGTCGACTTGGTGCACGATTTGGTGTGGCTCATGCATCAGTATGGAGGATTGTAAACAGACATGGCCTGTACCCATATCATCACCAGCCCATCCATGCTCTGACTGAACGTGATTATCACCAACGAGTGGATTTCTGTTGGTGGCTCCTTACTCAAGAGAGGGAGAACAACAGTTTTATTGCAGAGGTTTTGTTTAGTGATGAGGCAAATTTCACAAGAAATGGCATGTTGAACCTACATAATACACATACATGGGGAGCTGAAAATCCACATGCAACAACAACGAGGGGACATCAGGAACGCTTTTCGATTAATGTTTTGGGCCGGTATTCTTGGTGACCATGTAATCAGACCTTTTATGTTACCACAACGACTTACAGGCAATGTGTACACCAGATTTCTTCAGGATGACTTACCCATACTACTTGAAGATGTGCCTCTCAGAACACGTAGACAAATGTGGTTCATGCAGGATGGGGCTCCAGCTCACTTTGCACGAGGTACGAGGGATTTCCTTAGTGTTATGTACCCTGATAAGTGGATAGGCCGTGGTGGTCCCATCGCCTGGCTACCTAGATCACCGGACCTAACTCCACTTGACTTTTATCTTTGGGGACACTTGAAGAGCAGGGTGTATGCTACACAAATCAACACCCGTCAGCAACTGGGGCAACGAGTTCAAGAGGCATGCAGAGAAGTAAGAAACACACCAGGGATATTTGAAAGATTGCGACAGTCTCTTATGCGCCGAGCCCAAGCCTGTATCAACGAGGGTGGGAGAAACAACTATTGTAAATACTGTAAAATACATTGATGTTTAAACATTTATGACAAAATAAAGTAATTGAGGTGATGGTAATCTACTGATCGTTTTCATCCCCTAGACTTTTCTATTTAAACTAAAATGTGTAATATCCTGGTAAATATGAGAAATTTCCCAAACCGTCACATAGTAAAGTATATTTATTATTGCTAGGTCTATTCATTCTGAAATTTATGAAAGGTATTTATGAAACACCCTGTATATGTATAAATATATACATGTAAGCATATACAGTATATATAAGAATAGGGGGAAGGCACAGGGAGGTGGGGTATAGGAAAACAAATATATATATATATATATATATACCGGTATATATATATATATATATAATAGAGTTTGGGGTGGGGGACATTATAATAATAATGTTGGGTATAATAATAATAATAATAATAATATTATAATAATATAATAAAACAAAAATATAAATGAAATACAAATATAAATACTTTATTATGGGCCTTGCCCTTGCTCTGGACCTAGGGGGTGATCCCATATACACCCTGGGGAACAGGAATAACAGGTATAATAATAAATAATAATAATAATAATTTAAAAATAATAAAATAAACACAAAAATAATAAAAATAATAAAATGGTGGTTGAGGAGTGGTGGAGGTGGTAGTGGAGGAGTGGTGGAGCGGTGGTGGTGGTGGTTGTGGTAGAGCAGTGTTGGAGATTGTAGTGGTGGAGCAGTGGTGGAGTACAAAGGAGTACAAAGGAAATCAAGCAACAACAGGTCTAGTGACCCTTCTAGGCTGCTTGTCCTCCAAAACACTGAGGATCAAGTGTCCAAACCAGTGGTTTAGAGTGGGTAAGGGAACATTGGAAAGGGAACTACTGCCCTAGAACTAATGTCCGTGGCAGGATTAGGAAGTTAGTAGGGGACAGATGGGTTAGTAACTGAGGGGGGGATAAAATAAAGTTATTCATTTACAAACGCAGTCAGTCGCGGGTTTTATGCCACATATTTGCCTAAGCGGAGCTTAAATGAATCAATGGTGCTGCAGTCTATAACGTCTCGGGGAAGCCCATTCCACAAGTTGACAACTCGATTGAAGAAGAAATTCTTAGATTCGTGTGAGTTAAAAGATTTACCAATAATTTTGCAACCGTTTCCCCGCGTGTAATTAGATTGGTCGATAGTGAAGTACTTACTACAGTTCATATTGTCGATTCCTTTTATGATTTTGAACACTTGAATTAAGTCACCTCTTAATCTGCGCTGGGTTAAAGGAAATAGATTTAATTCTCTAAGATGCTCTTCGTATGGTTTGTTCTTTAGGCTAGGTATCATTTTGGTAACTCTACGTTGAACTCGTTCTAGCTTGTTTATATCTTTTTGGTAATAAGGGCTCCAGGATGGACGCAGTATTCCAGAAGAGGGCGGACTAAGGAATTGTAAAGGGTTAGGATAACTTCTTTGGATTATGCTCAAATGACCTGCCTATAAAGCCAATTATTTTGTTTGCCTTCTTAACAACTTCTGAACATTGTTGACTCTGTTTTAGGTTACTCGATATTGTTACTCCAGATCGGTTTCTTTGTTTACATTCTTAAGCTGAGTGCCATTCATCGAATAGTTTGCTTTCTCATTTAGGTATCCGATATGTAGTACTTTACATTTATCCACATTGAAACTCATTTGCCAAATTTGGGCCCAAGATGACAATTTATCTAGATTGTGTTGCATATCGTCAATTTGGTCTTTTGAGAGTACGGTATTTGCAATTTTTGTTTTGTCAGCAAATTTTGAGATTGTACAGGTGAGACCCTCATCTATGTCGTTGATGTAAATTAGAAAGATAATTGGTCCTAGTACCGATCCCTGGGGTACCCCGCTACTTACATTGGTCCATTTAGATGCCTTACCGTTTATGACTACTCTTTGCTTTCTGTCGCCGAGCCAATTTTCTATCCATTTCAACACACCGTCTTGTATTCCATGCGCTTTTAGTTTTAGCAGTAAACGTTTGTGGGGAACTTTGTCAAAGGCCTTTTGAAAATCAAGGTATATAATATCTACATCTTTACTCTCATCGTAGAGGTTGAGGATATCGTGGAAGAAGTCTAAGAGGTATGTTAAACAGGATCGTTTTTTACGAAAGCCGTGTTGAGTATCTTTAAGTAAGTTATTTGCCTCTAAGTGATTTACGAGTCTGTCTCTTATGACCGTTTCTAGCATTTTACATACAATTGAGGTTAAGCTAATTGGACGATAGTTACTGGGTAGGGATTTACTGCCTTTTTTGAATATCGGTGTTACGTTGGCTAGCTTCCACTGATCAGGCATAGTCCCAGACTGCAAGGATTCATTGAATAGCAATGTCAGTGGTTTGGAGAGCTCATCCTTAGCTTCCTTTAGAACTCTAGGTGAGATTGTATCAGGTCCAGGCGTTTTATTTACCTTGAGTTTATCTAAACAATTCAATACTTCTCTCTCTGTAACGGTGATATTGCTTAGAACATCTGAATTATCAATCTGAATCGGCGATAGTGTAGGGATATCACTGAGGTCTTCGGTTATAAAAACTGATGCAAAGAAGGTATTGAGGGCATTACTCATTTGTACTTCGTTGTTGGTGTATTCTCCATTTTCATCGACTAACGGTCCAACAGTTGAAGTAACTACTTTTTTCTTTCTGATATAACTATAGAATTCTTTCGGGTTTGTTTTACTTTGATTCGCAACATGTAACTCCAGGGTCTTTTTACTTTGCTTAATTAATTTTTTGGCTTTGCGTTGTAGCTCTACAAATTTCACCCGTTCTTCGTCATTTTGTGAGGATTTTAATCTATCATTAGCAAATTTTTTAGCAAGCAGACAGTCTGAAATATCTTTATTCCACCATTTGGGCTTATCATTATGGCCTGGACGCCGTATTTTCGATGGTATGCAGTCTTGCACTGCCTTAAGGTAAGTGGTTGTGAAACACTCCCAAGATGTATTTATGTTGTTATTGTTAGTCAGAAAGCTCCAGTCAGTTTCTTTAAGCTTTGATTTAAGTTTATAAAAATTTGCTTTCTTGAAATTAGGGACTTTCTCAATGCTGCTATTTGATTTGTTACTATTAAACTTTAAAGTGAAAGTTATCGTACGATGGAAGCTGTTACTGAATTCATCACCAACATTCAAATTCTCTATTAATTCTTCTTTTGTTGCGAGTACAAGGTCAAGCACATTATTACCACGGGTCGGAGATTGTACAAATTGAAAAAGTGAACTCTCTTGCAAGTTAGCATAGAGGTCGTGTCCAGAGTGTGAAGTAAGAATATCGCCCCATTTAGTCACGGGTAAGTTGAAATCGCCAAGAATTACGGTATCTTGTATGTCAGTTATTTTTGCAATTTGTTCATAAATTTCACTGTCAGTTTGACTGATTGAGATGGGGGTCTGTATAATAAAGCTAGTGTTATTTTAGTTCCTCGTTTATTATTTAATAGTACGTAAGATATGTCTATATTCGCAATTTGAGGTTTTTGACATTAAGACGGGATTAAGACTTTCTTTTATAAAAAACAGAACTCCTCCTCCATTTCTATTGATCCGACTTTTCTCAAATATTGTATAACCAGGAAGCGTATATTCAGCTAAAAAGTCTCTGTCTTCCGTATGAACCAAGATTCTGTAATGCCGATTATATCATAATGTTCTGTACACACGATTTCCTCTAGATCTGAAAATGTATTGCGTATGCTACGAGCATTTACATAAAACACCTTAAGAGTATTAGAGTTGGATGTTACTGATTGTGCATTGTCTGAATTTTCAGTTCGTATTTGACTTACACTACCCCCGGGTGCCCCCGGTTGACCCCGTTTTTTGAACGGAAATCCTTGACTGCATCGTTCAGCAGACGACCAAGACGTGCAGCTCCTACTTCATTGAGACTGTGGTGGTGGAGCAATGGTGGAGATTGTGGTGTTGGAGATGGTGGTGGTGTTCGACCAGGTGCGATTGACACCTACCAAAAGGGTTTATTTTCTGACCTGACCCACGGTCAGAAAAGGGACCCAACCCTATCGGTGTGTCAATACCAACTGACCAACCCCCCCCCCCACCCCCCCCACCACAATCTCCACCATTGCTCCACCACCACAATCTCCACCACTGCTCCACCACCACAATCTCCACCACTGCTCTACCACAATCACTACCACCACCGCTCCACCACCACCACCATCATTCCTCCACCACCACCACCTCCACCGCTCCACCACTCCTCCACCACTACCACCACCACCACGACCACCTCCACCACCACCACGACCATCACCACCACCACCGCTCCCCCACTCCTCCACCACCACCACCACCACCTCCACCGCTCCACTACTCCTCCACCACTGCTGCTCCACCACTACCACCACCACCACCACCACCACCACCACCACGACCATCACCACCACCACGACCACCACCACCACGACCATCATGACCACCACCGCTCCACCACTCCTCCACCACCACCACCACCACCTCTACCGCTCCACCACTCCTCCACCACTACCACCACCACCACCACCACGACCACCACCACCTCCACCACCACCACGACCATCACCACCACCACCACCACCACCTCCTCCACCTCCACCTACTCGTGGCGACAGAAATTTTGACTGTACTTACTCGGACACTGCTGACACTGCTGAGATTCCCTCGTGGCCACCAAGCCGTATATGTAGAGTGCTTTTGCCAATAAAAAACTTACCTCCCAAGCACTTTCCACCAGTAAATTATCGAGCAAAAATGCACAGGGGGGAGGGAGCATGGCGACATATGCTCCACCAGTTATGAACATTTTTTCACTAACAAACACTAATACAAGTAAGATACACTACTTGAACTGATAAATGGCAATATAATTCACTCAATATTATATGAAAGTGATCCACAAACAAGCGAAACGTATAGGCAAAAACCATGGCCCCTCGTGGAGCCCACCACCTTGCTCACGTACACCAGAGACTAGCATAACACATCACTAACATGGTTATTATACCCTAAACAAGACTAACACAATAATCCATCAATAACCCAACGATATAGCACTTCGTTTGGGTTATATTAGGGCGGTAATACCAGCCAGGCTGGGCAAAATGGAGGCCCCTTGGTTTAAAGGGCCGCGCACACCCACATAGTAGGCTGGGAAGAGACTGACTGTTTCTACCCCGCGGGGCCCTCACAGGGACGCCAGGGGGTTGCTAGATATTTCCACATGTAGATCTAACTTATGGACTTACCAGCCAAAAGACCGGCTCAATAGCGTCATAAACTTATTTTCTGGCAATATAATAAGTCCATATGACGCGGTAGCATCATGTGAGTTTTTGGTTCACTCTGCCATATGACGCGGTAGCGTCATATGAGTGTGAAGGAGTTAAGTTTGTCTTTGAGGGATTGCTGGCTGGGGCGTTCAGGAAAACTAATTGAGTAGTGTAAGGTAGAGTCATCTGCGTACGAATGGATGGGACTGGAGGTACAGTTGAGAAGATCATTTATGACAATTAGAAAGAGAATGGGAGATAGGAATGAGCCCTGAGGAAAACCAGAGTTGATGGGATGAGGAAGTGAACGATGGCCGTCCACAACCGCAGCTATGAAACGGCCGGAAAGGAAATTAGAGACAAAGGCACAGATGGAGGGATATAAACCAAAGGAGGGTAATTTAGAAATTAAAGATTTGTGCCAGACTCTATCGAAGGCCTTCGATATGTCTAGTGGAATAAAAAAAGGTCTCAGCGAAGTCCCGAAAGGAGGATGACCAAGAGTTAGTAAGATATGAAAGAAGATCACCAGTAGAGCGACCTTTAACCCACTGGACCCCAGCGATGCACGTGTTGCGTCAGCAATATATGTAACGTTAAACCCCAGCGCCGCAGCACCTGCGTCCTGAATTTCAACCTTATTTACTCTTGTCCTATGGTAGCTAGAGGCTTGAGGATGGTATGGGATAATACTTTATGATGTTGCCGAATAGTGGCGGTACTCGGCAAACCCCTTAGTCCATCCGCGCGGGTGGGTACGGGCGGATGGGAAAAGCCAATTTACCCACTTATCTCACTGCCACTTTTGAGCTTATTTTAGTCTTGTCCTATGGTAGCTAGAGGGTTCAAATGTATATGGGATATACCTTAGGATGTTGTCCAACAGTGACAATACTTGGCAATACCCAAGTCCAACCGCGGTGGTGGATGTGGGGAGAGAGAGCGCGGGAGGGAGAGGGAGGAAGTGGAGGACTGGGCCGCCAGACTCGCTAGTTGTCCTGGTAGTTCATGAGTGTCGGACATACCTCTTCGCCTCGCATTGTGTATCGCTCTCCTACTGCTCCCCATGACATAGTTGATTCCCCACCAAGTGGGGAAGAGGAGGAGGAGGACCCCATGGCAATCCCTCAAAATTCCGCCAGGTCATCGTAAGGGTAAGAAGAGACGAGAGAGTGTTTCATGTTGCTACGTACACAACAAGCAAGGCGTATGTGGTACACTGGTCCTCCCCCACTCCCCAGCCTTCACCACCACCTCCTCTGTCTCCCCACTAAAAATACAATGTCAAAACCCATATTGCTAAGTCAAAAGTGCCTAAAACAATGTGGTAAAAACTCTTTAAAACTATAAAAACATACGGTAAAGTATAAAATCACATAAACAGTGCGTGAGAGAGGCATTGAATGAAAGCAAAAGTGTATGGGGGAATCGGCTGTCCGGTCAGCTGGCCTTGTGTGTATGTGAGTGAGTTTAGGACCAAGATGGCCGCCAGTCGCCATGGTAACCAGGAACGCGGGTTCGGGGCTTGCCACTCGTCGGTACTTATAAAACTTGAATCTATGCACTTATCACACTGTAACTTCAATTACAATGATATTATGTGATACATCTTGCTAATATATGAACTATGAAGGCACACATGATGCCTCGGGTGGTGTAAATAACGTCACTGGAAAACTGGACGCATAGTACATCTGCCATGCTTGCCGCGCTCAGCTGTGGTATGGCTGGCGGGAGGTGTTTAAAGACCCGCAAGGCACCAGCTGATGGTGGGATGCTCCCCCCCCCCCCCCCCCCACCTCCTTAGGACCCCCAAATGACGAGGTGAGTGTTTGTTTGTGTTATTCTTCATTTCTCACCTATTAAAGCTATTTAAAACAAAAATAGCAAAATCTGCTGGTCCCACAGCTTGTTTTTAGTATTAATTAGCTGGTGCTCAGTGGGTTAAGGAAGCCATACTGGTGATCTGAGAGTAAATTACGAGAAGAGAAATGCTTAGGAAATTTGTAAGCAAGAATAGTTTCAAAAACTTTAGAGATACAAGAGATGAGAGCAATTGGACGATAGTTGGAGATTTGAGAGCGGTCACCCTTCTTTGGGACAGGATATATACGGTGGTCATTGTTATGGGCATGATCACGAATCACTGAGTGAACAGGTCTCGATAATGGATGACCCATTCTCACTGATTTGCCTAAATGTTTGTGAATCCTAGCTTCTAATTGCCTCTTCGCTATACCTATGTGTGTAGCCTTACAGCTATCACCATATACTGATAAACCACAGAAGAGACTAGCTTGGTAGGAATTACATCTATATATTTAAAACAAAATACCTATAGTGCATCCTGACTTAAAAATTACCCTGATACTGACTTGAGGGTAAAAATTCACGAAAGAGTCCAGTGAGTTTCTTACGTAACCGCAGAATTTTGCTGCCTGTGAAAACAATGGGGAAGTAGATAATATGTTTAGGAACCGTTGCAATATAAGATTTATAACCATTAATATTTACCAAGGGCTTTACCTTCATATGTGTCAATAAAGTTACGAGGGAAAACCATTTTTTTTTAAGCAAGTCGCGAATTAATTGAATCTCCTTGTCAAATTTGAAATAATCTGAACATCTTTTGTATGCTCTGGAAGTGAGCTTTTTTGTTTAGCTTGATTGGGAAGGCCATCAGCCTATTCAGGACTACTTTAGGCCAATAATACTAACACAAAAACCGTCTGTAATTGCCAAGAAACTCATTATATACTGGACATGTGATAGTAGACAAGGAATCACAATCCAGCAATACTTTATCACAGGGCCAAGTGCAATTAACCAACAGTGAAAACAATAACAGGCTCAAACATCAGCTGATGAAGAATAGTGTTTCAGGACAAAAACCCACATTATGAAGAGCCCCCCATTTCCCAACTGGTCATAACCTCCATTATCGTGTCTAATAACAAAGGGGTAACAAGACAACAACAAACAACGAACCTGAAAATAAATAGTGTACACTAAAGTGACATGACAGACAAAAGTTAAAAGAACTTTGAACATAAATTAAAGAAACTTAGGGAGGTCCTTTTTGTGCAACACAAATAAACTAAATGTGGGGACAAAAATAGCATAAACAAAGTATGCCTAAAAAGGAACATAGGAATATATAAATATAACTCAACCACCACCAAAAGCATTACTCAAGTTTTACAACTTCTCTGAATAAATTGCGTCTCTTCAGGTGAGCCACATTTAAATTTTTCAACCCAACCCACACAAAACATCCCCATCACCCAAAGCATCGACGTCCAAATAGTGTTTTATAGGAAGTTATTCGCCCAGGAGAGGCGGCTATTCGCTCCTCCCCATTAATCTACCACAGTGATGCCATAAAAGGATTTCTGTGGTTGATCGATAGAGCCTCTGCCACAGGTGGAAACATGGTGGGTGGTATGCACAAAGCGATATATGGTTTCATGTGTGTTAATGATACACAAGGTACACATGGAAAGTTAGGTTGTGGATCGATGAAGGATAAGACAGTGGTGGAAAGAAAGTCACTGATTGGATTATACTAATATATGTGGATGACAAGAATAAAGAAATCTGGGGTGGGGATGGATGTCTAGGGGGTATAGGGGTTGATTGGAGGTTTGGGTCTGTCTGATAATTATCGTAGCTAGTAGCTAAGGTTAGGATACAAAAGAAGTGGCGTGAAGGGAGAGGTGCTGGAGGGGAGGTGAGAGGAAAGGTGGAAAGAAAAATGGTCGAGGAGGGTGGAGAGGCTACAGGAGGAGGAAATCCGGGATTTAAGAGCTTACAGTGAGGATGAGCACGTGTAGAGAAAGAAAGCACCGACTAGTGTGGGTTTTTGTCGACCTGGAAGATCATGGAGGGAAGTGGAGCGAGGATAAGCAAGGTGGTTTAAAGGACAGAGATTCTGTGCAGCATGTGGAGTGAGGTGTGTGGGATGTTGAGGAGATTAGAAGAGGGTAGGGAGAGTGAACGGGTACCGCATGGGGGGGAGGCAGAAGATGGTAAAAATCTGCTGTGGAAAGGACAAACTGCAAGGAAGATAAGCGTATATTGAGAGTGGTCTTTGGGTAGTAGTAGAGGGACCATGGAAGATTTGGAAAGGGCACCAAAACGAGCGAAACCGGTACGTGGATTGGAGACAAGAGAGGTGGTGAAGAAGGAAGAGAAGGGCGGAGTAGTGAAGGAAAGTAAGAGAAGAGTACGGATGAGGGATATTTGGAAGGAATCTGAGTGTAAAATGGAGGGAGTGTAAGAATAAACTGTGCTGGAATTAGATTTTTAGTCAAGAAAGTTAGGGAAGGTAGTCAATGGGAAACTTGTTAAGAGTGTGGAAAGTATTAAGAATGGGTATTACATTATATGCTTTTAGCGTTTCTGAGGTGCTATGAGAGAGTGTTCGTGTATTAACAGATGGCAGGGAGTACTTCCAATGCGTTGCTAAATGTGAGGAGGTGAAGAGCCAGCAAACATAGCTTGGTGGATTATGGCATGCGATTCGGGAGACGAGGAGAACGTAGTGGAGGCAGGAGGTGGGGATCAGGAGCCGCTCAAAAGTGTGGGCGAGACAGCTATGAATAAGAGTGATTAGTGCGGAAGGCAAAGCATCAGGTACATGCATGCCCTCCCGCTGTTTTGTTGGTGGGGGGAAAATGTTGAGGTCCATGGTGGTGAGATAGAGATCCGAATCTTTTTAGGGTATGGGGAAAATGTGCCAAACTAGCATGGGAGAAGGGGAATGCACCCGATATGACTGGTCTTAAGACTTTTGGCATAATAGTCCCCCCTTATATAAGAGGTCCAAAGGGGAGGGAGGAAGTGTGGTAACCATTTTCCGAGGAATTATTGTCGTTTAAGCGTAGTAGGCGAAGGTGTACAGTTCAGTTGGTAGTGATTGAGAGAGTGAGAGTGAGAACGGAGAACGGAGATGAGGCGACATAGATGCTTAGGGCAGGTTGTTCTTAGGCAAGGGCAAGAGGATGTGTAGATCAGATTTTTACCCTGAATTTGTGTGGCTGGGGAAATATCATGGAGATTTAGCAACAAATCGGTGTATATGTTGCCTTTAGGCACTTGGACTTTTGGAGAATTTTCGGCCTATGACTAGAGTGGATTAGACGAAGGCATGTGGAAAGTACTTAGAATATTACGAAGTAGATGGCCAAGTTGCTGAAAGCAGTGGGAAGAGGCATGTATGATTTTCGAGTGTGCAAAGGCTTTTTTCCGGCTTAGTGACGTTGTGGAGAATGATTGCGCATGGAGCGAGTTTTTTTACATGAGCTTTTGTTTGGGTGGTTGAAACAGGGTGTAGTGTGATGCTTCCTGGGTGTTGGCTTACTGGATATATGGATGGAGTCATGAAAGAAATACTAGGAAGAGCAAGTCGGATGTTGGTCCCGGTACTCGCATGAACAAGGAGGGAATTATGAGTGGAAGCTGCCTACTACATGCTGTTTTGCGGGATGATACAGGTACGATGAGCGCACTTAATGAATGGGAGTGCAGGGTCTGTGGCTAAATGAGTTTGGAACAGGTGTGCGAAAAAAAGGGAATATTGAAGGTAAATGCGGGGAAGAGCAAGGTTATTTTTTTTTTTGGTCTTCGAAAGGGTGTGACAGTCACAGAGGTGTAAGGTTTGAAGTAATCTGGGAAGTGTGTTGTAGTAAAGATGGAGACTATGGTTATGGAAGAAGTGCCGGGGACTTTCCGAGGGTTATAACAGGGGAAGAGGGTTGTATTGGCAATGTGAAAGCAGTAACAAAATAATAGAGCTGGTCAGTATGAACGGAAGTGAAGAAAGTCCTTGCATGACAGTGTCGGTAATCCCGACACTATTTACGGGAGCGAAGCATGGAAGAGGACTCAGACCAAGAGTGAGAGCAGGGGGTTGGAAATGCAGTTACTTGAGAACGTGCGTGCGGAGGTACTTGGAGGGATAGAACAGGACAAATGAGGAAGAAGAAAGAAAGGAGGTCCCTGTGTGTGTGATTGTGGAGGTAGATGTGGCTGGGAAAGTGTGAAAAGGAACAACTTGGAGTTTATGGTTCCCGGCCATATGGAAACGTATGGGAGGAAGTCTGGAGACTGGAATGACTTAGAGATGGTGTACCGAGAGCGATTGGTTGGAAGGGAACAGAGAGGGTAGAGGTAGACCGATTAGGAGATGGTGGGTAAGGATTAGGACGTGAGGATGTATATTGGAATGAAGGCGGTGCTTGTTGGGACGGTAGGGGCGTCCGACTGACTGGGGGAGACAGAGGTGCATTGGGGCGGTTCGTTCGTGGGCACCACCCTTTTGGGGTTTTGTATCACTGCCCTATCAGGCCACTAGATAATTAGCTAGTGGTGTTTAATCATGGGCAGTTCATCCTCCAGACAGGCTTAGTATTTTTTAACTTCCGTCAATCTGGGAGCGAACCGGTTAAACGAGGGCCAAACACCAATGGTTGGCTTGATAGTATGAACAGCCAGGGTTGGGATCCACTGATCTTTGGCCACAGAAGATTAATCGTATTGTCTTTACCGAAAGAGAGGCACTCTTAATTGTTATATCCCGTAGGGTTTTATCGTGCCCATGGGTTCCTCAAGTTTCTTAACTCCGACGATTTTGTCAAGTTCGTCAACCTGCTCATTGCCGAAAAATTATTACAACCTGCATCCACGGCCCAACCCAAGTCTAGCAGAGAAGGATTTACAATTCTTGCATTGCAATCTTAGTGATTCAATGCGGCCCCTGGATTTTGGAAGAAACCGTCATGCATGGAAATCAATTGCCTTAACCCTTATTTAGCGGAGAGCAACATAAAGGCGAAGTAAATAAAGCTGGACTATGTGTCGGTGCTCGACATAATCCGAGTGGCAATTTCAGGCCACGTAATGTGGCTGAGAGGAGCGAGAAAAGGTGGTGGCAGGAGACTAGCGAGTCGTATGACGGCTCCAGACCACCGCGGTCGAAAAAATACTGACACAACATCTCAGCTCCCTCCTCACTCTCGCACTCGATACATAGTCAATTATGTACTGAAAGTACGTGAATTACCTGCTTTTGGGCACTCGCGTGGCACGGTTATTGCACGGAAAACTATCCATCCTAAACGGATCGTTATGGTGTTCATTCGAAAGCTCTGTTTATGCCCTTTCAGGGATAGGTACTGTTTTTACGTTCATGGTCTTATTTAGGCATGAAAATGATCACGTAAACAGCCCCTTTTGGCTCAAAAAAACCCCGCTGGTGAGGTACACATAAATAAACCGAATAGGCGAGCGTAAGGTGTTAAGGGCTGACTTTGATTCAGAAAAAATGACAAAGTTGTCATGAGGAGAAGCCTCAGCAAAATCTACGGAACGATAAATTGCAAAAAGTTCAGAAGTGAATACAGACGTATGGATTGGGAAAACGGTAACACGAGGCGAAAGTCGGTCGACCACCCACTCGCACCCACACATTTATCTGTTTTAGAGCCGTTGGTTTAGAGGGTGAAATGAAGCTAGGTGTCTAATGAGGGACCGATCTAAAAAGCTAGCGAAATTTCCACCTACGGCGACTCAAGTTTGGGCGGGAACGGAGCCACTGGGTATCGCCGACAACAAAAGTGGGTTTCTCCAACGGCAACTATCTTTAACACAAACAGCTGATCAACATTAGGAAAGTCATAACCTAGCTAGCGCATCAGGAAGTGAACGCGCACAGCCACCGACTTGAGAAGCCCCAAGACAGCACATGCTCGTACTGGCAGGCGGATCCCACAGGCTGGAAGGCTGAGTGATTGCTTCCTGTGCAGAGAGATAGCAAACGAAATGCACATTATTTGTCACGACGAAGACG